>PVJO010000100.1:309768-325757 GCA_004026905.1 Hystrix cristata
GCCCTGGCCCATAAGAAGCACGCAGAAATGTTAGCTGTTGTTTTTATCAGTCTTAGCAGTTAGTTTTCTACATATTGACATTCATTGTAGGAACCATCTAAACGTACTACTTCATATTCATGTGAAAGAACTATTAAAAGTGTAAGTAACTATGAATGTATTAATAACTGTTGTTTTTACCTCTTCATTCAAATAATGTTTCTATAAGATAAATGCATGAAGGCAAATGAGATAATTATCCATAAAAAGTTATGAGAGTCTCTAAATAAGCAGTTTATTTTCTTGTGATACCCCTCTTTATCCCCAAATTTAAAGATAAAAACAAAGCCAAGAAAACACTCTCATTAAAAGGCAGTAACACACTTCTCTCTGATAGTCCCTTTTTCCCATGTCTTTAAGAATTGACACTGCTATGACTCTAACTGAATGACCCCATCAGCTTTGGGACTCTATACTTTTTAATCTGTAAAAAATAATTAATTGCAGTCAATTTGTTCTTCACAAAACAGAATGGTGGAATCTTTGGTTCTCCACGCTGGTTAATGTGGAGTTAGTTGTCTTTCCAAACCATGCCTTAGAGCGTGGTAGTAATATCCCCACGTGTTTACAAGTTACATAAATTCTTCTCTTCTGAACAGCCATCGGAGTTAACACATCACAGCCAGGGATTCTGCTTCAATTCCTTGTGACAGGCTCAGCATTCAAAGCAATAGCTGTTTGTAGTTTGGTGCATTTTAAACCTGACAGCGGGGGCCCTGGTTATAAATAGCACGCCCAGTTGGACAACAGCATTACCATCAGGGTGAGATCACTTCCAGGAAAACACTGAAATGCAGCAATGGGAATAACATCTGGCCTTTCAACAGTTGCATTTGATTTAGACTTGGACATCTTACTTGAAATAGTGGCTGTATTTATTAATGACTTCAGTTTCCATGCAGCTCACTCATTTTAACTTGAGAAGTAAGATCTCTGCAGCCTGTTCATTCAGTGTACAAATAAATGTAAAGTTCTCTTGATTCAAGAATTGCTTGCTTCACTATTCCTTCCTGGCCTGTCTGGTTCCATCTCATACTATGCCAAAGGAATACAGATGGTTGCTGACTTATGTTTCAAATTAAGATGTTTTAACTTAATGAGGGTGCAAAAATTATATGCATTTAGTAGAAACCATACTTCGAAGTTTGAATTTTGATCCTTTTCTGGGCTAACAGTATGTAGGAGGATACTCTCTCATGATGTTGCACTTCAAGCCATAGCTCCAAGCCAGTCATGTGATCATGCTTTGACTAAGCTTTGATATTCAGTAGTTTAAGTGTATTAGGTATATTTTCAACTTATGATGGGTTTTGGGGGATGTAACCCATTATAAATCTCTCTCTTTATGTCAATATCTGTTATGACTTGTATCTGGATGTTCCCTCAAAGCCTCATGCGTTCATTAGGTGGGGCTTTTTGGAGGTGGCTGGATCTATGGCGTGTGAATACACAGGCTTCGTGATAACTAAATGAGCTCACTGATTGGTTTAGCATAGTTCTAAGTGTGGATAATGGAATGGCCCACCCTAGGTGAGGGTGGTACCAACCAGCAGGCTTGTAGCCTGAATGGAATACAAGGGAAAGGGAAGCTCTGATGCTGCTTCTTGCCTGCCATGCTATGGACTGTTTCTCCTCTGTGATACCCCACTGCCATGCCACCCTGCCTTGGATCCGGCTGGACTGAAATCTCTACAAACTGTGAGCCAGAATAAACCTTTACTCCTTTAATTTGTGGGTGTTGGGGCTTTTGTCTCAGCAACAAGAAAGTTACTAAGATGGTATCTAAATACCATCCCCCCCATTTAGCAGTAGGAATCCCTCCCTCTTTAGGGGGTCTGGGTACAGGGTCAAGTAAAATAGCCCTTTGTGGAGATAGGTAGGAAAGTTAAGTTCTGGCCAGTGGCATAGAAGCAGAAATAGAACTTGCAAATTCTAGAAAGTATCTCTTAAAGAAGGTTGTTGAGTCCTTCTTCTTGTGTGTAGAATATGGTTCCAATGGCTGTGTTTTAGCAGGTAGTTTGGGTCAGAGGCAGCCTTAAAAATTGAAGCTATAAGGTAGAAAATGCCTGTGTCTCTGATACCATAGGGGGTCTTAATAGTCCTAGACAGAGAACTTCCAGACTATGTAGGAAATAATACAAAAAAGGTATATGCATAAAATTAAAATGTACAGCTTAATGATTTATCAAAGAGGAAAGCTTAGGGTAATTACCCGTTGGTCCCTTTTAAAAATATTTCATACACATTTAGAAAAAATGTGTCTTTTGCAATTTGGGGATGCAAGGTAGAATATCTGTCCATTCTGCCTGTTTGCTAGCCATGTTGTTTATATTTTCTCTATCTCTACTTTTATTTGTTCTGTTAGTTATTGAGATAGTTTATAAAAATCTCCCACTATAATTACACATTTCTGTTTCTCTTAGTTTTGGAAACTTGATTCATGTATTAGTATTTTGAGGCTCTTTTATTTGAGACATAAAATTTTAGACTAGTTATATCATCCTCTGTACTGAAATACTTATTTCTGAAAATTACTATTTATCTCTGATAATGCACTCTACCTTAAAGTCTACTTTATCTTTGGACATTAACGTAGCGAAACCGAATAGGTTTGGTGGTTTTTATGTTATCTTTTCAATCCTGTACTGATAACCTTTGTGAGTTCATAAGTTTTAGATGCATCACTTGTAAAGTAGTATATACTGTACTGGGATTTTGTACTTTTAAATCAAGTCTCATAAGTTTGTTTTTTTTTAAAATAGAATATATATACAGATTGTTTTATCTACTCTAAAGAAGCAGAATAGATCCTAACCCAAAATTTGGTTGGAAGGTTGACATTACTGCCACTGTATGTACACATTTGCGTAAGCATGTTTGTGACTTAGACTGGAGATATCTAACAGAGCTGGTCAGACTGGGAAGACTCATTAGAATCTTGTGCTTGCACTAGAGACCAGAAGTGTCGGTATAACACTGGAACTTTAAAAAAAATAAATTTGGGGGGGTAAGTAGGAAGAAAACATTCAAATGAGAAGGGGAGCAAGGGAGGGGGGAGTGGGGAGAGAAGGAAGGGAAAAGGAAAAAAGAGAATGGAAGGGAAAAATGAAAACAAGGCTTTTCTAAATAAGGAGGGGAAGAGGGTTGAAGGGAGGGGAGGAGAATGGGGAAAAAAAGAAGAATCAAGATATATTATGTAAAGATACCAATTCCCTATGATGAATGTGACTATATATATACATATATATATATAGTATACCAATGAAATTAATTTAAGATAAACAAATTGAAAAATAAATTTTTAATTTTAGAATAGTTTTAGAGTTACAGAAAAGTTTCAAAGACAGTGCCAATGTGTTATAAAATAAATCCTATGCTTTATTCATCTTTTCTTAGTTTTTGCCTAATACCCTTTTTCAAGTATGGGACTTTGTAGAAATGCAGAATCCTGGGCACCACTACAGATCTACTAACTTTGAACTGTTTTTTTAATAAGACCCCTGGGTGGTTTTAAAGACATTAAAGTTTGAGAAGTGTTCGTTAGGAAATGAAATTTTCAGAATGAAGCAGGAAAAGAAGAATTAAAAATGTGGAAGAGAATATAAGAGGCAGAGGGAGAGACATCAGACTTGATATACAAGTGCAACTGGATTCTCCAAAGGAGATCAGTGAGAGAATCAGTTAGAAGCAATATATATTTTTTAGAAGCAATATTTTAAGAGAAAAATGGCTAAGAACCATTAAAAACTGACAAGAGACATCAAACCACAGATTTTAGAAGTTCTAGGAACCCTGAAAATAAATAAAAGAAAGTCCACATTTGATATGTAAGTAAATTTATTGAAAATTTAAAACAAATGAAAAACAATTGTAAGAGCACCCCAAAATTTTTTTAAAATTAAAACAGAATACCTTCAAAAGAACGACCATTAACAGCTAAATTCTAAACAGAAATAATGGGAGCCAAAGATACTGGAAAGATGTTTCTAGCATGCTGAAAAACAACTTCTTACCTAGAATTCTATGCCCACAAATATCCTCAAATTGGGTGGTATGATAGAGAAAACTTTAGATGAACAAAAATGAGTAAAATTTTCTCCTGCAGAATTGCACTAAAGGAAATATTGAAGTGCATCTTTCAGGTAGAAGGAAAATTATCTGAGATGGAAGTTTGGAAATACAGAAAGAAGAATAAAAATGGAAACTATATGGGTAAAATGAAATAACTTTCACCTACATGGAATAATAATAATGTATTGTGAGGTTTAAATATATAAAAATATAAAAAATAATACAAAACATTGTATTATACAGAAAGAAAAGGAAATATCAATTAATATTGGATTTTTACAAGTCTAATGCATGCTATAATCTTTAGGATTAATATTAAAATAATGATTTTAAAAATCATAATTCAGTTCAGTTCTAAATTTCAGTTGTTACATTTTTAATTTTGAAAATTTTCATTTGATTCTTTTTCATTATTTTTAGTTTTCTGATAAAAATTCTTAAGTTTGTTTTTTTTTTAGCTCTTTGAATACAAAAAACAAAGTAACTTCAAAGTGTATGTGGTGGGCTTGGGATCCCTCGGTTTCCTAGCTTGTTTGAGGCCCTAGATTCAATCCCCAACATCAAAATAAAAAAGAAGAAGGAGAAGGAGAAAGAGAAGGGGAAAGAAGAAGAAGAGGAAGAAGAGGAAAAGGAGGAAGAGGATGAGGAGGAAGAAGAGAAAGGAGAGGGGAGGGGAAGAGGAGAGGAGGAGAAGAGGAGAAGGAAGAGGAGTATAAGGAGAAGGAGGAGAAGGGGAAGGAGAAGAGAGGGGGAGGAGGATGAGAAGTCTGTGTGATGATGCTAATATCTGAAGCTCTGTGGGTCTGTTTCTTCTCCCTATTGTTTTTCTAATATTTCTCTCATGTCATTTTGTCTTTGAGTAGCCCTGGTCATTTTTAGTCTTGTGCTGGACATTGCATTTACAAAATTTTTGTAGAAGTAGAAATTAATATTAGGTTATAATTTTAGAGAAAATTATGTCTGTTTTTGCCAGATTCCTAAGCATCTCAGCAAGCCAGGATGAAGTGGAAAGAACTTCAGAGACTCAGATAACTCGGTGCCAAACGACAGTTCTGCAAAGGCCTAGCTACTTCTATTTGCCCTACTTCTGGGCTCAGGAGTCAACCTAAAGCAAAGGCATCCACCTCTGTTCTCTTCCACTTAGCAGGCCCCGGAGTCCACCATGGCATGCGTGCCGCTGCAGGCTGTTTTTATCACTGAAAGCTCTGAAAGGTTCACTGTCACCTCCGAAAAATGCCCTACGTGTAAAATGTCTGGTCAGCCTTAATCTAAGCAGTAGACTGGATTGGTTCCCACGGAAACCACTAGGAGGGATGTTCTGCCTTCATCCAAAAGGATTCCTCTAATTTTAGCAATATCCTCTTTCTTTCTTCAGGTCGTCGTAGTGCAGAAGTCCCTTTACTCAGCACAAGTGCCAGTGACTTTTACTGGAAAATTTAAGACCATCCTTCTTTCTCCCTATCTTAAAAAGTTACAAACTCAATTTTTAGAGTAAAATTGGAAAAGATACGAGCTTTCAAGGCAGGAATTTAATTTCAACTATGTGAATCTCACATTAGTGGACATCAATCCTCAGTAGGTTGTTGAACATGCTGAAAATGTCTAGATCCCATCCCCAGAAGTTTTTAAGTCAGTGTGTCTTCAACAGACTCTCTGTAGTGATTTTAATGCAGATGACCCCTGAACTAAATCTTTTTTTAAAATTTATTTTATTTTAATGGTACATTTTAGATGTACATAGTGATAACATTCATCATAGGGGATTTGTAGCTGTACATATTCTGTTGCTTCTTTTTTTCCCCTCTCCTCCCCTCACCCCCTCTTCCCTCCCCATTTTCAAAAGCTTTGTTTCCATTTTTTCCTTCCATTTCTTATTTCTCTTGTCCCTCTGTTCCTTTCCCCCTCCCTTGTTCCCTTTCGCATTTGGACACTTTCTTCCCTTTCCCAATATAATACATTTTAGTCTTTATTTACACTTTCAGTTTCTCACACCAGAGAAATATTGCAGTATTTAAACATGTGTGTCTGATTTATTTCACTTAAGAGTATGGTCTCAAGATGCATCCATTTACCTAGAAACATCTCAAGCTTTTCATTCTTTATGACAGACTAGTACTCCATTGTATAAAAATCTCACATTTTCTTTATCCATTCCGCTATTGATGGGCATTTGGGCTGTTTCCAAGATTTAGCTATTACAAACTGTGCTGCTATAAACATGGGTGTGCATGTATCACTGCAGTATGATGTTTTAATTCCTCTGGAAAGTTACCAAGAAATGGACTAGCTGGGTCAAATGGAATCTCTAGTCCTAGTTCCCTGAGGAATCTCCACACTGATTTCCATAGTGGTTGCACCAGTCTATATTCCCACCAACAGTGGAGAAGTGTTTCTTTTTCTCCACAGCCCCTCCAGCATTTGTTATTGGCTGATTTGTTGATAATAGCCATTCTTTCTGGAGTGAGGTGGAATCTCAGGGTTGTTTTAATTTGCATCTCTTAAATGACCAGTGATGCTGAACATTTTTTCATATGTCTATCTGCTGTTTCTACTTCTTCATCTGAGAAGTGTCTATTCATTCCTGCTGCCCACTTTTGGATTGGGTCTTTAAATTTGGGGGATCTGATTTTTTTGAGTTCTTTATATATTCGAGATGTTAGTCCTTTGTCAGAGGAATAGCTGGCAAAAATTTTTTCCCACTCTGTGGGCCCTGAACTAAATCTTGCAAAGCTCTTTTGTAATCATGAATTTAACTAAAAAAATCCTGAACTGGCTATAATTAGATCAAGTTCTTTGGCTCAGTTCTGCCAGTGTCTTGCTCTTAGAATTTGAACAATTTACTGTGTATCTGTGAATTTCCAACCTTATTAATCAAAAGACAGATTCCTGACTCACCCCCACCTCCTCAAATGCTCTATGAATGAATTAGGACTCATGATAACCAGTCCTAATACAGAAATGTTTGCTCTTTAAATGTGCTGATTTGCTAGGCAGGTTCTAAACAGAGATTCCCTGGGATTCCTGGTATTAATAGGAAGTCAGGCTATTTATATTCTTTGTGGGCAACCGTGCCTGTAGACCTTACATTTTCTCACCATTCTTAACAGTCTTCACAGTCTTAGTGCCCCGGCACTTGGGAACTTGGATGTCTGGGCAGCAGTACCTTGGGCCCATTGGCTAGTGTTTTCTTTGGATGCATCTGGCTATCTGGGCATAGCAGATAGTTGGCTCTGGGCAACTTCAATAAGAGGAAGCTTGTAATTACACATTCCAGTTTCTGACCTGGGCTGGTTTTGAATCCACCAATAAGACAGTTGAAGATTATTAGAAATTGCTGTAAATTCAAGATGGAAAAAGAGACGAGGAAATAAAACCACTTTGTTTTTTCTATTCCTTATTCTAAGCATGATTTATCATTAAGGAGAGTCCTCTCTAAAAGAAAGCATTTGTTTAGTTTTTGAAAAGTCGGCTCTTTGGAGGTGAAATGTAAAAGGAGGGAAAAAAGGAAAAAAGGTAAAAGTTGCTCATCATAGTTTGTCATGACAATTGCATGACTAGAGTGCATACATTGAAATAATGCAAATATTTACTAAGTACCTATTGTATATCATGTCCTGTGCTAGGATCTAAGGATAAACTAGATGATTCAAAATTAGTTCCTGCTCTTTGGAGCTTGTGTCCTGGATGTGATCTGTAGCCTCAACAGTGTGGTTGTTTAATATCTTGTAACAAACGTGGATAAGTACCACGACAAAGAGAACATAGCTAAGGGAGCCGGGGCCTATACCAAAGGCCAGGGAAGGCTGTTCTCAGGAATTGATGCCTGAACCCAGACCTGAAAGGATGGGGTGTGGAGAGGAACAAGGCACTCCAAACACTGGCAGTGTGTGTGCTGCAGCCCTGTATGAAGATGGCAGTGTGTCTTGAAGGAGAAAGAGAGAAGGGGGTACGTAGTATGAGAGGATCCCATGAGGGAGGGATGAGGCCAGGAGTGCAGAAGAGTATCACCATGTAGGACTTCCTATACCACAGGAGGGATCTTGGATTCTGTCCTGGAATAAAAGGGAAGGCAATGACCATGTTTAAGTGAGCAAAGCCATGTTGCTGTCCATGTTTTTGATAAGACAGTCATGGCTGCAGTGAGACAAATAATTGAGGAGTGTGATAAGGACTAGGGATGGAAAGTGAGGGGACATTGGGCATATTTGCCACACCATGGCAGTGGCAATGGATAAAAGGGGACAGATTGTAGAGATACTGGCTGTGGTGTCACCGTAGCACTTGTCTCCATTGTGGCCTGCTCACATTCTCTCTGTTATAGCCCCACAGGACTTATCTAGATAGACATCTACAGTCTCCTCAACTTCTACTGGAAGACCAGACACATAGTTCTGAATTATCGGGGCCAAGACAGGCCTTCTGCAGTGGCCCGGGGAAGATATTTCCTACTTACCGCAGCACAGGCATGTGAACAAGCTGGCAGCCGAGTGTGGCATCTTGGGATGGCAAGGGACTGCTGGCTTGTAGGCCCATATCATGGGGTAGGGAAAGCTGTCTTTCTCCTTCTTTGTGTACCAGTCTCCCACCTCTCAGCCCCTGTTGCCAGCTAGTTCAGTGAAACGTGTTACTTCTCAGGGTCCATCTCTTCGCCCAGGAAGTTACTTCAGTTAGCCTAAACATGGAGGCTACATGAGCTCAGAAAGAGTTAATTCATCTCCAAAACATTTGCTAGATCAAGTTATACATTTCCACCCTTCCCATTCTCCTCTGTGTTTTCTCTCCTTTCTCCTTTTATGTTTTCTCTCTTTCAATCACATTTTTATGCAGCTTTTTCTCTCAACCCTCCATGTTGAGAACAAATGACATGCTAATGTGTTCAATTGGTATCATATGTGGCAGCTCAGAAAGAAAGTGCCAGAATATGTGAGAGAAGTTATACGGCAGTGGAAAGTATCCATGGCAGTGTTACCCTGTTTAGCAAAAACATGAAGAAAATTTATGCTGAGATAATCAAAACATAATTTAGAGGTACCCTTGGGCAGGTCTGAGTTCAAAACTGGGATTTTCCACTGGTTAACTGCAAGGCAAAAATAACACTCATACCCTTTGGGCCTTGAACTTTGTAGTAATAGTGAGGTAGGCTTTCTCAGACTATGGGTAATTCCCAAATAGTCATGTGCCTGCGGTATATCCATAACCCGGGACAATATCAAATTTCATTTAGAACAATCCTACACACCTTTTCCCTGCAGTAAGCTGGGGTCATTCCTAACTCACCAAATAATTCATCTTCATTGTTCTTTTTCTTGCAGGCTCTGCAACTATTTTAAGATAGAGACATTTAAAGAAAGATAGAGACATTTATGTGTAATCCAAAAATATTTAGGTGATGTGATCAGTGTTTGTAGAGTTAGGTCCTTGGCCATCACTCAACAGTGATTCAGCTCTTGTGCTATTCATTGAAGCCTCCAGTGTCCCCGGCAGCAGCTATCTCTGTACACTGTGGTGTGTTAGGGATTACCTAGAGTTTATATCCTGTCTAAACTTGGCCCAAGAAAAAAGATTTAAAGCATGATGCAGTTTTCTGGTGGAAAATGGAAAGATGAGTATTTTAGCCCATTCAGGCTGCTTAAATAACTATAAGCGGGTGGCTTATAAACAACAGAATTTATCTCTCAGAAGCCTGGAGGCTGCGAATCCCACCGTCCCGGGGCTGGTAGAGCTGGTGTCTAACACAGGCCCACCTCCTGGCTCGCAGATCGGCGCCTTTTCGCTATGTCCTCACATGGCGGAAGGGGCAGATGAGCTCCCTTGGGCCCCCTTTTCCTTTTATAAATTCCACCTTTATGACCTAATCATTCTCCCAAAGGCCCTATTTTTTAATACCCTCCCACTGGGGGCTTGATTTAAAGACATGAATTTGGAAGGGACACAGACATTCAGACTGTAATGCCTTGTTTTCCTGTTGTTTTTGAAATTGACATAAATTCTATTTGTAAACACATAAAATATATCTAAACGAATGAAGTATTGGCATTTGCATTATCTGGGACTTGATTTTTGAGTTGCTCCAAACTTGTCTAGCAAGGGACTGTGAACTGCAAGGCCATGAAAACATCCGGAGGACTGTTAAGTCTGGAGACTTCTAAGAAGTACAAATCTGTAGATCAACCGGCTTCTAGTGGTAAATGCCGTAAGTGACCAGTATGTAAAGATTTGTGTAGTTATGGCAACAACGTGCTGTCCTTGCTAATTGTAGATGATTCATCAATGGGATGACTTTTTCCTACTGCCCTCAGTTAGACATATCCTGGGCTGTAGCATTCATATTTTTAAAATATTATAAAAACAAAAATTGCCTATTATCCAATTACCCAAAGAGCCATAGTTAATATTTTGTTGTATGTTCTTACAATTTGTGTCTCTTTGTGATTCAGACACAAATGTATGTTAATCCAAAAATATGTTATGAACAATGCACTGTGTTCATTAGAGTAACGTGGAAATCACAAGATCACGGAGCATAACACAGTACTCAGTACACAGTATCCCTCAGTAAATGTCTGAAACACTCAGAGATGAGGGCAGCTGACACTGGCTTTGGCACTTATTCCTAAACAGATATAAATCTTTCTGTATGACAAGTTTGTAATATTCACTGTTTTTGGTGATCTTTGGAATTATCTCAACCACTTTCAGAAAAAGTCAGAAGTGCTTTTCAGATTTAAATCATTCCTTTCTCCCTGGCATTCACTCTGCCCAGCTGAACCCAGGATCCTCAAGGTACTCTCCTGTAGAAGGATACTGTGGTGGACTTACTATTGTGGTCAAATTGAGCAGGACCGCCCAGCTGGACTGAGTTGGTGTGGTTCTGGGCATACAGGATCCACCTGCAGGTTATCACCAACACACCATAAAGAAGAACAGGAGCAGAAGATAGGCACCGGCTATCTTCCCAGGAGAAGCTCTGTTGCAGCTGGTTCTCCTGAAGTGAACTCGGCTGTTCTTGTTGCAGAAGGAGCTGGGGGTCTTGCTGTCGTTGAGGATGGCTGCTGTTTGCTTCAGGGGAGCGCCGGTCTTCATCTCTGCTGTGAGTGTCATACCCTTGTTCCAGAATAGGTTTCTTCAGCCTTTTAATGCAGACGCATGTACATGGGACATTGCCGTGGGCTCCCACCCCTTGATTGGATCTTTTGGGCCTCTGGTGTATAGGTAGACATTCTGCATTCTTCCTGCATTTGGCTTGTGTGTGTGAATGTTGTAATTTGCAAATGCCCTGTATTAAATTGGCTGTCTTGCAAACCATTGACTCTAGAAAAGTAACCAATACAGATACTAATGGGAGTGGTAGGCTGCACCTGGGTCCTCTGCACAGGGAGAAAAGTGTGTTCAGCGTCTCCCCAGCTTCAAACCCCAGCATGTACTCACGGCACATTTGGTACACTCCCCTTTTTTCTGTCCACCCACACAACTCACCCCTGAAATCGTAGTCACCCAACTGAGAGGGGTGTTTCAATCATTCAAAACACCTTAACCTCATTTGAGATCAGCAGTTAAACAGCCTTCCACTATGTCAGAAAATCTAACTGAATCATTGTTTGGGTTATTTTCTGATCCATTTATCCCCCCAGACCTCCCATGATGAGCATTACAGCTTTACTTCTTTATTTTTCAAGTTTAAAAAAAAAAGGAAGAAGAAAAAAATCAGGATCATGTTTCTGTGATGCTCCAGTCAGTAACATGAAAGGCAGAAATGAAAGCAGGAAAGCCAGAGGCCATGTGAAGCAGGACATCACCTAGTTGGTCGCCATAGTATAGGCATTCGTTTTCAGAAAGACATTCTTCCTCCCTAGAAAAATCACATCTGGAAAGTTATTCTAAACAAGGTTCAAAACAATGACTTCAGATGAAACAGGCTCAAAGGAGTCAAAGCCAGCAAAACAGAGGATTTCGAAAACCTTTGAGTGTATTTCCATTGCCAAAGAGTTGCTTTCTGTAATTGGTAGGACTTCAGGTTTAGCTCATGTTTACCTCGTCCCTCTCCAACAAAAGGCTTTGAGCCCACAGGAGGCTATGATGAAAGGCCCTGGGAAAGATCTCAGCAGCAGGAGGAGAAAGAACTCGGGGCAGCACTGACTGACAAGGTCTCCAAAGCCCTCTCCCCTGCAGCCTGGAAATGTCTGACTACTCTGCTGTCTGGATCATCCCAGACCAGACAAGAAAGCAGTCACATTTGCTGATTAAAAATCAGCCTATCTAGAATATAAATATTCCTTTCAAGTAGCTCTCTTACTCTATCTATGAAGTATGTAGAAAGGCTCCTTTGTGTCATTTTTCTTCTAAAATACACTCCTAATAGGGCAATTTCAGCCACCCAACATCTGCTCCAAATTTTCCCATGATTTATGTGACCACGTGGCCAACTCCATGTATAAATATAGATAGATTCTCTGAGGGATCCTCTCTTATATACAAGTAAAAGTGGAAAGATACATGTTGAATTACATCATCAAATTTGTTTTAGATCTTAGGACATCACATTGTCAACCAGATGTCCATATAACCACATTTACTATTTCATGTCAGTGAAACATGAGTGCTTTTGATGTATATGTTCCTTGCAGTTAATTCTGACTGTCTCACATAAATTATTCCCATAATAACTGAGTGCAAAAGAAGTACCAGATTCTGTTAACTCTGCTCTACAATGGGGGAACTCAATGGTCACATGGCAAATCAAGCAATCAGTAACCAATTGTTTGACACTTAGATTATTTTTTGGTGGATAGTTTCACCTCAAGGTTATAAAGATTTTTTTTAAAAAATAAGATAATAAGAAAGAAGGAAATACTGGCCATGTTTGTGGGAGGATGTGGTTAAATGACAATGCCACTTCAATGCCAGGAAGTTCCCATGTCAGAGTGGCCCTTGTCTTTGGCTGGGAGTTTTTTGTTAGCTTGGTCTCACTGCTCTATGGAGAACGGACTGCTGGGGTGCAAACTGGCAAGAGGGAGTCTGTGTTGGAATTCCAGGTAACAGAATATAAATGTTTGGACTTTGGTGCTAAGAGTGCAAATGAAGAGCAAAGGACTACTTCAAAAGTGATGTAGAGGACAACATCATATAGGCCTGAAGATGTACTGCATATGGAGGATAGGGGAGAACAAGGTGAGAGGGTGGCTTTCAATCTGAGAAATGGCTGTCCCAATCTTCATTAGGGTAGAAAATTCAAGAAGAGTCTAGTAGTCAAATCAAGAGTTCAGTTTTAAACTGACATTGTGTTTAGACTTTGAGTTGCATGCTAGGAAAGCAGACAGGCGCGTGGTGGGCCTCACCCCTCTCACGCTGGGTTGCTCTGCTATCCCCATGTGAAGCTAGTGTTCTATGCAAAGATTTTTGGTGGCTTGAACACTTCTGTTCCCTCCAAAATTTATGTTAACCTTAATCCCCAATGGAACAGTACTGGGAGGTGGGCCTGTGGGAGGTGGTTAAGTCTCAGGATTAGGTGCCCTTTTAAAAAGGATTGAAAGAGAGAATTTGCCTGGTTTTGCCCTTCTGCCTTCCACCCTAAAGCCAGTGTTCCCACCAGAGGATGCAGCAACAAGATGCCATCTTGGGAGCAGAGAACAGGATTCACCAGAGAGCTAAACCTCCTGATGTCCTGATCTTGGTCTTTCCAGGCTCCTGAACAATGAGGCATTTACATTCTTTTTTTAAAAATAAATATAAAATGCTCATTTATTAGCTTTATGGTGGAGAAACCTGGCATACATCATTTTAACCCAGTAAAGAAAGTTGACAACACCAGCAAAAGACAAATCCTGAAAGGACGCATGGAGAGCAACAAAGAATAACATCTGTTGTATTTCTTCCACAGTTGTATCTACTCATGAGGAAACATCAGACAACCAAAAAATTGAAAGACAGCCTTAAAAATATTCTCTTGTATATCAAGATATCTTTCTATCAAGCAAAAAATGAAGAAAGATTCAGGAAATGCACCCAACTGAAAACCACCAAAGAGATTGACAAATAAGTACAAAGTGATCCTGAACCCTAGAATCACAAAGCATGTAAGTGGTGCAATCAATAATACTTGAATAATGTCTGTGGAAAAGACATTTCTGTTCTCTATTTTTTTTAATTTTAAACCAAGAACATGTATTGGTACATTTTACATATAATGATCACATTCATCACATTTATTTTGTACCTGTACATGATGCATCTTGGTTCTCCCCCCTCTTCCCTGCCCCTCCCCTCTGTTCCCTCCCTCCCTATTTACAGCAGGTTTAGTCTTAATTTTCCATATTTTTCCTTTCCCTTTTCTTTCCTTTGTTGCCTTTCTGCTTTTCCCCTTCTTTCTTTCTAGTACTCCTCTCCTTTGTATATTATCTTCCTTTTATATAATATCTATTACACCTCTTTGTCCTTATTTACAGTTATGATTTCTCATATCAGAGAGACAATTCAATGTGTACTCATGAGTGTCTGATTTATTTCACATAAAAGTATGTTCTCAAGGAAGATCCATTTATATATGAATGACTCTAGTTGATCCTTTTTTATGGCTGTGTGGTACTCCATTGTGTAGAAAAACCACATTTTCTTTAGCCATTCATTGGTTGTTGGACATTTAGGTTGTTTTCAAGACTTAGCTATTACAAATTGTGTTGCTATGAACATGGTCGTGCATACATCCCTATGGTGTGACGATTTTAATTATTCTAGGAAGATCCCCAGTAGGGGATTAGCTGGGTCAAACGAAACCTCCAGTTGTAGTTTTTTGAAGAATCTCCATATTGATTTCCACAGTGGCTGGACCAGTCTGCATTCCCACCAACAGTGGAGGAGGGTTCCTTTTTCCCCACAGCCCCACCAGCATTTGTTATTGGTTGATTTTTTCCATATACGAGGTTCTTTCTGGAGTGAGGTGGAATCTTAACGTTGTTTTGATTTGCATCTCTCGGATGACTAGTGATGTTGAACATTTTTTCATATATTTATTTGCCATTTTTATTTCTTCGTCTGAGAAATGTTTATTCATTTCAGTTGCTCATTTTTGGATTGGGTCTTTAAATTTGAGAGGTTTAATTTTTTTGAGTTCTTTATATATTCTAGATGTTAGACCTTTGTCCGATGGATAGCTAGCAAAAATTTTTTCCCAGTCTGTGTGTTTTCGCCCTGCTCTGTTGGTGATTTCTTTTGCTGTACAAAAGCTTTTTAATAGCATGTGATCCCAAGCATTGATTCTTTGTATTGTTTCCTGTGCAGTCTGGGTTCTGTTCATGAATTTTTTTCCTACCCCTATGTCTTCAAGGGTTCTTCCTATTCTGTTCTCCAGTAAATTTAGTGTTTCTGTTTTAATGCTTAGATCTTTGATCCGCTTTGATTTGAGTTTAGTACATGGTGAGAGACATATATCTAGTTTTAGTTTTCGACATGTGGTAAGCCAATTTTTCCAGCACCATTTGTTAAATAGGCTATCCTTTTTCCAGTGAGGGTGTTTGGCTCCTTTGTCAAAGATGAGGTATTTGAGTGTGTTTGGGGTTGTTTCTGTATCCTCCAGTCTATTCCATGGATCCTCACGTCTGTCTTTTTGTCAGTACCATGCTGTCTTTAATACTGTAGCTTTATAGTATAGTTTTAGGTCGGGGACTGTGATGCCCCCTGCTTTTCTCCTGTTGCTTAGGATCGTTTTTGCAATTCTTGGTCTCTTGTGATTCCAGATGAAATTCATGATTGTCTTTTCTAATTCTTTGAAGTATGTTAGTGGTATCTTGATTGGAATTGCATTGAATCTGTATAGTAGTTTAGGAAGTATAGCCATTTTCACGATGTTGGTTCTTCCTACCCAGGAGCATGGGATGTCTTTCCAT
>PVJO010000101.1:0-325031 GCA_004026905.1 Hystrix cristata
CAGTGTGGTTGAAGTCAGTCTGTGGATTTCTCAGGAGGCCTTCACAATTATCGAGCCTCTCGGCAGACAAACAGTGATTTTTCCTGGATGTCAACAGTCAGTTTGCTGAGAAGGCTCTACATTCTCTCAGTATATGTGGCAAAGAGGACTGCACAGAAATGGAATTGTCATCCTTGAATTCTGAGCAGATTTAGAGGGAGGAAGACTGTGAAATCTAACGTACAGCAGATGTTTCGTAAAGTTTGCTCCTCTCTCTACCATGCTGAACCATTCAAGAAAAGTGTAGACGAGGGGTATTTAAATTGAATGAGAACTTAGAGATGACCCTCAATTTCAAATGAGGAAGCCCAAATTACTTAGTACCTTAATATTTAATGTGCAGGGTAATCCTTTTCCTTCCAATTCACATCAAAGTGGCCTTTACCTTTTGCCCTTAAACTTGTGTAATCTCCATCCTTTCATCGCTGTTCCCAAGATCAGAGCTGCAGACTCTCCCCGGAGCCATTTGAGCTCTGCAGTGCTCCCTGCGTCAAAGCACCCTGTGTTTGCTGCCCGAGTCACATCACCAAAACAGTCCTCTTGTTCTATCAGTGACTCGCTGGCGAGCCTACTTTTCAGACCAGCTACTTTGGTGCTCAAGCTAAATTTGTGTTCTCTACATAGAGGACGGAGGCAAGTGGGCACCGTGGTTTCCTCCGGAGGTGCTGCGGAAACGGCATCATCGGTACCCTGCTAGGGGCGCTTCACTTGGCCCCCAAGCTCAGTCTTCCATCTGCTCCGGTTGCCATGCTGTGTTGCTGGCCTTCACCCTCCCAGCCTGCTCCAGGCCACTTGAGAAAGTGGCTCTGATGGTGTGTCCTGGACTCCCCGCGGGGCGTGAGCACAATATGCAGCTCCTGGTTGTGGATTTGGAGGCGGTCTATCCTGCAAATTAATTTCAATAGCCAGCTGTGAAGATGTTGCTCCCTTTCACAGACCAGGGAACCAAGGAGCCACAGAGCTGGGGGAGGACACTGTGTTCTTGGTGTTCAAGGGCAAAAGCGCATCTAACACTAAGGTCATTCAGGGTCAGGGTTGGGGAGGTTGGGTGAGGGGCTTGGCCAGCACGACTCCAGACAGCAGCCTCATGTCTGCCTCCTCACAATGACAGAGATGAGGTATGATAAAAAATACGGTGAATGTTATAGCAGAAGACACATCGCCATGAATCCTCTCAAAATAGTCTCGTTCACTTCACACACATTTGTCCGATCATTCTTGCTGCTTTCTGAAACAGCTCTGGAAATCCTCTTTTCCGAGTGTGTTTTGTGGTGCCGTTGTGGCTGCCTTGAAGTCCTGAATCCACTCACAGTCTTTGCCTTTCATGTTCCTGACTTGGGAAAGAGCCCATAGTTGCAAGCTGCCGCATCCAGTGAATAAGAAGGACACGGACACACTATAACATGTTTACGAGCTGACTTTCCATCGGCTGTATATTTTATTGCATTCACTATATTCACTGTATTTTTGATCGCACCTTATAAAGACACTCACAAGACAGGACCTCGAGACTTGCTTCAAGAAGTAGCAAGAATGATGAGAGCAGTATGTTCAAAGTGAAGGGGAATATTTTGAGGGGGATTAATGGCAATGTGTCTTTCACTGCAATTAATTTTTGTTTTTTTACTTAAACATTCACTGTAGTTTTTGGTCTCACTTCATCCTTGTCTGTAGAATAGGTCTGGTGGTGGTGTCCAAGCTGCCTCAGAATATACGCTCCACCAAGACACGTGCGTTCTAATAATCAGTTTGAAATACTTGTATGGGAATCTGAATGGAGGCGATACCAAATCCATTCGCATTTTCCCAAGAAGCTGCAGCATTCCCTTTGCCCTTTAAATCTTTGCTCCACTCACATTCCCAGGAAAGATCTCCCGGGCTACCTCAGTGGAAGTGGCAGCGCTCCTTATCCACCCCCCTTGCTCCTTATTCCTCCCGAGCAGCTGCTGCTCTCAGAGTTATTGCACCACTTTTCTGCGAGTCTTGGCTGGTCTGTCTTCCTCTGCTAAAATGCAAACTCTTTTAGAGCTAAGATTTTCGTTTGTTGTTCACAGATGTTGTCTCCTTCTCTGCCTGGAGCAGTGCTTGACACACAGCACCCTCCCCCCATTTTCTCTGAAGAGAACATTTTGTGGGCCCCTTGTGGACCCCCAGCTCTTCTGAAGTCCAGCAGAGCTTTTGCCACTGAGGCTGCCCACTGCAGTGTGAGCTTTTGTTTTACATCAGGGATACAGATTTTGCCCGGCGACTGGCTTCCTCCCCTGCAGTAAGTGCATTTTTGCTGACTCTTTCTGGGACCTGCTCCCACCGGCCTGTTGTCCCCCCAGCCCTCACCCACATACTCTCCATGACTCTTTCCCCAGGAGCCGTCTGATCTCAGGGACTTGCCCTTGACCTACCTCAGAGTCTGCAGATTACACAAACCACTACAAATGGGGTGTGTGGCTCCCTTGCCCCAGCCACTACCCTGCCTCTCTGGGGGAGGTCGGGCAGCCCTGGGCCAGCAAAGCATCTGCATGGGACCACAGCTCAGCACTCAGGGGCCTTCCTTGAGTTTTCTAAGTCCTCCTCAGGGGCCAGCACTGCCAGGACGGGCCATGTTCTCCAGGAAGGAGGACTCTGGCCCCGCCCCAGACCCTGATGGACCTCCATCCTCCATTTTCCTTGCTGAAGTGACTTCTGACCTCTACTTTGAGCATGAAGTCAGCCAGATATCCCAGAGTTCTGAAATAAATGGCCACGGGAGCCCCTCAAAGATTGCTGGTCGGGCACCCATTTAAGGTGGGCAGCCTCACAAGCAGACCACTCCTGAGCCCTGAGACAGCCCCGCAATGTGCTCACTTATTAATTTGGAATGACTCTCACCCTGACCACAAGAAGACTTCGGGGCTCTGGCTTCCAACGGCTCACCAGCCGCTGGGCTTGAGCCGCCATGTGGGCCTGCGTCCGTCTGAGTCCGACCGCGGTACTATTTTCTGTCTTCAGCACTCGAGGCTGGCAGGAATGGTGGCAGGTGTGCTGTGTCATGCCCCTCAGCCTCTGGCGCCAGGCAGTAGCTGCCATTGCTGCGGTACGGCAGCCGTGTACTGTCAAGCAGTCTTCCAAGGGCCGCTTCCACACAGAGCACACCCGGCTGCACGCATGTCCTCTTGCCTCCCCCTGGTGGGGTTCCGTTGTGCTCCCCCTGCCCAGCTTAGGCTGTGCCTCAGGAGGGAGGGGCACTTCCTGCTCTTGATGGTGTGTGGGAGTTGGCTTCAGCCACCATTGAAAGAGCTTCCATTCTAAGAATGAGGCAATTACAACCTCAAGAGGCCGTGAGAAAGCATGGCTGGAAAATGGGGTGTTCTATGTTTACCTTATAAGATTCTGAATGGTAAACTTAACAGGACCAGAAAACGAACATCGATCACCTTTTCCTGCACACTCCAGAGATGACTCGCATCAGTGATGCACAAGAGTGATCTTTGCGGGACTCGCCGGCTCCAGTGTGGGTGGACACGAGTGATAATGTAACCCGTGTCACAGGGGTGCTACTGGGGATAGCAGGGGCCAGATCTATGCTGCTGAGTGCGAGCAGGTTCTACAGAGCTGTGTCCTTGTGATTCACCACATCACTGGGGCCGTTTTCTCTTGGGGACACATAGCATTAACCAGGAAGAATGCGGTGGACAATAAGGTGCACGAAGAGATGCTCTCTGGATTTGAGCAGGCAGAGACAGGGCCCGGAGCCTGCAGGGAATCTTCGAGTGTGCCCACAGGACGATGAGCAGCACTTAAGTAACTCTTCTCTGTCCATCCACGTTAATGTCACTAGCCCTCACAGGGGTCCACATTCGAAGACAAAATTTAAGTCAAATTATTTATATAGAAGGGGCCCTCTCCTGCACTACACTGATGACCACTTTTCCCCGTGACCCTGTACACTGTTAGGGCAGCCCCGGCTTACCTTACTTTGCAATGGGTTACAGCACATTGTTCAATTCTGATCTCCCTGTGGAGGAAATTAGATCTGTAGTCATGACGGGGACCTTTCTAAACTCCAGGGCTTTCATCGTCTCTCCTGGCAGTGGCATGTTTGGTCCTGAGAGAAATGTCAACTCAGGAGAGGTGTGGAAGGCTCTGCGTTAGCGCTGCTGTCCCGTTAGGACCACAGTCTTCTTTTGAGTCTCGGACGCACGAGGTCTGAGGAGATCCAGAGTCCCACCAGCCCTTGCCCTCCTCTCAGGTCTTTTATTTCTGGAAAGTAGAGGACCCAGTGTCCATGCTCCTGTTACCATCCCTGCCTGGTGCTTCCCTCTGCAAACTGCCAGCCCTCTGGGTTTGCATGTGCCAACCTCGGCTCCAAGGCCATTGTGAGTGACACTTGTTCGATCTCATAGATTGATGAGTTAAATTTCATCATCATTCTCACGTAACAGATGACGTAATCGGCCAGCAAGTTACTGTTTTGTGGCTAGTAAGTGACAGAGCTCTGGGGAGGTTTGCTTGTAGAGTTGGCTTCCATAGCTGCCCTGCTATCCTGCCTCCCAAGAGCTGGGGAACTTGACTATTGGTTCTTCTATATTTATGGACACCCTGGAAATTCTTGCTCCTTACAGACCCTTCTCTGGCATGGGGGTGGCTTTTTGTGTAACAGCAATTCTCATCACTTAGTGTTTAACCCATATGCTACCGATCCTCACCGGCCTGTGTGACCGAGGAGGCACATCAGTGCCGATGACATCCATTCCTGTTCCTTGGTTCTTGTTCTGCTGCGAGGGACCTCTGGGCCTCCTGCAAAGGTCCCCGCAAGACTTTCCACCAAGTCCCAAGAACCCTTGTACGTGCCCGACACCACCCTGCTAGCTGCGCTTGCCGTTTGGGGCCGCCACAGCTGTGGTCTTCGCCACCTTTACCCTCAGGCGGCTGAATCGAGGGCTTTCCAAGCTCCTTGCAACAACCTCTCACTACTGACACTGTTGAGTGAAAGTGCCTTCCAGTCTGTGCGAACATCCACACTAAGGACGCTTTCTCCCCGTAATCCCCAATCCAGTCATTTCTGAGATGAGGAGCCACGAGTTCAGTACAGCAGTAGGTTCCACACTTCACAAAACTGTGTGTTGGTATTTCTCTGGCCCAACGCTGCAATTCTTGGGCCCAAACTCTCACTATGTCTCAAGAAGTTCGTCTGTTCTGCCCTCACTCCCACCCTGAGGGAGCTCTAAACCAGGCCAGGGGCAGGGGAGTTCTGCCCGAATCCCTCCCACCCTGCTCATTCCTGCCCATTCACTTTCAAACCCTCCTCCTGCCTGTGTGTAGCAATTCATGGGTGTAGCTGGAGAGAGAAGAGTATCATCCAAACTTGAACTTGCAGCATGGATGCAGCATGGATGCAGCAAGGACACCTTGTCTCATATTTTATGCAAACCAGAAGGGGAGGTTTGGCCCATGAGGCTGCCCAGGAGAAGCTTGCGCGGGGATTAACTTGAGGGGGCGCTAACTCCAGTCTCAGAGTCTTGAAAGAAGATTAGTGCCAGCGTCTTCCTCAACTGTTACAAGCAAGAAGCTGGATAAACTCTAAACTGATACTAGTAGATAGAATGTTGTTTTCACAGCTGTCTTAGAATTCAGCTTTAAATCCAAGAATACGAAGGAGAAAAATGATATACGAAGATCAGTAAAAAGGAAAAGTCAAACAAAATAAAAAAAAAAATGTAGAAGTACCAAGAGAAAAAGAAAGCCAGCAGAAGCCAGCTATGAGGCAATTGGAGCCGGGTGTGGTGGCGCAAGCCTGTAAACCCAGCACTCAGGAGGCTGAGGCAGGAGGATTGGCCGTGAGTTCGAGGCCAGCTTGGGCTGCACAGTGAGTTCAAGGGTGGCCTGGAACACATAGCGAGACCCTGTCTCAAAGGAAAAAACAAAAAACAAAAAACAACTTGTCTTTTTGCAGGGTGCTTCTGCCCTAGAGTAAGGGTCGGACAGGACAAACTGAAACAGGTTTAGGGCAGTTTCACTTCATGGATTCTTCCCTAGCGGCCCTCCTCGCTGTGGAAAGCAGAAGTTCACGGTCTTAAAATAGATCCTGTGTGTGCGCCAGAGCAAGCCATCAGCAAAGCGGCTCTTCCTGTTACCCCACGTCTCAGCACCAAGGCCCCTTTCCCAACCCCTTTGCACGGACCCTGTTAGAAACCCCCGACTTGGTTTGAAGCACCTAGCCACTTGGCGTTTTGTAAATTCTATAATAAATAAACTCCTAAGTGAGCCCTTGTGTCAGAGAAACAAGATGCAAAATTGTACAGGCTAGGCTCCAACTTGCAACCCTCCTGCCTCAGCCTCCCAGAGGCTGGGATTACAGGCCCGCGCCACCGCGCACTCCCAAGAGATTCCGCCCTGGCCGTCTCACTACTCCCCGACCCTGATCCCCACACCTGCTTGGCTCTCAGTCTGAAGGCTCAAACTAAGGACTTCTGGGATTGGAATGCTCAGAGAAAGCCCCCCTATTTTTCTTTTGTGTTTTCCCGTTTTTCCTCTTCCTCCTCGTTGTCTCTTCAAGGTCTAGAATGGGCTCTTTTTCGGGTCCACTTAATTTTCGTCCTTGTCCCAAATCAGAAACAGCAAGAGGACTTAGGAGAACTGAAGTCTGTCTGAAATCATGGTACTGCATTGGGCGTCCCCGGTAGCTGGTTGGACGTGCAGAGTTTCAGCTCCATCCCGACCTGCGGGATCGAAATCTGCCTTCTCACACGACGCGGACTGGTTTGCAAGCGCGGTAAGGTGCGAGCAGCCGGGAGAAACGCGGCGTGACAGACCAGCTGAGGCTTGGGGGCCCCCGTGTGGAAGTTTGGGGTCACAGCGACACCCTGTGGTTGTGTCATAGCCGCAGTTGAGTTTGAAAGGCACCAGCTGAGTCAGAACAGTGGCCGGTTCATTTGCCATAGGAGGGAACAGACGACCACTGTCCAGTGCCCGCAGGTCTCCTACGGCGGCCTCTCTCCGCCGCACCGTCACTTGGAAAGACGTGGGCCCTCTTCCGAGGACGCTGTCTACCCGCGCCGAGAAGAACGCTTCACGGCTTAGGCATTCTCCGCCCTGCAGGCCGCAATGGTAACACAGCACCAGATTTCCGAGCGCCTTCCTCTTCATGAGATCGTTCACACAGCCCACAAAGGCGCTGAAGCTGGGGACACAGGGGATGACTTCACAGATCTTCTGGATGTGTGGGCCCTACCTTTCCTTTAAGGGTTAGGGTTGCTTTATTATAGTAGTGGGAGGTTCACTCAATATTTAGGGTATTCCAAGCACTGTTCTGGATCCGTGTATGTATTTATTTATTTGAATGTCACAATTCAGTGAGGCAAGTGTTATATTTTCTGTATTTTCTAGATGCTTACTCTACACTAATTTGGTTTGTAGTATTTTCTAATTGGGAAAGTGTACACTAACGAGAAACTGTGACAGGTCGAGCATCCTGAATTCAAAACTCCAAAATTTTCTCAAATCTGAGACATTTTAAGTACCGACATGATCCCACCGTGGAAGATTCTACCCATAACCTCATGTCAAACTTATTCAAAATATTGCTTAAAATGATGTCAGGCTATTGAATTGAATCCAGTAACGTCCATACATGCTTAGAGAAGGGTAGTACAGGCATGTGAGATTGATTTTCTGTCCAGCCGTGAACGTGGTTGGACAGACAGGCCTGGGGGCTCTAGCAGCAGCTCCGAGTTGCTCCAGAGGAGTCCAAGCCCACAACCTGGGAACCTCAGTGTGGCAGGAGACCCCAAAGGTTTCAGAAATGCCATACTGCTCCATTCTGAATGCACTGGTTTCATTTGGTCTCTGGTTATCTTCAGGGTCAGGCCTTTTTGACTGTGGCTGGGAGACTCTTACTTTTGAGGAGTAACGGATGAGGAAACCAACTTCAGAGAAATTGCCCATTGTTACACTTCTGGTTCGAAAAAGAGCCCAAAATAGGGCAGTCTCTCCCTTCTGCTCTCCAATCCATACACCAAAAAAAAGGTTAATTTTTCTAAAACACAGTTCTTTTCGGGTTATTTCCCAACTCAAAATAACCTGCAGCTTTGTCTAGCTGGTTATATGACATAAAGACATCTTGGTCTTCACAGCAAAATCTAACACCAGCCACCACCTTCATGCCCCTTTGGCTCCATCCAGACTCCCATCTTGTCCTCTGTGCAGTTCACGGAAAGCGATGACCTCAGAGGAGACCTGTGGGGAGGCTACCTGATGGCTAAGGTGGGAAGCTGTGCCTGGGTCAGGTCACGTGAGTGCAGGGTTGGGACCCACGTGGACACAGCAAGGCGGTTCTGCTGTGTAAGTGTCGGGCTAACTTCTCTCGCTATTCAGCGTGTGAGTTTTCTGGGAGAAACACAGCTGCTGAGTTAACCAGGGAACGACAAGCTCCCCTCAGTGGGAGAAGAAGTGTAACTGGAAGGTTGGCTGGTCAGCATGTGTCTTGGCCTTTTGTTGTTTCTGGTAGCCCCGTGCCACTCCCCTCTTTTAGGAAGTACAGGGCTCAGGCATAGCTTTGTGGTACAGCATGCTTAGCATGCACGAGGGCCCGGGTTCAGTCCCTAGCACAAAACAACAACAACAACAACAACAACAACAGAAAGAAAGAGTTGAAAGTGCATATTTCCTTCGAAGTGTTCTTCTTCCTGCTGGATAGTCTGGACACAGAAACCACAGCCGAGCACACAGGTTAGTAGGTAGAGGTGGCCCCAGCCAGGACAATTATCTGGTCTCTTTTGGTGTTGGGATCTTGACCAGAAGATCATGGAAATATAAAATGATGCGCCTTCATCTCAGCAGCACTGTCCTGGACTTGCCAGCCTGCTTTTAGACTTGGTGGTGGTCCTTGAATTTTATCCCCCAGAAATTTTCTAGTTCTTGTCTATCTCTTAACCTCCGTCCTCTTATTTATTTTTTACGGTTACTTTTGCATTGCTGAGGATTGAACCCAGGGTCTTATGCATGCTAGGCAGGAGCTCTACCACTGAGCCACAGTCCAGCCCTCCACCCCCTTACTGAATCTGTGGATGCCCTGTATCCTTCCCCCATTGTTTAAAAATAAGTTTATGTATTAATCAGCTATTGCTAGAATAATTGTATTTTATAAAACCTTCACAATCCCAATTGTTATAGCAACAAAAGCTTGTTTTTCTCACAGGTTTATTGGTTGACCAAGGGGGCTCTCTTCCAAACTTCAGGTCTAGTTTTTTTGGGGAGGGATGCTGGGGATTGAACTCAGGGCCTTGTGCTTGCTAGGCAAGTGCTCTATCACTGAGCTAAATCCCCAAAGCCTGTACATTCTATTATTCAAAGCCAGTCACACAGTCAAACTTGAAGTTAGTATGTATTTTGCCAACTCTACAGGCAGACTCTGAAAAGCCACCATCTGAAAGGTATAGATGCTTTATTGTATTGTGAGGACAGAATGTAAAGCTGGGACCATTAATTTACCTTAGTGAACTGGAAAGTAATAAAATATTGACAGGAATTAATTTTAACATGGTTGCATTGATCAGTCTTTTCCTTTACGGCTTGTGTTTTTGTGGATTGAACCTGGGACCTTTACACTGAACTACTTCCCCAGCCATTTTATTTTATTTTATTTTAAGACAGAATCTCACTAAATTGCCCAACTTGGGCTCAAATTTGTGATCTTCCTGCCTCATTCTCCCAGAGTGCTGGGATTACAGGCATGCACTGCAGCACCCAGCTTCCAAATCTTGTTTAAGAAATCCTCTGCAGACTCAGGGTCACCAAGAGGACATTTGTCTATGTTTTGTTTTTCAGTCTTAGGGCTTTAGTCCCAGGGTTGGGTAAGGTTTGTTACTGGGGCCTCAGGCATTGTGGGTTCCTTCTAGATATTCTTTCCAGGATCTTGTTGGTTCTTGTTCAATTTTGCCTGGACAAGACAAGCAAAAAAGGTAGTGAGGTTTTACATTTATTAAAAGTAGGAAAAGAAGTACATTTTGCAGAGTAAGAGTAGGCTATTGAGAAAGAGCAAGTACAGTGGCCGCGAGGTTAATGGCCAATGTCTTGTCTCCCATTCTTTAGGCTGATGTTGGATCCAGGCCGTCCTAATCAAAAACCTGCTTGATTTCGCACCAGAAGAATCAAAGGTAGCACTTTCTGCTTAGTCCCAGGTGCAGGGCTTGGGAACTGTTTTTCTGCACATGTGTTCTGAATTTCTGTATAGTAATTGACAGGTCATGGCTGCTTGCCCAGCCAGCTGGCCACGCCCTAATCTCCTGTCTCATTTCCCGCTGTGAGGCATAAATCCACATGCAGTAATTCTTTATGGGATGCAGAGGGTGTGGTGGTCTCTGTGGTCACATATTTACTCCAGGCTGAAAGGGGCTATAGGCCCTACCTACTGCAGATTATGTTCTCTCCAACTACCTTGGGGCATTGTGACTCACTTGCTGGGTTGAAAAACCTGTCTGAAGACGGTAAGAAAAGAGTCAGTGCCTGTATGTGAAGAATGGTTGAGCTGCCTGTGCAGGGGGTGAAAGCCTGGTGAATGTGTCAGGAGAGTCGTGGGCTGTGGTCTGGGTCACCATCGAAGCCTGAATGGATAAACTTTATTACTAGGTTGAGGATGTGGAGCCCAAACATGACAAGGAACAGGTCAAATACTTCCTGGTCTGTCTTCAAAGGTGGACTATGACAGATCAGCAGTTACAAACTTTAAGTTTTATTTCCATGCTTCCTGTGGAGGAGAAAGCATGGTGAAGAGGAATATTAGATAAGCTACTAAGAGCCTGAAGGCTGTAGCCCTAACAAGATTACCCACATTACGGATCTAATTCAAAACAGGAGTCCCAGTACAGGTGCCCATTTAGACTGTGGCAGATTTGGGGTCGTTAATGACTGTCCTTACCTTCGCTGGGAGCAGTACTGGGGTCTTGTTTTGTGAAGAGGAGCCTCGGTCTCCCAGAGGTCACAGGAGCAGCTCTCTTGGGTGGGCTTTTTCCTCAGACAGTTCAGGTGCAGCTGGCTTTATCCTAGAAAGGTGAAGCCAGCTCTCTATCTCTGCCTGCTTTACTGAAGTGGATGTGGCAAGTATCACTGAGAAGGGGCCCTTCCACTTTGGTTTTAATTGGTCTGCAGGAGTCTCTTTTTTCCAAATTTTAATGAGCACTTGCTCTCTAGGGTGGCCACCAGGTGGTGCACCTGGGCCAGGAGCTGGCAGGACTTTGTCCCCATACAACTGGATAGTCTGTTGTACTTGTCTAGAGTCTTGTGGTCTCTGGGTCTGCTACCATATGAGAAGATAGGAAAGCCCCCCCCCATATAACATCTCAAATGAACTCATACTTAACCCAGTTTTGCGGGGTGTTTCAAATCCTCATGAGGACTATCGGCAAGAATCAGAGCCAAAATTTAGAAGTCTCTTGGCAAAGTTTTGCAAGGGTTTGCTTTAGGGTCTTGTTGGCTCTTTTGACCTTTCTGGAGGATTGAGATCTCCATGCAGAATGGAGATGGTACTTTATTCTTAAAGATTTTGGCATCCCCTGAGTTATTTGAGAGGTAAAAGAGGTCTGTTGTTCCTCTGAAGGGACAGGGGTAGCTCAAACCCAGGGATGATTTTTGTGAGAAGCACCTTGACTACCTGGGCTTGCCAGACTTACAGTAGGCCCAGAGTGGACAAACTTTGCAGACCTGCGGGACGGTCACCGCTAGCCCCAGTCCTGTGAAAATCCAAGTGACCATTTCTCATGTAGCATCTCTTATATATAGAAGAATTGTGAAGGGTTTTTACGGCTTTCTACTGTGTCCCTGGAAGAAGGACTAGTTTGTTTTCTAAATACCACCGAAGTCTCCCTTGTCCAAAGGCCCTTTATCTCCCTGGGGGGTATAGACTGGTTTTAATGGTTCCTCAAGAACTGGAAATAAGGTCAGGGTCTTGAAGGGCAGTAAGGCTGCATTTCTTGCCTCTTCACCAGCCTTTTGATTTCCCAAAGAGACTTTAGAAATGTCTCTTTAGCGTTCCTTGCAATGAATGATAGCAACGTGCCTGGGAGGATAGGCTCCCTCCAATCTTACTAGTAAATCTCTTCCTAGTAAGGGAAAAGGACACCGTGGGATGATTAAACCTCATGATTAAACATTTGGCCTTTGAATTGACATGTTAAAGCAGATGTAAAAGAGCTCCAACTAGGGCACCCCTTTACCTCAGTTTTGGGTACAGATCTAGAACAGGGTTTTCCAGAGAAGGAAGTTAAAACAGAATAAGTCACTTTTGTACCTATAAGGAATTGAATTTGCCTGCCCATAACACCCAGGGTCACTCAGGGTTCCTTGTAGCAGATGGAGCTGTCTGTGGATGGGGGATTGCAGATCACCCTGGCCCCTTCGGTCCTATCAGAGTGGGGAGTGTGGGTTTTGCTGGTCTAGGCCCTCTCTGGGAGCGGGAACAGTCAATCCTCAGGGCCACAAGTCAGGCATATCAGCTGGCTGATACACAGGGGAAGGCCCAAGCAGTGGCTGGGTACGTCGTGTGCCCAGTGTCCAGTCTTCTTGAAATTAAGGCAAGAACTTCCTTTCTGATTGGGCTTAGGTTTCCCGTAGGCCATTTGAGCATGCTTAAAGCATTTCCATTTGCAACAGCTGTAATTTTGGCCTTTCCCTCTCCGCCCTTCTCCTTTCATCCTCACCTAGATCGCGATTATTGAACACAGAAAAGGCCACGTCCAAGCAATTGGGTTATAGGAATCCAGGGGTCCATCTGAAGTTTTTGTAATTTGTGCCAAGTATCTGGGGATGATTGACTAATGAAATTCTGTCCCATCAGTGCCTGTCCCTCCTTGGAAGCTGGATCTAGGCTTGTATATTTACAGAAAACTTCTACTAATCAGCAATGGAAGACAGCTGGATTTTCCTCTTTGCTGTGTGTAACCTCTCTCACCCTTTCATAATTAACAGGTTTATTAAGGCATCATTTCATTTCCACAATAAGAGAAGTTATCGTTTTAGATCTCATGTCTAGGCCATCGCTAGTATTATAGTCCCAGTTTGGTTCTGCCTGAGGGACAACAACCTCTCTGGGGTGATTTCCTGCTCTTGTTGCAGCATATTATTCATCTATGCATCTCCTAGCCTCTTCTAGGATTCTTTTTTTTTTTGTACTAGGTGCAGCAAATGGCCAAAACAAATTGGACATCTTGCCATAATAGGCCAAAAAGCTATAATGGGTCAGAGTTCAAGGGTCAAAGTTTGAAATCAATCTGCAAACCTACCAGGATCTTCTGAATATTGGCCTAACTGTTCTTTCCATTGTTGGGTATCTGCCACTGAAGAAGGGACATGGACTCAAGTAATCCCCTCTTCTCCTGGGGCCTCTCTTAGGGGAAGGATAAACTGTGAGGTGGAAGAGTAAGTATGTCCTGCAGGGCTAAAAGCTGTCTGAGGCGCACAACTTGGGGGCTGGGGAATACTGGGTCTCTCTGGGGAGCTGGCCTCTGGTGGAGTTCCTAGGTCACTTGTAGAAGATGGGACTGATTTACTGTCCTGAGGATTATAAGAAGGAGACTGAGGAGACCACCTAGTGTGGTTGTTTTCATTAAACAGGTGAAAGAGATCCTTATTCCCTGAGAGACAGGTGGGTGTCTGAGGGCAGGATTACGTACATATCAACTTCCTGTTCCTTGGAAGCCCCCTTAAGTACTATAGTTCTTGGGCCTTTCCAGAGATTGAGAGTCATAAAAGCCTGAACATAAGGGTTCACCCCACTTCCATTGACTTTTGCAAAAAGATCTAATTAAAAAATAGTATTGCAATTTAGATTAGTTCATACTAGACCCAAACAGAATTGCAGTAGAACATAAATCGTTTATTTTCAGGTTGTCAGGGTCAAATTCTTCCCAGTTTTTAAGGATATAGCCTAATGGTTTCAGGTTGCTGGGATCCATGGGGTGTTTCCCATGGTGCATCGTGCGACCTGTGGAGAGAGAGAAGACTAGGTCTCGAGTCCTTCAGACGGCATTCCCTCAGAGGGATGAAGACCTGTTGAGCCCTGGGAGCATCCTCCATGACTCAGTTGTCCCTCCAGACACCTCTGGCAAAGCAAGTGGCACTGGCGCCTTCTTTTTCTTTTTTCTTCTTAGAACTCGCCACACCCCGTGGCCCACTATGACCCTAAACAGAAGGGTGGAACCCCTGGGGCTCCAGCTAGCTACCTGACAAACAGTCATCTCCTGAAAGATCAACTAGCTACTTGAGAAACAATTTTCTTCACATTTACCCTAATAATAAAATCTTTGGTAATTACTTCATTTAAAGCAGTAGAGGTAGAAACTTCTTTTTTTAGCATTTAAGAAAAAGAAGGAGAAGGAGAAGAAGACCCTTTAAAAGTCCTAAGTACAAAGGTATGGTTTATTATCTATTAACTCTAGCTGTGTTTGCACACTCACAGTGGGTTGGTTGACCTTCAATGGCTGTTCCCTTTGTTCTACGCAGGCCCTCAGGCCCTGTTTCTGAATTACCCAAATTTCTGTTAGAAGAAACAGGGAAGAGATCCAACTTGATTTAGAAGAGGGGAAGAGTTCCATGTGTTCTCTGAAAGTAGGGGCTTTAGCTCTATCTATAAGGGTGAGATTTCCTGGTGCCCATGAGGTCAGTTGAAAAAGAAAATGGCAAACAAACATGGCTGAACCATGTGGACCAGGATGATTCCCTGAGAAAGTGACTCACTAAGGGATACCGGGAGTGGAGCTTCAGGGGAGAGAGGTGTAGCATGAAGTGGCACAACTCAGAGCAGGGGTGCAGGTAGCCACATGCCAAGGCACTAATTTTTCTCACCCACCAGGCTCTTACCTTCTGGCTGGGCTTGCCAAGACTATGTTACCCGGGTCTGTGGTGCTGTGAGCTCCTTCTAGAGAGTCTTTCCAGGTTCTTGTTGTCCTGAACAAAGAAGTGGACAAGACAAGTGGAAAAGACGTGGAGATTTTACTAAAGATAGCAAGGGTTATTAAAGGTGGGAGAAAGGATTATGCTCTGCAGAGTGAGTGTGGGCCCATTAAAGGTAAGAAAAGTATGAGAGTGGGCTGCTGAGGGGGAGCACAGTGGCCATGTGGTTAATGGCCGACAAGGTTTGTACCCCTCAGACTAACGCCAGAGCTAGGACATCCTATCGAAAACCTTTATTTCGCACCAGAAGACCTGAAGATGGCACATTTTGATTGATCCCGGGGGCAAGGCTTGGGAACTGGTTTTCTGTGCATGTGCCTTGCATCTCCATGACAGGTCAAGCCCATTTGCCCAGCTGGCTGCCCATGCCCAAATCTCCTGCCTCAGAGTGGGACCCAATTTTGAGTTTTTGTTAATGATTGACCAATTGCACCACTATTCATATTTAAATAATTCATCCTGTTCCCACAGATCCTTAATATTGCCTTTGTTATCTATCAAGTTTCTGTAAATGCAGGAGTGTTTCTGGATTATCTATACTGTTTCCTTGTTCTTTGTCAACTTCTGTGCTGACTCCACACTTCTCAATTATAGTGGTACCTTGGTTCATGAACACTTTTGTTCACAAACAAGTTGGTTTGCAAACAAAAGCACTTGGCAAAATTTTGTTTTGGTTTGCAAACTCTACATCAGCTGACACACATGACTGTGGCCATCTTTGCCACACACACACAAACATGGCCGTCTTTCCCAAAGTTGTAGAACAAATTGTTTGTAAACTGAGGTTCCATTGTATTTGCTTTTCAGCCTTCTTTTAGAATGAACTCAAGTTCCACCCACACACACACATTTAAGACACCAGCCAACATTTTGTTTTAAGTTACTTTGAATTAAAGATTAATATGGAGAGAAAAAAGGGTTCAAAATAGTGAAATAAATCTTCATTTCTGTGAATATGGAAAAGGTCTCCATTTATTTCAGTCATCTTTCATTACATTCAATAAAATTTTATAATTTACTAGGGAATGAACCCAGGGCCTGGGTGTTGAGCTACTACCCTAGTCCTTTATTTCTTGTTTATTTTGAGACAGAATCAACCTAAACTGTGCAGGCTGAGCTGAGTTTGGCCTCAGGCTCCCAGAGTGCTGGTATTGCAGGTGTTCGCCACCATGCCTGGATTATAATTTACTTCTTAAAGATCTTATACATCACTTGTTAGTTATATTCCTCAGGATGATAACCTGACATTTTATTTCCCTCTTACCCTTTTCAAGATCTTGCATCAGTTCTAATAATTTGCTTGTCTGACCTTGGCGTCTGCAAATAATAACAGTACAGAGCAGCTAGCAAAAGCGTGGTTAATGCGTAAGCAAAGCATAATGAGTGTGGGTGTGTTCGTGTGTTGGGAGGGGAATCTTCATGAAGAGGAGCGTTCTCCAAGTACACTGAATTCACCAAGCTCTTGGGATTACTGGTATCCTTCCCAAGGAGCAAGGAATTCCATGCATTTCAGCACTTGTCAAGTCAGGGCATCCTCAGAGGGGGCCTGCAGGCTCCAGGCAGGCCCCAGGCAGGCCTGAGTAGGGAGCGAGGCCTGGGGCCAAGCCCAACAGAGAGTGCAAGTAACTGGCCTATCCTTTCCCCACCCTCCACCCTCAGATTTGGGCTGAATCAAAGGGCCATTCAGGCCCCTCCCTTTCACAGACAGAGGCCACCAGGGCGATCCCCCGAGGCAGCAATCTCATGGGCTTCTGCTCTAAGCAGCCTAGTGTTTGAAGCCACAATATACTTGGCTCTAGTTTTACACACATTACTTTCTTAAAAAAAAAAAAAAGCGCTGCAAAAAAAGGAATGAGAAGAATGAAAGGAGAGGTTTTGAGAGATGAGGAATTCCTTTTCCAATCTAGTGAATGAGGTTAATAAGTGGAAAAATAGAGCTACCCTCTGCGAAGCATCTTTTGAGAGGTTACTGGGCCATGATAATTAAAAATCAATTAAAAAACTGTATCATTCACTCAGCCTCAGTTGCTTCCCTCAGCCTGGAGGGAAATGAGTCAACGCTCCATAGTGCACTAGAGCTGGGAGATGGTGCCTCGTTGGCAGTGCAGGGTGGTGACTGTTACAAAGGAGTGGGGACAACTGTATATAAACGGATCCCAAAAGCTGATTCACAAATGAGGCACAGACTGGATTATAATCCTCCCAAATCCCACTACAAACCATCCAATTTTCTCATATGTTGCCAAGAAACGTTTTAGTACTTTGCATGCTGTGAAAACCAGATACCCAGCAGTGGACCCGGGCTTAGGTCCCCCTGAGTGGGGCTCTTGCATCTCCGTGGCTGTCACCCCCAAGGTTTGGGCCACTGTTTCTGCACTGGCTCAGCCTGGATTGCCACTTTCTAGGAGGTCAGGAAAGTTCTTGGCAGGACCACGGGGAGGTTGGCACCCACAGTCCAGCTAGTGGCTGCAGAAGGGGGCCCTGTGGTCTGTGTGGGCACAAGATCCCCCCCGGCCCCGTCTACACCTGTGTTTTCACAAATGCAGGTGTGATCACCTGTGAGATTCGGCAGTGATTTCCCTTCCCTGAGCACCAGGGCTGCGTTGTGATGCTTCTCCTGTTGTCCCTGAAGCACTGCTGTACATTATGTCACTTCTCTAGAACTTAACACTGTCCGCTGTTAGGCTTGTTAACTTGTCCTTCATCTGTCTTGAGATCGGAAGCCAGGCTTTTCACTAGGAATCCCCAGGGCCTGGCGAAGTCCCTTTCCCACCCACAGGTTGTATTTTCCAAAAATAGGAACAGTGATATTTCCAGTTTTGCATGTACTTCCACGACTTTGCACTCCCCGTCGTGAGGCAGAGTATCTCTCTCCTTCCCCAAGATCCGAGGGAGAAAGAGAACACACTGACTGTCTCAGTAAGCATGATGCTGCCGACCGCTTGCCTTCCAGGGCTGGGTCGTGACGTCAGGCTTCTGCTCGCCACCCCCTTGCAACAGTCGCTAGCTGTGAGGAAGTCGGGGCAAGCCGGCTATGGGTAGACGTGGCTGGCCCCCGAGAGGTTCATTCACATGTTGGAGGCCTGGTCCTCAGAGGCGTGGCGTTGCTGCGTGAAACCTTTGAGAGGCAGGGGCTACTCGGAAGTGGCTGGATTAGGAGAAATGAAGGTAGTTCTCGGGGACCTAGTTACTTTTCTCTAGAGTGAGTTGTTACAGATGGGTGAGTGTGCCTCCTCCCCAGTCTGCCAGTTTGCCTTGTGATTCCTCTTGTGCACATTCCCACCATAATGCCCTCTGCCGTGAGCCTCTCACCAGCAGCCAAACAAAAGGCCCACCCTATTTTGACCTTCAGCCTCAAACTGCGAGAAAACAAACCTCTTTTATATATTACCCAATCTCTGTCATTTTGTTACAGCATGGAAAATAGACTAATCCAGAGACCACGCAGAGGGAATGAGATGCCACCGGCTGGCAGCCAGCGTCGGCCACCAGGTAGATGAGCAAATGAACCTTCAGAGCACTCTGCCCTCCGGCCTTCAAGTTTTCTAGCTGAGGCCTGGAGACTGTCAGGAGAGATGATGTCCCCTGTGTTCCATGTCCAGTTCTTGACCCGGGGAATCTGTGAGGAGAGTAAACATTTGCAGTGTACCCCTAAGTGTTGGGGGCATTTGTTACTCAGCCATAGTAGACTACAATGGTGAGCGACAGCCACTGAATAATTAATGATAGTTGGCCATGGGTAACGTGAGATCCTTGGATCCACCTAGAAGGTGGATGGACAGGAACTATTTTAGGAAATGGATTGGATTGGAATGTATTGTGTTTCCTACATTTTAAAGCACAAATGTCTGTAAATATCTACTATAAATAGTAGGAAAAGTTTTTTTTTGTTGTTTTAACCAGGGTGCCTTTAAACCATAAAAGGACATGAAAGGAACTTCAATGTTTATTAGTAAGTGAAAGGAACCAATCTGAAAAGACTATACACTGTATGATTTCAACTCTAAGACACTGGAAAAACCAAAATTATGGAGACAGTAAAGAAAATACTAGCAGTTGCCAGAGATTCAGTGGGGGGAGGGATGAAAAGGAGGAGCATAGGGTGTTTTTAAGGCAGTGAAACTATTCTATTTGATAGTATAATGGTGGGTACATATGACTGTACATTTGTTAAAACCCACAGACTGCAGGACCAAGAATGAATGCTCGTACTAACTATTTTAGTGATGATGATGTGTTTATTGTATGTTCATTGACTGCAGCACGGATGTTAGTAGGGGAGAATGTGCCTGTGTGCACAGGAGGGGAGCGGTGAAGAGAGAGCAAGGGATATAGGGGAAGCCTCTGTATTTTCTGATATTTTCCCTTTCCACTCAATGTTGCTGTGAATCTAAAACTGTCCTAGAAAATAAAGTCTGTTTTTAAAGGATCATTTAAATACAGGCATATTTGTCTATATGCCTGGGCACTCCTGTCTCCCTCTCATCCAAATCCTCATAAATAAACAGCTTGTGCGGTCACTGGCAGGATTTTTAGTGTTTGTGTCATAGCTCTGGCACTTGAAGGGGAAGTCTGACTGTGTACATCAGGAGTTCATTTACCTCGGGACTTATTCTTCCCATCCCTTCTTTCTTTTGTTGAGTGTACGATATGTGGGAGTTGATTTGTTTCCAACATAATTTAAGAAGTCTTCTGTTTTTGCTTTGAGTGGTAGTGAAAAAAAACTTCAGCCTTAAAAGGCACAGAATGAAGAGAATGTCTCAGGACGAGATTGAAAGGACTCAGGGGCGATTTGAATAATGAATTAAGCAATCACTTGTCATAGTTTTTCTCTTTCTAGCACTTATTAATTAATAACTGTTTTCCAAAACATAGCAGTGGGATCATTATCAATAGTCATTCCAGTTTGTTTTTAAATTAAAACTAGATGCTCCAAATGAGTTTTGTTATTGTGTCTATTGGTTTAATAGATTTCTCCTCGGGAAATACGGGGTGTAACCGCAGAGTGGTGATGGTCGTTTGGAAGGAAGGTAATTGCACAGAGGTTTCGTGGTTTTAAAAGCATTTGTAATGATGATTATTCATTCTTTCAATTGTACCTGAGTAACCTGATGTGTGTGCACATGCGAAGGTGCACACACCTGCTAAACATCTGGGAAGGAGAGGGGTTGTCACTCTGTGCCAGAGACTTCTCCAGCCTCCGCGGAGGGGAAATATTGATGGCCTTTGTTTGGCTGGAAATCTGCAGGACAGGGAAGCAGTGCTAGAAGCTGAGGCTCACAGGAGGAATGTTCAAAATCTGCTTTTTGTGGGTTTTCACACAGGAATGTCTTCAACATGTACTTTTTTGGGGGTTAATTAAAAACACCTTATTATGAGTATGTATGTATTAATTGGTTAATAAATCACTGTATTCGTACATTGATTTTTTTGTTTATCCAAGTTCCACATGTACAAAGCTTAGCAAGTCAAGGGGTTTTATAAAGTTCGGTGAAGACCCAACAGACCCTCCTTGCTGCCTGCGTCCATTCTGATCTCCTCCCTACAGAGGCAAGTACTCTTCTTCGAAGGTGCTGCTTCCGAAATTCGCTTCTGTATTTCTAAATCGTGTGCTTATACTGCAGCTTTTCATATCCTCATATGTAAAATAGCTTTAAAACCTCACAAGGTTGGTATCAAAATTAAAATGAATTGACCCTTAAAAGGCATTTTAACAATGGCTGGCACTGCTGTTGTCATATTAATTTTCCCATTTTTCATTATTACCAGTGTCTTCCTACTATAAAAAATGATGATTTGGTTTTGTTACAACACCCTCCTCATTCCCCACTCTCCCATCTCCTCCTGCCATCTGTTAGTTTCCCTCATATTCTTATAAATTCTTCAGATCCACATTTAATGTTTATGACGTTATGACTTTATAAATGTCTTAAATTGTGCCACGTTATGATTATATTTTCTTTCTTTTTCAACTCTTTGTTTTCACTGAAGTTTATCATCTCACTTTTCCCCCATTTACTGCAATAGTTTTCTTTGTGCCTTACTGAAATTATTCCCAAACCTCCACCAGAAACGGGAATCTCTCAATGCATCCCCCCAGTGCGACACGTTGGGGAAGACATCTCTCCTTCTGGAGCTCGGTCCTCTACTGCGGGTGGGACCGGCTGCCCGCAGGCTGTTCCCGCACAGCTGCTGCCCCGGCTTCCCTTTCATCGCCACCTCAGTTGTTTCCGGTTCTCCTCTGTGATGGGTTCTCTTCTCCTTCCCATTTCTTCTCCTCTTTCTCCTCCTTCTAGTCCACGAAATTATCTTTCTTGTTTTGCGCTTTCACTTTAGTGTAGCCTCCTGTAGCTCACAGACCATTAATGTCTAGAAAATCAGTGCAGTTTAAACACAGATGATGTTTTGTTAGGTATAGAATTTTAAATATTTTTCCTTAGAAATTTGAAGGCCTGGTGCTTTTAGCTTCCAGTGCAGCTAGTGAGAAGTCTGATATTTGTCTTTTGGAGGAAGCTTATTATTTCCTCTCTGGATGCATTTGGAATCTTTTCTTTATGTTTGGAATTCCAAAATTTTATGATGATGTGTCTTAGGGTGAGATTTATTAACCCACAATGCAGGGTACTCCATGAGAAGTCTCGATATGAAAATTCATGACTTTCAGTTCAGAGAATTTTGTTGAATTATATTTTGAATAGTTTCAACCCCTCCATTTTCTGTATTTATTCTTTCTTTTGAATATTATAGTAATATTCTAATTCTTGGTCAGGCTTTCACATTTTCTTTTCTCTCTGTCTCTGTCTGTCTCTGTCTCTGTGTCTCTCTCTCTCCCTCTCTCTCTGTGTCTCTCTCTCTCCCTCTCTTTTATTTCCCATCTCTTCTTTTTTTTCTTACAGGGTTATTTCTCAGACTTAATTTTCCAAACTTTCTATCATGTTTTGCATTATGCTGTCATATTTTTAATTTCTAAGAGTTTGATTTTTTTGGTTTTTCAAAGAGCTTTTCTGTAACCTACTAATTTGCTCTCTTTTCCTCTCTCTGTCTCTTTCATCAATTATAGTTTCTTGAATTTTTCTTCTGCTCTTTTCATTATTTCTATTTCTACTGAGCTTTGAAAAATTTCATTTGTTTTCATATCAGTCTTTTTAATTTGCAAGTTTCCTAGATGTTTGATCATCCTTGGCTCCCATCTCATACTTAAGGCAGATGCACTAAAAAGTGGGTTGTAAGCTATGTAGTGTATGTCGAGTGGTGTGTGTATGTGTGTACACATGTGTGTGCACACATGTGGTGGTTTTAGAGCTGCAGGGAGCTTGCCAACAGATGGGCTGTTCTGCGGGGTGATCTTGCTGTGCTGTTTCATGCGGACCCTTCCATTTGCTAATTCGTTTAGGTCCTTTCTCTCAATCTAGTCAGTTTCCCCACATCCTCAGTTTCCCAAGTCCTCTCTGATTTGAGAGTTCTAAACCTGGCCGCCAGCATTTTAAAATAAGTGGAGGAAAGGGGATGACTAGAACTCCAGTTGATCCCTAATTTTCTTTGTGGTTCCCTGCCCTGATGTTGCTAAAGCTAGAGTCTCTGTGGCCCCTCCTCATTAGATGAACTCTGGACTTCTGAGATTGGAGACTGTGTGGGGCGTGGTTGTTCCGTATGCTGCCTGTACACACTCGATCCCAGTCTTCTGTTCTCACCTTTACTTGTCCCCTGGAGCCACCAACTTCTGAGGCTGTCTGCCATTCTGTGGCTCAAATCAGCCTACCTTCAGGAGGCCCCTGATCTTAGCACTGTTTTCAGAGTCCTTTGGTTTGTTAAGTCAGGAATCACTTTTCCACACGATTTCCACCTTGCAAAATGTTTATTTTCTTTTCTACTTTCTTTTGTTTCCACCCTTGTGAGTTACATCTTTTCAAATGTTTAAATTTAAATTAAACATTTAAATTCACTGTCATTTGGGTGGAGATGGGGACAATATTGTAAGCAGTGTTTTCAGTTTGTCACATTTAACAGGACTTTTGAGAGATGGAATCCAGATAGTGAATGGAATGGTGAAATGGAAACTGAGCTGCACTGACTTAATTTTGGTTAAAAACAGTCTTGACTTTTGAGATTTCCTCAAGGTGCTCAGTTTGGTTTTTACTATAGGATTTTTGTATTTCTGTATGTGTTATATTTGTGTTAAATGTTTAGAACAGAAAAAATAAAAATCTGAAAATCAATAAACTTTCTCAAGGAGTAAAAAAAGAACTGAAAATTGAGCTTAAAGAGAGTAAAAGGAACAATATAAAGATGAAAGCAGATGAACCAAAAAAACAATATAGGAAATAGAAATGCAGCAATATCAAAAGTAAAACCCTGGTTAAGAATGATCCTGAACCAAAAAAAAAAAAAAAAAGAACAATAAATTAATAAATTACCAATACTGGAAATGGAAAAAAGGATTTTACCTGAGATAATAAATAGATCATAAGATGTTATAAATAATAAATTCAAAATTTTTAGATCAATTAGAAAACTCTTAGAAAAATAACTTGCCGAAGTAGACATGAAAAAATTTAATCTTCCCCAAAAAAGAAAAAAACTTCCGGGCTTAATGACTTCATCAGTGAATTGGACCAAAACTTTCAATAAGAAAAACACTGATTTCACACAGACTCCTGCAGAGAAGAAAAATAGATGGGACAATTCTCAAGCTATTTTAAAAGATCAGCATGATCTGGTGCCACAATCTGACAAAGACATCATCAGAAGGGAAAATTACAGGCCAATTCCACACATAGATCAAAATATCCTAAGTAAAAATGAGTTGGGGGGTTGGGGATTTAGCCCAGTGGTAGAGTGCACCTAGCAAGTGCAAGACCCTGAGTTTTATCCTAAACAACCCCCTTCACCGCAAAATTGGATCCTGTCGTGTCTAAAAAATATAAAATGTCATGCCAGGTGTGGTGGCGCATGCCTGTAATCCCAGGAAGCTGAGGCAGAAAGATTGCTGCAAGTTTGAGGCCAGCCTGGGCTACACAGTGAGTTTAAGGCCCGCCTAAATTATAGAGTGAGACCCAGTCTCAAAAAATGAAAAAACAATAAATGAAATTTGTATGAAAGATTGTGATCATGTTTACTCATTAAGAGAATTTATCCTGGAAATTCAAGGTTGATTTTCCTTTAACGAATTAATGTAATTCACCATTTCAGGAGAAGAAAGTGGCATTTTCATCAAGGTTCCTGTTTAAAATGCTTTGCTATTGGGTGGACTTGGGGGTAACTGGACAGTTTTATTCATAGTCACTATAGCAGAAGTGAAGAAATTCTGTCTGACAGCTGGTACATCGGACAGAATCCAGCTTGGTGGACAGGGATGGAGAACCGGCCACACTGGAAAGTGCCGAGAGACTTGGACAAGCCTGATTCCGAGGAATGGAGGACAAGGGCGGAGGCCTCAGCACCTGGCAAGGGAGACCCTTCAGAGGAGCCAAATTCTACTCCCTGCCGACAAATACAAAGGATTCCTGAGGAGATATATGTTCTGGTTCTCAAACTATGTTCATGGTTTCCAAGAACTGTTTAGAATTTCATAATAGACACACGGTCCAACTTCCTTTTGATATCATCTCAGGTAGGCTTGGCAGCGTGCCATGTGTCCTGTGGTTAAAGGTTTTGGTCACCTCTGAATTGTTGACCCAAAGAAGTCAATGTCGTGGGCTTCACAGGCGTACACTGACGGGGGGCGTTTTTGTCCCTCTGCTGTGCAGATCATTTCTGAACAAGATCACCATCATGGGGCGGGGCTTTGTCTGAGGCTGGCTACATATTATTTCCCAGAATCCTGGATTATCTGCTTTCATTTTTTTTATCTACTCTTTACTTTATTTCAAATATTGGAGTCATAAAGCTTCTTTCTTTCTTTCTTTTTCTCTCTCTCTTTTTCTTTCTCTCTCTTTCTTTCTTTCTTTTTTCTTTCTTTCTTCCTTCCTTTCTTTCTTTCTTTCTTTCTTTCTTTCTTCCTTTCTTCCTTTCTTTCTTTCTTTCTTTCTTTCTTTCTTTCTTTCTTGCTTGCTTGCTTGCTTGCTTTCTTTCTCTTTCTTGCTTTCTTGCTTTCTTTCTTCACCACAGGTCTTGCTCTTGCCAAGTGGTTAACAACACAGCTTCTGGAGACAGTTCTGGATTCAGCTCCCAGTTCCTTCTATACTTCTCCCAGTTCCCAGTTACAGAAAAGATCTGAAGTTTCATGTAGGGTTCTCCAGAAACAGAACGGGTAGAATACAGAATTATGATGATGATGAAGATGATGTCTTCCAAGCTGGCCTTGAACTCACAGCCCTCCTCCTGCCTTCGCCTCCTGAGTGCTGGGATTACAGGTGCGCACCACCACTCCTGGCTATATGGGAGTATTTAAAAGTAAATTAGAGACACAGGAACAGCCGTCTTTGCCACATCCTACTTAATGATCTGGACAAGTTACTGAATATTTATTTCTGTGTCTTAGATTCCTTATTTGTCTATGCTCACCAGTTATTGGGTCAATAAGTGAAATAATGTACATAAAGCACTTAGAATTACGCCTGACACACAAAGAAACACCAAACGAATGGTGATTTCTATTATTAACTAAGGAGCGCATTACTACTGCAGGTCTTCTACTTGCCTCTAAGAAAGGCTGGTTCCTCGTCAAAGTTGGATAAAAACGGAGACGAAGCTGAGGTCCACCCAGGTATATGGTCTGTGCTGTCACACACTAGGGGCTAAATGGTCACAATACAGAGGCAGGCTCTGGACTTATGGGTTGGGAAGACTGATTTTCCTCAGCATTGTGAGAGGTAACTCGTGCTAATCAAGCTCATTAGAAATTGATGTATAAATAAAACTTATAGTTCATAAATTACAATGAGAAATACAGCTACTGAGTGTATTGGACATTTAAGTCTCGAGGATGAAGTACTGGTAGCTTTAGGACGCATTTATTTTATGCAACAAATACATCTCTGAGGACTGCACCATTCAGAACTTAACAATTTTCCCAGTTAATCATTTAAACTACAGAAGAGTATGTTTCCAGAGCCCATAAATCTACACTCACTGATGTGTAACTGCCTTTTAAGGGTGCTTTCCATTTCTTCAGCATGATCTCTGATATTTTGCAGAAATAAACCTGCTAATTCATAAGCATATCACATCACAGTGGCTCATAGGTCTTCTTCGGAACCTTTAATGACATCTGAAGCCTGGAATAAATGCATTGCTGTTAGGGCTTTTCTGCACCACCAATTACGAATGCTCACATGACGTGGCTTTAAGATGTGAAAAGGCATCCTAAATTATAACAACATTTCCGTCGTCACCCAGATCAATTCAGGTCTCGAGCCTTGTGTATAGCAGCACAGTTTGGGAAGTGCTGGCAAAGAGGGAGCTGAAGTACTACAGCTTGCAATTCACTTGTCTGAGCAATGGCGAGGGAAGCTTTTGGTCTTAATGACTCTTCTTGTTGCTGAGACAAAATACCCACCACCCACAAGTTAAAGGAAGAAGGTTTATTTCAGCTCACGATTTGTGGAGGTTTCAGTCTGTAGCCGGCTGGTTCCAAGGCAGGGTGGCACGGCACAGGGACGTGGTGGAGGAGAAACAGGCAGGCAGCAGGAAGCAGCAAGCAGCAGCAGCAGCAACAGCAGCAGTAGCAGCAAGCTGCCTTCTTTCGGCCCTTTATATTCCAGGCTACGAGCTATCGATTGGTGCCGCCCATAGCCAGAGTGGGCTTCCGTTATCCACACCTTGAATCTCAGCATCACACACTTACTTAATCCGCATTCATGAACTCTAATCCAGCCACCTTCGAAACTCCCCATCTATGACCGAGCGAGGCTTTGAGGGGACATCTAGATGTAAGTCATAACATCATTCATTTTTACTTTTAGGAATCTGCACAATTCTCATTTTGAGCACAAAATAAGACCTTACAAATGTTGGCGTATTTCACAATTTGAAACACTGTCTTGAGGGATATATGTCATTTAATGACAGTGTTAGAGCCTGAGAAATGTGTCGTTAGTCTAGTTCGTTATTGTGCTAACATCATAGAGGACACTCACACAAGCATTACTAGGTGATATCATTTGATGGGACCACCATCATATATGCTGTCCATCATTGACTGAAGCATTGTTATTTGGCACATGAGTGTACATGTAATTCAAATTCACTTCAGCCAGAACTGTGCTGTGGATGGTTATTACTTTTTCAATCTTTTTCTTTTCAAAGAAAATAGTGTAGTAGAAAGACCTTGGCCTTGGAAGTCTGCATCTAATTTAGTCACCTTGTCTTTGTCACTTATTAGCTGGGTGTGACTTGGTTTCTTTATTTACAAGATGGAACTTTTTGGTTTTCAGTACTGGGGATTGAACCCAGAGACTTCACACTGAACTACATCACCAGCCCCTTATTTTTTATTTTGATACAGGGCTTTGCTAAGTCCATAAATTACCCAGGCTGGACTTGAATTTGTGATTCTACTGCCTCAGTCTTCCAGAGGGATGGGATTACAGCTGTGTGCCCCTAGGCCTGGCTATAAGATGGGAATTTTAAATGCCTGTCATAAAGGGCAGTTCTGAAGATGTTAATGATAACTCTTATTAGGGTCCTTCCTAGAAGCCATCCGATTTATATACATTATTGTATTCATCACTCTGTAGAAATTTCATGAAATAGAAATTATTACTTTGTAGGGAAAAGAGGCTCATGGAAGTTAAATAATATGACCAAGGCCAAATAACTAGTAAGCTATAGGGCTGAGATTCAGCTGCAGGTGTGAACTGACTTCAAATCAAGACACACCACTCTTCCTTCCCAAAACTAAGTGAAATCAGAACTTTAAAAAGTCCTACAGCAGTATCTTTTAAAGTGGATGTTCTTATTGGGCGTGGTGGTGCACTCCTGTTATCCCAGCACTCAAGAGGCTGAGGCAGGAGGATTGGTGCAAATTCGAGGCCTGCCTGAGCTACATAGAGAGTTCAAGGCCAGCCTGAACTCTGTAGTGAGACTGTCCCAAAAAACCAAAAAGAAAGAAAGAAAGAAGGAGAGAGAGAGAGAGAGAGAGAGAGAGAGAGATTGAGAGAGAGAGAGAGAGAGAAAGTAAATTATCAATAACTGGCAATTGGGTTGCAGATTTAGCTCAGTGGTTAGAGTGCTTGCCTTGCAAGCACAAGGCCTTGAGTTCCATCCTTGACACCAGAAAACTAGGTGGGGGAGGGGAACGGAAAGAGGCTTGCCTACCCCCTTGCCTGCATCCCTTGCTTACCTTGCTGCCTTCTGCTGTCTGCCCTGCCGCCCTGCCTCAGACCCAGCTGACTGTGTACTGAAACCTCTACAAACTGTGAGGCAAATGAACCTTTCTTCCCCTAAAAAAAAACAAAAACAAAAAACAAAAAACTGGCAATTATCACTTCCATTATGGTAACATTTCCCCCATGTCCCAAACACACATGTATGTGCGTGCATATGTGTGCGCGCGCGTGCGCGCGCACACACACACACACGCACACACACACACTCCCAAAAGGGATAAAATAATTAACACAGACGAGTTCGGGACATAATTACAGCCAGAGATGGAACCTCGAAGTTCGGCTTCCTGCAAGCCTGCCTACAGGGCTGATGTACCATGTACATTATCTGTATTTCCTTTGGCCAGAATCTCCCCATGCACTCCGTGCCCACTGTGCCAGGCACTGTGCTGAGGGCAGAGATGTGGATCGTGAAGGAGGGCTGGCTGCTCCGTCTCAGGAAGCTCTCATCCCACCGGGTGGTGGGAGGCAGTGACAAGTGCTGTGGTGGGGCACTGTGGCAGCGCAGAGAGGGCACAGTTTGGGCGTCAGAAGAGAGACTCCATAAACAGACATGCCATATGCAAGTTTTTCCAGGCCAAAGAATGGCAAAGATGTTCCTATCACAACCATGGGCTACCCTTAAATCAACCTTTTGGGATCTTCTTGCCTGCTGCAAGTTTGATACACCATGACTCCCTTTCTAAGCCCTGCTATGTCTGGCTTCCAAATTTAAGAACACAGTGCCTGAGCTACTGAAATAACTTCTGGGTCAGTCTCTGTCCCAACAGTGACCAGCATTCTTTGCAAAGAGGCATTCTGAATGGACGGGTATGTGTACAGTCTTTAAAATATGCGCCTGCGACCATGTTAAGTGAAATAAATCTGGCACAGAAGTTTGTATGAGAGGTCCAAAATATATACAAATTAAACAGCAGAATAAAAGAGAGATAATAGGGAGCAGGCAGACCTTTTGCAAAAGGGAAGGGGACAAAAAGATGGAGGGGGAGGGAAGGGAGAGGAAGAGGATGAAAAAAGAATTAACGTGTCACTTACACATGCCAACTCTCCACAGTGACTGTAATCATTGTGTACTGCAAACACATACTAAAAAGAATTAGATGTATGTAAAGCACTTTAAGAGAATAAGGGTGAAAGCATACATAGTAGAAGCCAGACATAGTGGTGTGTGTCTGTGGTCCCAGCTATTTGGGAAGCTGAGGCAAGAAGATGGTTTGAGCTCAGGAGTTCAGGGCCAGCCTGGAAAACATAGCATAACCCCATCTCAGAAAAAAACAAACAAACAAACTAGCTTTAGTGATTTCCTCCCTTCAAGTGGTATCTAAAATAATTGTCTATGTGTCTAAATCACTCAACATTCACAGCTTAAAGGAGAGTTTATTTTGGCTCACATTTTAGTCCATAGTCAGCTGGCTTGAAGGAAGAAGCAGCATGGCAGAGGGGCATGGCGGAGGAGAAGCTGCTCACATCATGGTGGCCAGGAAGCAGAGGGTGAAAGGAGGAACCAGGAAGGGAGATAAACTCTTCCAGATCATGACTCCAGGGTCCCACCTCTTCCGACACGGCCTCATCTCCTGACAGAATATTTAGCTATTAACTCATCAGTGGACTAATCCACCAATGAATATAGTGCCCCCATGACCCAATCAGATCCCCAAAGCCCTGCCTATGAGTACATGAGGCTCTGGGGTGTACACAACATTATCATGCACACTAAATGATTAACAGCTAATGGTAATTGAATATTTTCTGAGGGAAGGGACAGGAAATGTATTTAATATGCATTGTTATCTCCACTGAACCCTCCTGTGGAGTCTGCCTGTTAATGACTTCCACATTGTTAGAATTTCTGATAGCCACCTGAGTGATGCTTAGGGCTGACAAAGAGAAGGAAATATTGCACTTAGATGTTGTTAATAATAATGATGAAATTAATAATAGCAATAATCAGCACTTATGTAATCAACGCGCCATGTGCCAGCCTCTGCTCTATTCAACATGTTACTTCCTTTATGTTTCAGTGTTTGAGATACTATTTCATTTATGTTTCATACATGCTGTGTGAGGTAGGCTCTGATAACATCATCCCAATTTTATGAAAGAGGAAGCTGAAACACAGAGAAGTTCAATGTTTTATTCAAAGTCACACAGCAGTGGCAGAGGCAGGATTTGAACCAGGCAGTCTGGTTCCACCTAGACTCTCTTTCCTCTTTACCAGAGGTATTCCCATGCAGTTGGTCTTGGAAGAACAGGAAGAAGACACTTCTGAGGATAAGAGGAGGTGCTCTGAGAACCCTCAGAAGATGCCTGCCCCTGAGCTCCGCACCCCAAATTTCTTCCTGGGTCTCCCTCTCCAGCAGGGGGCGCCCATGCCTTATATTTTTCTGGGTTTCTCCTTGCAAACTGGAAATTCTGATCCATTGTGGGGAAAGTCTGATTCTAAAAGTTTGTCCTTCTTGAAGGATTTACAGTGTGTACTAATCAGTGGAATGATCAGTGCATGAAAATAATCAAGGGAATGTGCCAGAACATTTCTTGGAGGGCCCGCAGTGGGTGATGGCAACCAGGAGCCCTATAAACCTATAGTAGCCCCCAGGTTTATAGTAGCACTACCTGACTCCAGATAAGCCACGACATGGGGCACTTGGAAAGCAGGTACTTTTCACAGCGGTGGGAGAGGAGTGGCTCTGGGTGAAGGAGATGCTCCCCCTCCTCCCTTACTCTTCTCCAAGAAAGATAGGGTGAAGGGCTCGCCTTTTACTGGGGACCTCTCAGACTGGCAGCAGGAACAAAGCTGTTTGTCCTGGGAATGCAAACGTTTCTCCAACATCGTACATGAGGTGTGCTCAAAAGCGGAAGCTGTCTTTCTGTGAAGATCATTAGTTGTGTTGTCCTGGCTGCCTCGATGTCCTGAGTCAATTCAAAATGTTTACCTTTCATAGTCATTTTGACTTTGGGGAAGAGTCAGGAGTCACATGGTGCCAGATCCCATGAATGAGATGGATGAGGACATATAATGTTTTTAATTTGACAGAAATTGCTTGAAACATAAACTAAATTGTTTAGGAAAGTGGGAAGAATGATGGGGTAAGTGTGTTTGAAGCAAGAAGGAGTATTTTGAGAATTAATGGCAATGTGTCTTTTACTGTCATCAGTTTTTTAATTCAAACATTCACCATATTTATTTTTTGAATCACGCTGCATTTGTTCCCAGCTGTTGGAGGAGGCTTGCAGGCCTCTGGGGACCCTCATCAACTCTTCTTCTGTGGTCCAAATGCTTGTGTCTCCCGAAAACCCACGTTGAAATCCTAACCCCCAAGGTGATGATCCTAGGAAATGGGGCTTTGGGGCTGATTAGAGAATCCTCTTCCCTTCCGGGAAGACACAGGAAGGGAGGACACAGCTAGAAGGTGCCATCTGTGGGGCAGAGATGGGGACCTCACCAGATACCAGCTCTGCTGATGCCTTGACTCTGCACTTCCAGCCTCCAGAACTGTGAAAAATAAAGGTTTGTTGTTTATAAGACACCCAGTTTATGTCATTTAGTTGTAGCAGAAGGAAAAATGACACCCTCTAAAGTGATCCCTTTTCTGTACCTCCTGTGGCATAAGAAATGACTCAGAATTAACCGAGAGCTGTGCCAGCCTCCAGGCAGGGTCTGTACCAGATCGCCTGGGTTCAGATCCTAGCCCGGCCCATGCAGGCTGAGGAGCCCTGGGAAGGCTGTGTGCCCCTCTCTACTGTGGCTTCCTCACCTGCAGATGAAAATAATAAGGCCTCATGGGGAGGGTGAGAGCAGTCAGCAAAGGAGCACGTGTAAAATGAGCTGGTGTTGGGTGCAGAGGAAACAGTACATCTTAGCTGCTGTGATGAAACTGTCCTGCAGATGGAAAGGACTCTGGTCGTGTCACTGTCAGGCTCTGGGTGACTGGGCAGCTCTGCTCTGGTCCGCCGCAGGAGAGAATGCTCCTCTCCTGCCCCCTCCCCCAAGTGCAAACTCCCCACTTCAAGGCAGCGACCAAAAAGCCATGAGGAAGCTCTCTCCTGGACTCAGGTCCCCAAGACTAACTGGCTTGGAGTTGAAGTCACTTGGCCTTCAAGAGGGCTTCAATTCTGCCTTCTACTGTTCGTCGGTTTGTGGCATTTGTGTCCCGCGGCCTGCAGAGCCGGGCCCAGCTGGCAGGCACACAGTGCAGCCCTTCTTTGGCCCTGTTTACCTTCCGGGAGCAGGCAGGGTGTGGCCAGCCCTTCTGCGTGGTGAGGGCTGCAGGGTGTGGTGAGAACACAGGGTGTGGCCGCCCAGGATGGCCTGGGGAAAAGCAGTGGAGAACCAAGCCGCAGGCCCTGGTGGCCTGGGGGTCTGACTGCTGGGGCCAAGGCTGCGGCCTGCTCTGTTGTGGAGTAACTATGGAGACGTGAGTGCTCTACTCCTCACTTCCACAAGGGCAGTAACAACAGCATAACTTACTGGTACTTACCAGCCATGTGGCACGCCATAGCTTCCTCCCAGTGGTTGTGACCTTGGGCTCCTGTGCATGAATGGGGGGTGCCACACTCTCCAGTCTTGTGACCTCAGAGAGAGGGAGAACCGGGAGTTACTAACCTAGATTTCCACCTGTGATTTCACACATCCTTCCCATCCATAGTGGTCCTCGGAAATAAATCCTCTGCAAGGGGAGGCTGAGGGCTTGTGCAAAGAACCAAGCAAAACTGGGATTTAATTCCAAGATAATTTGATTCTGAATTCCACATCCTGGGCCCCATATCAGCATGACTTCCCATCTTTTACTTACCAACTTTATATGAAGAAATGTTTTCGAGCTCTCTACTATGAGCCAAGCTGCTGTGACCTGATTTAATTGGCGCAAGTTCCAATGTAACTCAGTTCATACATACTTATAAAGCTCTTTTTGACTAGTACCTGGTCTGAGTCCTGGATCCATCCAGGATCAAGTGGCTGGGGAACCTAATTCACTACTGAAAAGGCCATTTAGGGGTCAGGAGAAGGCCCACTAGTGCTGTGCGTGAGGACTGGGTCCCCCCGGGCCATTCTCTGCTACCTAACTAGCCAATAACATACTCGCATTGAATAAGCTACTTCATTTCCCAAGGCTTCACATTTTGGAGCTGGTAGAGAAACAATTCTCGGCCCCATACATCCACTGTCAGGTACAATGTGCTCTGAACAGCCCTGGGCACAGAGGCAGCCTCTGTAAATTCTCCAAGAGTCGAGTTTGCCCCAGATGTGGAGAGACTTAACGAGCCTTCTGTGGCCCACGGCAACCCACACCTGTCCCACCTGGAACCCGGCCCTCCTGGGGCTGAATGGGCACACAGGGAGCTAAAGCTCTGGAGCCACTTTCCAGGGCTCCCTGCTGCCCCAGCACTTTGGTTGACAAATCTGGGTTCAGACTCTCATGTAAATATGGCCCACATATGTCAGTTTCCCTGAACCTGACTAACAATCAAAGTCCCTTCCTTGGGCCATTCAAGGACCAAACCCAAAGACAAATGACTTGAGGTTGAAGCAGGAGATCACTTGAACACAAGGGCTCAGGACCAGGCTGGTCAACACAACAAGACTCCATCTGAAAAAATAAAACAATGAACTTTTAAAAAAGGTTCAGATTCCCATCAGAAAATAGATGGTCCAAGATCATACAGCAGTAGACCCAGGACGGAAGCTCAGTTCTCTTGGCTTCAATCTTGGGCTTTCTACACGTGGGAAGGAAAAGAAAGAGCTTAAAATGAACAGGAAGAAAGTTTGGAGAATGCTCTTCACTTAGACACTTTTAAAGGACCCTGGAACTGAGCTTAAATGGCACTTCATACAGTTGTTTTTATCCCATCTACAGTCGTCACCGGTTGGGCTTCATGGACCTCATGCCCAAAGCGGATGTCCAGGCCTGCTGAGATGGGGAAAGTGGGCCGTGGGATTGAAGAGGAACAAGACTGACTTTAGAATCTTGAAGTAGGTCTTTGAGAACAGCTGGATTTGAGGAACCTTCAGGATTGCAAAGAGACTATGCAATGGGTTCAGTTAAACAGAAACTAGATTCCTGACAGGCCCTCCTGATGAGTTTGGACTTTTTCTGCTAGGGCCAAAAGACCTTCTAAGGTTAGGGAGAGAAGGGCCTAGTGCCCTTGGGGTGTTGGCTTGGGAGGTGGCTGGCAGGGGAGTGTGAAAGATAAGGCTCCCAGCCCTACCCACTTCCAAGCCCTGGGGATATTGGAACAAGACCCAGAGGACACAGTTCTAGTGGGAAAGGGGTGGGTCTGGCCTTGTTGAGAAAGTCCTAGGAGAATCAGGTCTCTAAGGGGACAGAGTGCTTCTGGAAGCCAAGAAATCTGAAAGAGTTGAAAACACTTACCGTTTCACTTCAGTCCAGTGAAGTTCAGTTCATTTCAGTCCAACTCAGTTCAATTCTATTTGACAAATAACCCTCCTAAGCACCTGCTGTACCTGGCAGGGCTGGATTACAATGGTGAACAAGGGAGGCAGACTTTTCTGCCCATTTGAAGTTTATAATCTAGACGGACGGAAATAAAAACACCATGAAACTGGCACTTAATTATAAATTGCAGTGCATGCCACCTGACAGTTGTGACAGAGACGAATGCAGAGAGCAGGTTGAGATAGGGTTGTCCTACAAGCTGACTTTTCTGTTGCCCTTGAGGATGCAGAGTCGCCTGGGGAAAGTGACCACCAGGTAGTATCATGTACCCTCATAGCTCTGCCTTTCTCCGAGATCAGGGCTTCCCCCGGCTTTTTGCTTCATCTAGCCTGCTGAGGTTTTTGAAAGATATTTTTCTCTTATAATTATTCTTTCAATTGTATCTAGTTTTTCCAGGCTTTCTTGAAAGAAGTTTTGGTCTGCTTTGGGCTACTCTGTCGTAGAGAAGTGGAAGTCCCATGACTTTTACTCTCAGGTATTTTTCTTTTTTAACTACATAAATTGCATATGAATGCAGTATCTTCATAAAAATTAATCTAAAACACTAAGAGAACATGCAATAAACTATGACAGTTCCCTTTGCCCTTTCATGCTGGACTCCTTGCCCTTCTTCCCCTCCTTGGTGACTCTCCTCCACCAGAAGTTGTACTATCTGTGGCCTCTCTTGTCCCCGCACTTTCTGCTATGTCTAGAAGAGAAAAGGCATCTTAACCTGCTATGCCAATTTGGGAACAATGCAGGGCACACTCAGCTCATCTGTCTGTGAGAGACACAAATTCCCCTCTGTTTTTGGAGGCCTTAAATGTTATCAGGTTGTCCTTCAATTTCTCCGCCCACCTGGGGAGGCCATTAGCAGTCCTACCTACCCAATCAGCAGTGAGCTGCCTAGAGCGTGGGGGGCAATGAGTAGGCCACTGGGCCTCACACTAAGCATGCTCTTCAGATTGCCCCCTATCAATATAAAGGGAAATATTTTGGAATTCATCTGCTATGCCTTTGGTGGAAACCGATTGTCTACCCAGATCTTAGCTGTAAGAGTCTAGAGAATCCAAGCTCTGCAGTACAGGAAGGTAAAGGAGAGCAGAATTTGCTGTCCAAATGTGCCACTTTGGCACAGGATTATTTGAGTTGAAGGCAACTGAGAAAAAGAGAAGAGCCTGCTTTTGCCGTATTTGCCTAAAAGTAGGACATAAATTTGTATAGACGTTAATCACCGATAACTCTCGACTCCAGTCAGTCCAGACAGGACCCTGGAGGACTGTACAGAACAAACTTTCCTGACCGCCTCTGATCTTCCGTTGGTTCTCAGTTGTCTACCCACAGTTCGCCACCCTGGAAAACAAAGGCCTTTTCCTTTGTCATGGCGCTGCTCTGCCGTTGTTTAAAGACGTGAGATAGCCCGGGTTCTAGCCACATGTTTGGGGTATACACCCCTGAGTTTCTCACATGAGTATATGAGAGACATGTTAATAAACTGTTTTATTAGTCTGTCTTTTGTTACAGAGCTGCAGCTGAGAACTTAAAGGGGCAGAAGGGAAAGATTTTATGGGCCCTACGAAGGCTTATTAGGAAGAAGCAGCATGAACCCAGAGGGCTGACCCGTCACATCCAGAGTAAGTGCTAGTGGTGTGTATGGTGATTTATCCTGCGGCCCAGCATTCGAAGAACCCTACTCAGAAACCTCAGTTGAGCAGTGTTGCTCTAAACTTTGAGGTTGTGTCATCCATCTTTATTCACTGGAGTCAACTGAATTTTATCAAGAGAACATGACTGATCTTGCCCAGTCAAATTAGTTTAGCTCAGTTTGTAACAGGTCCTTAGAAATGAAATATGTGTGTATTAAATGTTGATAAACCATCAAACTACTTTCTGAAAGATCTTTATCAATCTTCCTATCACAAGTGTTTGAGAAGGTCCTTTTCCTGTAGCCACAATGTCTTTGGAGTGTCCTTTTCATTTGTATATCTTTATTCATTCTGAAAATAATAACTATGATTTATTGAGCAAAGCACCATGCTGCACAAATGTTACAAAAGCCATTTCATTTCATCATGACCATTCTATTGCTCATTATGAACTGGTTTACCTACCAGGCAACTGGAGCGCAGAGGTTGAAAAACTTGCCAGAGGTGCCTACAAGCCAGGGACAAGACAGGAAGGTGCACAAAGGCAGTCTGTCCTGTACACTTAGGAGAGAGGTGGCAAAAGACACTTCAGGACAAGGGTTGTTATTGTTTTAAGAATATTATTTAGTTGGCATTTGATTATTCAGATTCTATCTCTGTATCATAGTTGTGAAAATTGATGAACTCACTTCAGCAGCGTACATGCTAAAATTGAAAATTAAGTCTCATAATATCAGCAATGCAGAAATAAAGACTTACTTTTTAGGTGGGAGATCACTCATCTCAGTGTGGGAGATCATGTCTCTATTGTAGAACACAGAGAGAAGACCAAAGATCTTCAGTCTTCCAGTGGCCAATCCCAGACTCCTGATTTAATGTGTGTCCTCTCAGCTGTAACTCACAGGAAGGCAAATGTGTGTGTGTGTGTGTGTGTGTGTGTGTGTGTGTGGTGCCTAATTTAAAATTAATCAGAGGGAAAAAAGCTGGCTGTGCGTTTTTGGTAGAACACAGTAATATCACTTTGGAGAGGGTGGCCTTGCTTGTCATTTCTTGGAACACCAGGAGAGTTTAAAAGATGACAGACTGCCAAGACCAGCCCTGATGCCCATGATTTCAGAGGGCCCAGTAAGTCCCCGCTCCTGACACCTCCACGCCATCTTACCCCCCCACAGAGCAACATTTCCCTTTCAGAGGGAAGGAGACCCTCGCGGTGGGCAACCCTGGAATCTGGATTTTTCTTTCATGGGCTGCAGATGCATTTGGTTATCAGTCAGACACCCTGTTTGGTCAGAAGTGAATTTCCTGTGAAAATGATGACGTTGCGCTTTCAGGGGCCTTTCTGAGCCCCGGGAGGGCCCCAGTGTCATGCCCTTTGCTGGCTTTTTGTGAAATGCGCACAAGTGCACGTGCTATTTTGGCCGCACGTTCCTCGAGACTACTGTCTCCCTCCCCTCCGGCTTTCCTTGTGTTAATAAATTTAGGGTTCCTGGGTGGCACATGCCTGTAATCGCAGCACCCTGCAAGGCACAAGTCTGATGGAGCCTACCTGGGCCATTTAGTGAAACCAAGTCTCAAAGAGGGAGGGGGGAGTAGGGGGTGTAGCTCAGTGAAAAGGCCTAAGTTCAATCCCTAGTAGTGAAAAAACAATTGTGTTAATAGGCCTGGAGCAGCTGCGGACACTTTGGTGGTTCACCTAAAGGAATGTTAGCCAGGAAAGGTCATGTATTTTGGGCGTGGTAGGCCACCGTCCCACGGTGAGTTTTTAGTTGTCAGTGCATCCCAGCGGGGAAGAGTGACCAGGAACCCTTTATCCCCTGTGCCTCCAGGACCTGCTGGGCGAGCAGGTGTGCCACAGTAAGGGTCTGTCCTGTGACGATGTGATTTCAGGGGCGACACTTGCTGGAAGTTCTGCTAACAATGTTAGGAAATCAGGAGCTACCACTGTGGGAAACTGGTTTTGAAATTCCTTGTGCTATTTGTATAGTTTTTCCAGTTCATTACCCACTGAGGTAACCTGATCACCAGTGCACTCTTTATTTTTATTGACTTATTTTCCTTCCCTTTCTCATATTCCTATTCTTACCAGTGACTCTTGGGGCCATCTCTCAAATGAACTCCTTTCACTGAGAAAAAGAAAACAAACGGTCCTGTGGCATCTGACACAGATGTCCCAGGGGAAGAGCCGCAAGTTGGCAGGGTGCGAGGTCAGAGGCCAGCGAGCCTGTAGAAAATTCTCCAGCCGTCCGGCTGGTAGTCTGGGAAGCAGGGCGCTCCGGTATCCCTGACATCTGTTCCAAACCGAAGCTCCTTCCTGTCGAGAATGAGCCTAATAATGCAACAAATACAATTATAAATGAATCATCTGTGTTTTTCTTTTTTTTGACAGAATCACAGGAAATAGATTTTACCAGAATTCCTTGTTACAGGACACAAACCTGTAGCTGTTCTTCATTGGTTTATGAAGTCACACATTTAGTCATCTAATAATTAATAATGAAAAACCATTTTAATTATCCATACTGAGGAAAAGACTGTCTTGTCTTTCTGTGCTTTGCTGTAAGAAATATCACAAATGATTGTCCTAGATTAATACTATAAAGGCTATTCAGCCAAAGGATGCAGAAAACCAGTGTGTAGAAATGGTCAGGCAAGCCACAAAAATTCCTTGGAGATTTGCTATAGCTATTAAAATTTGTAGGCTTTTAAAATTTTTTATTTATTTATTTTTTGTGGTACTGGATATTGAATCAAGGGCCTCTGCACTGATTACATACCCAGTAATTTTAAAAATTATTTTGAGACAGGGTCTTGGTAAGTCACTTGTTGCCCAGGCTGGGCTGGAATTTACTATCCTCTTGCCTCAGTCTCCCACAGTGCTGGGATTACAAGCCTGTGCCACAGAACTGGGCCTGTGGGCCTTCTTTTCTCATTCAAAATAAATATTTATAATCACAACTGATTTTGTATTTGTATTTTTTATACTCTTTTTCTCAAACATCCCTTGACCCCAGTGGATGAGCATTCTGCTCCACAAAACCCAGATCCACCAGGCCCACCCCTGACTAAGTTATAGTGTACTTTTCAGACTCCCTGCCTGTCCCTACCAGCCCTTCCCTTATTTCCTCCACCCTTCCAATAAGTTGTGTTTCTCCTTGATTTTTTTTTTGTCATTCTTACTTAGCAAGCTAATTTCTTATTTAAGCCCAAAAATTTGTATTAAATTCTTGTAAAATCAGCAGCAGCAATTTTTGCCGTGCCTGGCAGGCAAAAGATTTGTACGCATATTAAATCTGGTCTAATTAAAAGCTCAAATACAACCAATTGTTCCTTCTATTCCTTATTAGAGAAAAGAGGCTTCCAAATGAAATTAGTCAAATGACTCCTTTCTCGTTTCAGATTTTCAGTTCAGCCTTTTGCTCAACCATTTGATTGTTATTTTTTTTTTTTTTTAACAGGGAAGTTCTGGTGAGTAAGGCTGAGAGCTTTTGCTTATTGAAAAAGAAATCCAACAAATATAGGCTGAGTTGCGCGATATTACAAGGATTTTCATGCTAGTGGTGAAGGAGAGCAGCTAACATAACTATACGGCCAGCATGTGACCATACTAGCTAGACATTTTGCAGAAGTTTTCTAGTCTAACTTTTTTCTGCACAGAACTGAATTACTCAGACTAAAATTACTTTACAGACTAACATGACTTTACAGCCTGAGCTATGTGTCTCTCTCGCTTTCTTTTTCTTATTAGTCCCTTCTTCCTTTTACCAACCTACATCAACATCTACTTTAATGTGTTTAAATTGTGATTTTAAATGTGCACGTATTCTTGCAAAACATATGTTTTGTTTTGCATGTTTACATGTATCTAATTTCTAGGAATGCTATGTGATATTACTATTTCCTTACTTTTCTCCCTCTATACTGTTGTGAATTCTATCAATGTTTTAATATGTGTTCTTTGTAAGATTCATGGATAGACAGTGGAAATATTATCTGCCATTCTGTGTAACTATTGCTAACATTGTCTGCAGAAAGAAATTAATTTTGTTACAGTTACTATATTTTTTTTCTACATTTTTAGTCTTGTGGAAGAAATCTTACCAACCAGCACTTAATGTTTTTTGTTTTGGTTTGGTTTTTGTTTCGTTGTGGTACTAAGAATTGAATCTAGGCCTCTGCACTGACCTACATCTCTAGCCCTTTTTAAAATTTATTTTGTGGGTCTCACTAAGTCGCCAAATTGCCCAAGCTGGGCTTGAACTCTCACTCCTCCTACTTTCGTCTCCCAGTATGCTGGCATTTTAAGCACTCACCCCCACACCTGGCTCAGTGTTTTGTTGTTATTATTTTTTTTTTTTTCATCAGACTTCCACCTTTGTGTAAGATGGGCGGTAGCAAATCCAGCTTTTTCTCCAGTTTGCACTTCATTTCCTAAGTAGTTTGACTTTCCCTCATTAGTGTTTGGTACTACCTGCCTGACCTGTCAAGAACCCAGAGAGTCAGGATATTATTTCTGACTTGTTTACTCAGTTCCATGGGTCCATTTGCCTCTATATAAAAAAACTCTTGTATATTACTGAGCAAAAAACTCCAGATATATGGAGACTGCATAAAATGCTATTAAGTAAGTCTGTGTTGAAAACATTATAAAATAAATAAAATACTTGGGGGCTTAGGAGCAGCCCCATCTTGACTCTGACCCTTATATACCAGCTGTGTTTTTTTTAAATTTTATTTTAATGGTACATTTTAGATGTACATATTAATAACATTCATCATAGGGGATTTGTACCTGTACATGATATATCTTGTTACTTCTTTTTTTCCCATTCCCCTCCCCTCACCCCTCCTCCCTCCCTATTTACAAAAGATTTGTTTCCATTTTTTCCTTCCATTTCTTATTTCTCTTGTCCCTCTGTTCCTTTCCCCCTCCCATGTTCCCTTTCCCATTTGGACATTTTCTTCCCTTTCCCAACATAATACATTTTAGTCTTTATTTACACTTCCATTTCTCACACCAGAGAAACTATGCGGTATTTAAACATGTGTGTCCAATTTATTTCACTTAAGAGTGTGGTCTCAAGATGCATCCATTTACCTAGGAATAGCTCAAGCTTATCATTCTTTATGGCAGAGTAGTACTCCATTGTATAAAAAAACCCACATTTTCTTAATCCATTCTGCTGTTGATGGGCATTTGGGCTGCTTCCAAGATTTAGCTATTAAAAACTGTGAGCAGCTGTATTTGAAGCATGACGAGGCACCTGCTGTGGTGGTAGCAGCCCTGGGGATGGTGAGGAGGGTCACAGGTCCCTTTGCACACAGAAATAGCACTTCTGCCTTTCTGCAGAGAGCCTCCGCCCACCCCTCAGCCTGCTGCACGCAGTGAGCAAAATGCATCGCTCCATGTGGCTCCCTGGCCTGTATGCCAAACTTAAGGGGCCAAATTAAAGTAGAACTTTGAAAGAAATTTGTGACTTTAAACACATATTAAGAAAAAAAAAATGGAGATTGAAAATAAATGAGTTAGGCAATTATTTCATGAAATTAAAAAAGTATATATCAATAATACAAATCCAAATAAAATGGAAGGAAATAATCCAGACAGAAACTTAGGGAATTAGCTCCTAATGAACAAACACAGAGCACTGCAGAAGATTAATTAACAAAATACACTTGGCTGTTTGAAAATAATTGGAAAGAAAGACTTCCGGTAAGGCCAATCAAAAAAAGAAAAAGGAAGACATGAATACACAAAATATATAATAAAAAGGACAATAACTGTAGACCTGGAGGGTCTACAGAAAATAACTCTAACTGGAGGGTAAAAAAGCATTATGAAAAAATTGTATGATTTTTTTTTAAATAAACATAATAACTTAGAAGAATCAGATAACATTTCTCTGAAAATATAAAGGACAATTAATGGAAGAAGAATCAGAATATTTAAAAAAGAAGCCATGATTATTTAAAAACATCACAAAGGCCGGACACAGTGACATGATCCTGTAATCCTAGCCCTTGGGAGGCTGAGGCAGGAGGATCACCATGAGTTCAGGGTCAGCCTGGGTTACATAGTGAGTTCAAGACCACGACCCTGCAGGGGCCAAGCGCAGGTACTCAGACCCCCCCCACCTACTGCCTGCCCCCCACCCCAGGCCGGGCCCACGGCTGAGGCCTGGGACAGTCACACTGAGGACACCTGCACTGAACTGCAGCTGGCACTGGGCTCCAGGAAGGATCCAGGTCGGAAGCTCTGGAGTGACAGGCAGGGGGAACTGCCCAGGCCACAGTCCAAGCCAGAGACACCCCTGGGCCCTGCCACCCTTGCCTTCCAGGTCCCCCAGCCACTGACATACCGTCCGGGCCACCAAATCCCTGTGGTGGCCTCACCTCTCCTCTCCCCTTTTGTACGTTTTTACAGTAACTTTGTCCACGGTTTACATAACTTTAAACTGTCACAGCCTTAACAGGAGACCAAATTGTTTATATGTGTATGTTCAGACTTTTCTATTAACATTGTGCGCATCCCTGTGCTGAGGCTGCGGAGCAGAGACTGCACTGGCTGCTGCACGTGGTCCCCTTGGGGTGGCCACAGGGACCCTGCACAGCACAGGAGCTTTGGACTCCTGGAACACTTGCCACTCTCTGTTCTGTCTCCCACACGGGACTTCCGCATGTGGTCACATGGCCAAGGTACATTCCAGGGAGCGTCACAGCCCTCTGTGGGGTCACAGGACACAAGTTGGGGTGACTGACGTCATCTGTGGCTGCACCAATCTACATCCCAGGGAGACCAGAATGTGGCTGTCAACCCTCTGTCCTCTATACTTTGGGTGCCAGGGGCAGGAAGAGGCCACCTCTGTGACTCAGCACCATTCCCTGGCCCAAAGCCGTCCATCCCTGCAGCTACATCCCGTGCTCTGTTCAGGGGCCACAGGCCTGGGCCCCAGGTGCCTGCCCCAGGATGAAATAAAGTGCCTGTGAAAAACAAAACAAAACAAAACAAAAAACAAAAAGAAGACCACGACCTCAAGGAGCAAACAAAGATCTCTTCTTCCCAGGATTTGGTTTAGGCAGGTGCATGTGGGTGGCTTAATGAGAAGACTCCTGTAATAAAAGGGTCTTGCGTGAGATACAAGATTGGACAGAGGAGGACGAGAAGTTTCATTTCATTTCAGCAAAAATTAATTATTAAATGTTCTCATAAAAATAAAACCATTTACAAGTTTTGTATTTAATCTCTAGCCGCCAGTGTATCATGCTTGATATATGCTATGTTTGACCCTCCTTTTTTTTCTTTGCCTAGTTTTTAGAGCTGGGCAGAGATTGGACTGTATCTGGGAGGAAATTCCCTTTTGATTTATTCTTTTTGAGTTTTGCTGAGCTTCTCGAATCTGGAGGGTTTTTAATCATTCAACAAATTTGGGGAGTTTTTAAGATGTTGATTTCCTCAAATATTTTTCAGCCCTACATCTTCTTCTTTTGGGACTCCAGTGACTTGAATGTGAGCGCTTTTCTGGCCTGGGTTGCTGAACCTGTGCTTATTTTTTCTAACCTATTTTCTTTCTAATGTTCAGATTAGGTAATTTGCATCGATGTATCTCAAATTTATAGGCTCTTCCCTCTGATCTGTATTCTGTTACTGAGCCTGAGTTTCATTTTGTTCTGTTTTTATAAAAAATCTTGAATATCATACTTTAGTTCTAAAATTTCCTTTTGATTCTTTTTTATATTTTCTAGTCTTTGCTGAGATTTTTCTAGCTTCCCTTTGTCTCAATTCTGTGTTCATAATTGCTTATGGGGGAATTTTTGAGATTGCTGCTTTAAAATCTTTGTCAGCTAATGTCAACATTTCTGTCATTTGGATGTTAGTGTCTGCTGGTTTCTTTTCTCATGAAAGGGGAAGTTTTCCTGGTTCTCGATATTCCACATAATTTTGGATTATATCTTAGAAATTCTGTGTATTTTGTTATGTGACTATGGTTCCTGTCTAACAAGCAGGTAATCCGTGTAGCTGGAAAACACATGTCCTGGCCCACGTCTGTGGTTGGGATGTTAACTTAATTTTTGGACCCACACAGCAGTATGCTGGTGTGATATGCGGTGCTTCGCTCAGGCCAGTCTGAAACTGGGGTGGGATTCTGCACACTAATTCAGTCCTCAGGAGTTTTTTTTCTGGGTCGATTCTGGTCAGCTTGATGCTCGGGTCCCTCAGAGTTGAGCCTGGGACTTCAGACCTAGATTTAAAAAACCGTTTTCATCTGCTCAGTAATCTTCTCCCAAGTTTCTAGTTGAAAGCTAGAAGGGACGCCGCCTATCTTTGGGACTTAGAGCTGGGTGGCACTGTCCATGTTGTCCCGGTCCACAGCCTCTACCATGGCTTGGTGATGAGAAGGAGTAAATTTTAAAGCCTCTAGTAGGATAAGAGAGCAGAAAACTGTCGTGACTTGGATTAAGGACATATTCCTTAGCGCGCAAAACATAAAATCCACAGAATTAAAAATTTATAAACTTCATCAAAATTAAAAACCTCCCCTGTTCAAAAGACACTGGTAAGAGAATTCTGAAAAGATAGTCCACAGACTGACAGGAAATATTAGCAAAACAGGACTTTGATCCAGAAAATTCTGAGACTTTTCAAAACTCACTAAGAAGAAAACATGCTCAGAAGAGTTGAACAGACACTTGACTGAAGAAGCCATTTGGATGGCAAATTAGCACACAAAAAGATGCTCATGCTAATTCATGGGATAAATACAAATGAAACTACAGTGAGATAGGGCTCCGCCTAAAAGGCTGATAAAACAACACGCTTGAAGATACTAAGTGCTGGGGACATCTTGGACATGTTGGAACGCTCAGGAATTGTGGACAGAAATGCAAATGAACAGTTGCTCTAGAAGCGTGGCAATTTGCTAAGGAGCCACGTAAGCAGTCATCTACTACATTATCTAGCAACCGCACTCTTAAGAAATTACCCAGAACAGAAAAATAAGTGTGAAAGAAAAAAAAAAAAGAATACAAAAGGTTAATACACAACCTGTATATGAATATTTCTTGTGGTTTTATTCAGAATTGTCTCAAATTGTCATCTGAAGAGTCATCCACTGTTGATTGTATAAGCACGGTGTGGTATGTTCATATTCAACAATTAAAAAGAACAAGTAGCTGATCCATTTAACCACATGGATGGCTGAATTTCAAGTACATAATGACAAGGAAGAAATCAGAATGAAAAAGGATACATAAGTATATATAAAAGACAAAAGAATAGGGAACTAGAGCAGGCCTGGTAGCCGGGTGACTACAAAGAAGCACCAGGGAATTTTAGGGCAGGATGGAATTGTTCTATGACTTGGCTGTCAAAAGTCACTGGGCGTGCACTAAAAAGAATGGTTTGACTTCAAATAAATTAGAATTTACTTGATATTTCAGAAAGGCTATCAAACATCTTGATTGTGGAATCCCCCGGGGGTGGTTCTGGCTGCAGAAGTATTGCAGACTTAGTATTCTGCTAGTTAAGGGGTGGATGAGTGGTGCCTGAGTGCTGGGAAGGCTGTCCCAGAAGATGATTCAGTACAGGCACAGGCAACCATATGAGGGTCAGAGCTGGACAGGAAGCACTATTACGGCCTGGAGGCCACCAGAGACCCGAGTAGTAGTTGAGAACTGGCCCTTGAGAGTTAGATGCTTTCAATTTGAACTTGGTTCCTCTGTATCTTGAGTAAATTGTTTAACCCATCAGTGCCACAATTTTCATCTGTGAGAAGAATGATACTTGTTGCCTGCTGTGGTGGACCTAATATGGTCAACTTGAGCCAGAACGCCCAGCTGGACTGAGTTGGTGTGATGCTGGGCATATGAGATCCACCTGAAGGTTGTTGCTGATGCAACATAAAACAGAGTGGGAGCCGTAGCTACTCGGCGGGCTGTTTCCCAGGAGAAGCTCTGCTGTGGCTGGTTCTTCCGGAGGGGGCTCGGCTGTCCTCGTCAAGGAAGGAGCTCGGGGCCTTGCTGTCGTTGAGAATGGCTGCTGTTGCTTCGGAGGAGCTCTGGTTGTCATCTCTGCTGTGAGCATCGTATCCTGGCTCCAGGGATCTTTTCAGCCATCATGTGCAGACACGGACGTACATGGGACAGTGTTGTGGGCTCCCAGCCCTCATTGGATCTTTTGGGTCTCCAGTGCCTAGATGGACATTCGGCACCTTCTGCACTTGGCTTCTGGGTGAATATTATAAATTTCCCTTATTAAATCTGCTCTCTTATGACCACTGGCTCTTAAAATCTAACTAAGACACCTGCCTTATGGTAACTAATATCTGCAAAGCGCCAAATAGTGCAGAGGATGTAGTAAGTGCTTAATTAGTATTAGCTCTTATTACCCATTGGCTTATGCAACACACATTCCCAGTACACTTCCCTACATACACTCAGGGGATTGGACACTTTGTGCCTGGCCCTGGGGAAAGGACACTGGACACTTGGAATTGCATCATGTCAGGACCATCTGGGATCTAGAGAGGGAAGGAGTCAGGTGGGCCAACCGACAGTGTAGGGTGTAAGTACTGATAACTGAGGGAAGCACAAAGATTTTAGGGTCTTAGAATTAGGAGAGAATCTCTCTGTGAAGAGGGTGAATAGAGTTCACCCAAAGAAGAGATGATCTTTAAGCGAAGTTTTGAAAGATGAGTAGGAGCTTGGTAAATCTCCCTGAATGCTTTTTGCATCTATCGGTCCCAGTCAGAAAGTGTTCGAAGAATCTTCAGTTGAAAAAAATCCACGAATTTAGACATAATAGATGAGGCTTTAAAGGAGTCTTGAACTAGAGCCAGGTTCAGGTGCAAAAGAGGACCATGGAGGGCTTTAAACTGAGGGGCAGCAGCGTGATCCGACCCTGGGATAGGAAGGGTGGCTTTGGCGGCTGGTGGGGAAGGGTGACCAAAGGCGAGAACGAGGACATTTCTGTGCATCCCCTGAGCTGGGCAGGCAGGAGCAATGGGCTGCAGTGGCCAGACTCAGGAGTGGTTCCAGAGGGGCCAGGGCTGGAGGAGAACCCAGATGCACACATGCGTTCTTCAACCACTATCTCATGATGTCCTCTTGGTGTGGGGGCTGAGGACCAGCAGTGACAAGGCCTGCCCTGCTGCAGAGTCCCCATTCTGGTGGGGAGAGAATCTTGGATGTGAGCTCAGGGAAGGCAGGGCCAAGTGTTCTGAGCAGAAAGCGTGTTGACAATAGTATGGGAGGAGCCGCTTTGGAAGGCAGGCTGGGGGAGCCCTGCAGTTTGGCTGAAGGACGCTGTGCACACAGTTTGAAGCCTGTAGGTATAAGCAGGGTGGGCCTTTGCAGAGGGGGCTCTGTTCCAGAGCCGGCAGGCAAGGCTGGAGAGAACACAGGTGCTTCCTATCCCGGTTATTTGACTTTAGAGACGAGTCCTTGGATTGACAGTTTCTGGGTCTTGAGAGAAGGAAGAAATATGGAGCACACTGGGTTTGTGTGGTACAACAGACGTGACCTGGGGGCCTGAAGAGCCTGCCTGCCTTTGACTCCTCGCCCTGACCTCTCAGGCTTCAACCAGGGGTGGAAAGAGCAGAGCACAAAGCAGTCAGTGTGTCCGAACTCGGGGAGATGGCCCCCTCCCCAAGTTGAAAGTTTAAAAGAATTCTCACTTACAGCACATGTTATTCTCATCTGGGAATTGGTCTCTATGTACAGTGTCCCTATCAGCAGTGACTCTGATCTGCTCAGATAGGATGTGGTAGCTGGGCGGGGTGGCACACACCTGTACCGGTTGCACTTGGGAGGCTGAGGCAGGACCATCACTGTGCGTTCAAGGCCACCCTGAACCACAGAGCAAGACGCTGTCTCAAAAAACAAACAAACGAAAACATTAAGCCCAAAGTACAGTGGAGATCCCAGGAATTTGGAGATGTCAGAAACATGGAATGTCTGAGGAAAGTTGCAAATAGTGAGCAAAATCGGCCCAAGAAGGAATCCATGAGGGCTTGCTTAAAAGCACCGGCAATGCCGTTGGAATGGGGCTGCCCAGCCATTTGGAGTTTGCCCTGAGTGCTGGACATGGAGCTACAGGATTTAATGTTTGCCCTGCTGAGTTTCTGTCTTGCTTCGGTCCCATTCCTCTCTATCCCTCTATTTCTACCTTTTGGGATGGGAATATTTACCCTGGCCTTTGTATGTTGGAAGTGTTTGTACTTTTTGATTTTTACAGGAGCTCACAGAAAAGAGTTTGCCTTACATCTCAAAGGGGACTTTGGACTTGGATTTTTTAGCAATGCTGAAACTATTAGGACTCTGGCAACTCTTAGAAATGGACAAATGCATTTTGCATAGAGATGTGCATGAATCCTTTGGAGCAGGGGCAGAATGTTATGGTTTATATGCAGTCGTCTCCCCACAAAGCCTCATGCACTCATAGGTGGGGCTTCGGGAGGTGACTGGATTATGGGAGCCATGATACTCATCAGTCACTCACTGATGAATTCGTATCTCAATTGAGAGGTGAGACCTGGTCCAAGGAGGTGGGTCACTGGGGCTATGGCCTGGAAGGGTGTATCTCCCTCCTCCCTTGACCTCTGCTTCCTGACTGCTGTGCCTTGAACTGCTTCTCCTCTGCCAGGCCCCCCTGCCATGCTGCCCTGCCATGGAGCCAGATGCCTATGGACTGAAATCTCTACAAACTGTGAGCCAAAATAAACCTCTCCTCCTTAAAACAAAATAACAAAATAAAAAAGAAACACAAGAGGGTTTCAGTCAGTCATCTGGATTACTCCAAGTTAATAAACTATTAGTATTTTACCCACATACAATCCTTTTTGAGCTTGCAGTCTACTGCTGTACCATAGTATAAAGCATAGACATTTTCTGGAGAAGGCTCCTTTTTAAAGGCTGGCTTCATTCTTCTCCCAACCCCCTCCCACTCTCCATCCTCTGCAGGGGAGTCATGTGGTTAAGCCCTGGCCAGATGTCATTTTGTGTTTTTGTTGAGATGACACCCAGAGATAACATCCAGGTTGGAGAAAACTGCTGACATCTAACAAGCCAGTATCTTACTGTGGCACTGAGGGGAGACCGGGAAAGAGGGGAGGTTATCACATTCTGCCTCAAGCAAAAGAACCTGAAGCTCCTCTCAAACTCCTTATTGTTCCCACGCTGCTGCAGACTGTGGATCCACAGACATGGCCACTGAAGGGCAGAGCAAGTAATCATGTTTACCTAGAATTATGTACTCATTATTTAATGCAGTTACTGTCCTGCTCCTGACCCCTGCACCCCCAAGCACTGAGTCTTGGTGTCTTATTAGTTAATTTAGACACTGGGTAATACATAGAAAGTTTATTGAGTCCATCAGTTGTAGAGGCTGAAGGTCCAAGATTGGGTGTTGTTACCTGGTGAGGGCCTTGAGTTGTTTTGTAACATGAACTTGGAGGGGGAAGCAGAACTCTGTGGAAGAGGCATATCAACTCACTTTCAAGGTAACTAATACAGTCCCACGAGGGTTAACCCTGTCCCTTGAGAATTAACTCAGTCCCATGAAAAAGGCTTTGACCCACTCATGAGAGTTGCACAGCCCGACCCAAGAACCGTCTACCAGGCCCCAGCTCCCAACGCTGCTGCATCAGGTTCCAACCTGATGACCTTTGGGAGACATGCCCCAACCCTGACGAGGCACTACGGATTCTCTTTTGAAGCAGGGATGGCTCATAAATAGCAAATAAAATACCTCAAGAGTGCTCTAGGTACATTTACAGATTTATGCTGGGTTGTCGATGGTTTTCTGGGTTGAACTTAAAAGACTTTCTGTTGGCTGTTAACAGAAAACTAGGGTCACAGTTGTAGGGGTGAGTTAACTTTTAGGGACCCTCCTGGTTCTATTTTTCTGTCCCTTCATCCAAAGTGACTGCCCACCAAAGAATGATTTCTTCTGAAACTTCTAAGGTATTTTACACGACCCTTTAAGTTTTGTTCCTGGTGACTACTGTCTATATAGTAACCACATGATTACATTTCATATTCTGATGGTTTTATTAACAAGTATATAATACATATATTGCATACTGTATATAGAATATGAGGACTGTACAGTACAAATTTATGTTCACAGTTTGACATGACAAAATGTCATTACTGAATTCCCATTGGACTACAGAGTAGAAACAGAGAAGGTACATTAAACATTCACATCTTTAGTAAGAAAGATTACCAAAATGTTTCAGTATTTGCAAGTATACTAATGCATGCTAGAAACCTTTACCCATTCAGTCTTATTAGCTTATAAAATATATTACACTTTATTAAAAATTTCTGCATAGTTTATACAAGTATTAAAGTACTGTAAATGTAATAATCCTGCTATACTTGCAGGTATGGTTTAAGAGATGCTAAGCAGAAAGATTATTTTGACCCTCTAACACTAAGTATATAACAGGAAAAAAAGTGCTAGTATTTGTAAAACATGTTGTAGCCCTCGTTTAATGCATGTAAAATGGCTTTGTAAATGTATTACTTAAGTGAATTTGCAATCATCTAGAAATTGTTAACCTTGACCAAGAAGAGAATAAAGACAACTCTGAGTTCACGCATGACAGCAATTGCTTCAAGACTACTGTGCATTTTCAAACCAAATTGTTTTAAAACCTTCGATCTTTGAGATTGTCTTTAAAACAATCTAATCAGGAATGATGGGCAGATATACAGTATCAGCAATATAGTCTTTCAAATTCCACATTAGTGCAATACTGATAGTGCAGATGGGTGTTTAATAAAACATACATATACATATTAGTTCCTCTGTAATTCTGTCCCGAGGCTCTTGAAACTGCTGTGTATTTAGCACCTCCTTAGTTGTGTATAGCTATGCTGCAAAGACAATCTTCAAACCAAGGAATTTAGAATGTTAATGCCCATTTTATGATGTAGATTCACATTTTAAAACTCTAAAATATGATGGATTCTGATTTAATTTTTATGACTTCGCCAAGATGACATTTGAGCAGTAACTGAATAAATTCTCTAATAATAAACAATTTACATGACACCAACTTCATGTTTATAAATCATTTTCAGAAATTTAAAATAGTGAGATTAAATCACCAATGATAGAAACATGGCACATCATTAAAACCACACGTTTCAAGGGCATCTTATCTCCTATCTGAGGTCTTCCACAATAACAGCTAAAAATGACTAAGAGACTAAATTTCTCAACTATCATAGTAAAATACAAATATATATATATATATGTAAAAGGGAAATTTGGTAAGGGCCAATTGGTAACTAAAAAAAAAAAAATACCAGACCAGCAAAGGAATAGAGAATGGCCTCTCTGGGGTGCTTTTCTCTCAGAGTTAAGATGGATCTTCATTAATGAACTGTTAACAGGATCTAGGCAAGCTTAGCAGTAGCGTAATACAGTCTTTGAGCAAGATTTAAATATACTATAGCAGACATCAAATTTCATGAGAACCCATGAAGCTATTAATTGCACTCCAGATCCAAAGCTCAATCAAAGATCAGTTCGGTCCTTTTTTGTCCCTTTCCCTTTCTATACGGGTTGGAATAGAGACTGGTTAACTCTGCCCCAACAAAAACATTACTTGCACACCTCCTCAATTCTTCAGTGTGTTTTGGAAGAACCATTCAAAGACATAAACACTTTGGCATCAATGTGACTAAGCACTGACAATATAGATGACACCTGCTTTCCTAAGAGCCATTTCTATTCTCAATTCATGTTACAGTTGCACAAAAGAAAACATTAGCCCAAACAGCATATTTTAATATTAAAAAATTTTGTAGTGCTAAAGAAAAAAAAAAAAAAAGAAACCCAAGTGCCAAGATAACGAATTTCTTTACATTTCTCACTTACAATTCCTTTCAGCTGGTTCACAGGGCTGAGTGGGACCTCTCAGGTGTACAGTCCCTCTAACTTCTAACATAGCGCCATCAAGGTAAGCTCCCCACACCATTCACAGGCCTCCAGTCACTCACTCACTGACGTGTTAAACTATTAAATCGTGTATTCCTCCCAGCTAAGGTTGTACTGGATCCTGAGTTGTAGCTGGGATGGATCTGCAGGATTCCATTCTTCTCTCTCCCTCCTCCATCCTTCACAGAGGAATGAAGGGGCATTCGGTTAAATGCAACCATGTTTGACCACCACTGCCCATTTTCTTCAAACTTGAGACCAATGGCATTTCTCTGTATGAATTATTTTTGTTGGCATTTAAGACTGCGGTGCTCAAAAGCCTGCTTTTGAAAAACTTCCCCCAGTAATGGTATTATTTATCTTCAACATAAACACGAGTCATTTCTTTTTTTTCAGTTTGTTCTTCTGACAGGATACTTGATAGTGATGGGAAGTAACTAACTCCAACAGTAAACTTCTGGGAATATTCAAGCTACATATATAAATCCCTGAACTGTGGTTTTCTGTATTTTTCAGAAATCTGCCCCCAAATACAGGTATGTGTGCTTCACAACTACTTCTATTTACAAAGAGTGCTACTCAGGTCTTACTTGAACAAATCTCCTAAAGTTTTAGCAAGTGCTCGTTTACGATGTGTGCCACAAACAAAAATGACAGCCGATCTGGCACCTTACAGCCCACACAGAAGAGTTTCAGGTAAAAGCTATGCGATTAACTTGATAAGGGAATACAAGTACCACTGAACATTTCCCTGCTCCCAAGGCTATGTAACAAGTTGGGTAAAAGGCAGACAGACCCTCCATACTCTTACCCCAAAGGTTTTGACTTTTTATTACTGGGCAGATATTTTTGTGGTTTCATTACCCTAACTACTTGATGGTCCATACTAAGGGTGCTGTAGGAATGGAGATCTCTGTGTGGATAACCTCAGGGGTGTTTGACTTCGCAGCATGTTTCTGCACAGCTGAGCATGCACAGAGACCGGAGCTCTCTCGTTAGCACTGCACAGCTTAACCAAACCTTGACGCCTCGCTAAGCCCAGCTAGGAGGAGCCAGCAGCTTCCTCCTTGGCAGCCGTGCTCCCTGCCTCTCTGCTGCTTCTCCATGCTACCCATCACCCACCTAATTAAACAGCTCTGGCTCTTCTCTTAACGGCGGCAAAGCCCTAGATGTGGACTTCAGGCACAAAGAAGGGCAAAGGCCTTGATTTAGTGAGGTGACAAATCAGGTTGTGAAGCAAGATGTGTGAAGGACAAAGACAGGGCTAACTGGCTTGATGGCCTCCTGCGAGTCTTACTAACTGGTGAGTGGGACCAACCTTCTCCTTGCTGCCGAGCATAAAGTGAGATCATAGTACAGAGAGGTACGGATGTCTCTGGCAAGGACTAGCAGGCTAGATACTGTATTTCTAATACATTTACTTTGACATTCTTTTCAGGAATACATGGAAAAAACCGACAATTGGTTATGTTAGTTTACATGTTCCCTTGTTCTCATTACATTAAACGTATCTGTAAGAAGGGTTTGCTTAGCATCCCCGGAAAAAAAAAGTGTTCACATTCTTTAGGTCTGACCCGTGGTAAGGAGAGGGAGGATTAGAGAGTGTCAACTACTGACCATGTGGAAGTTTTGAATGATATAAACTCAGAGATTCAGACCAGCTGAACCAAAATTAAAATGTACATGTAAAAAATGAGTTAGATAATGGGAGAGAGGACAGAGACAGCCAGGAGAGTGGGGAGCCGCACTGAGGTGCGGGACGAGGCTTTCAGACTAGCATGTGGCGTTTCCTATGCAGGGCGAGGTGGTCAGAGCGGGAGAAGCTGCGGTCGCAGTCCGGACACTGGAAAGGTTTGATTCCAGTGTGCTTCCGGAAATGCCTTGTGAGTTCATCAGACCGAGCAAACTTCCACGTGCACCCTTCCCAGGTACATTTGTAGGGTTTTTCTCCTGCAAAAAAGAAAAAAAAAAAATGCTTAATTTTTTAAAAAAAGACAATAAAGATAATAATTTTAAGCTAATATTCTTGAAAAATACTGTTTCCAAGATAAGATCATACGTTTGTCCTTCAATAATACAATGCTCCATAAACTACTACAGGACAAGGAAGAAAAAATGAAATTAATTCTCTTAATGTTTTAATTGACTCTCTGCCAAAAAATGAAAACACACACACACTCTTTAGCCTTGATCTCTTAGTCCTGCTGGGGATTGAATCTGGGGCCTTCACACTCAGCTACATCCCAACCTTTTTTATTTTTTTATAATTTGAGACAGGGTCTTTTGCTAAGTCGCCAGGTGAGACTTGAACTTGTGATCTTCCTGTCTCAAACTGACAAAACACACCACCACGCCCACCTATCTCCACGTCTTAAACCTACCCGGGAGCTTAATTATATGTTGTACTAAGTATGAAGTCCAAATTGAAAGTTTGTGGGATTTTCTTATACTTTTCAACAGTTTTCTAAAAAACGAAGTCTCTATCAACGAAGATACCTGTTAGGAAATTCAATATCCTATTTTCTTTGTTAGTAACAATTATTCCTAAGCATGTTTTAAGTGTGTAAGTACTGAAAACAGTCATTTCTCCCTCCTTTCAGAGGCCAGGTTTCTACGCTGCTCTCCTGTAAGACAATGTAATTTACAGGCGAGCAACAGAAGACCCTTGTGGGGAAATGGTAGGGAGGACCAGTAGGAACATAAGCAGAGTCACACTGAGGGGAGATAAACATTGCTGTGATTTCCTTAAGATGTTTTCCTACCCAAACATTGAGGAACACTGGTAACAACTGCACATTTTCTCTACCCGTGTAGCAAGGCTCCCATGCTCTGGCTGCTTACTCCCAATATTTGAGGAGCTCCCTCACTTTAAATATGTTCACTTTTATTTCCTTCACGGACACTCTTCTAGTTCAACTCTACTTCCACAAGACTGCTCCATTTATTTGTTCTGCACAAGCAATGTTCTTTGCTATCATAACTTTTATCATTTACATGTGTTAAAAGAGAGCCCAGAGCAAGGCCATGTTCTTGCCAGCAAGAGTGCTTTCCCTGGCCCAGCAAGGGGAGGCTCCACCCCTTTCTCCCTGCTACCTAAAGGCAGAACTACAAGTAAGGGTGAGCGGTCTGATTGTAGGGATTACGTTGAACACATTCTTATTAATGCAAAGGTTAATCATGATCAAAAACTATTCTTCACAACCAACAGCGACATCTTTAGATGGCTATAACAACTTTCAAGATGCCTAGAAAATGTTCGTTATTCACACCGAGTATCCCTTACCCAAAATACTTGGGGCTGGAAGCATTTCACATTTCATTTCTTCAGACGCTGGAATAACTACACAGGATCTTCCAGCTGAAGAAACCCAAAGTGCTCCGAAGATCTAAAACTTCCCAACTGTTACGTTGGTGTTTGAAAAGTTGAGTTTCGAAGCATTTTGGATTTCAGATGCGGGCTGCTCAGCCCATATGGATCTTTGAAAGCCAGAAACATTCATTTTCACATTTCACTAAGTATAGTGATGAAGTCAAGGTAGGGTTTCTAATACCTGTATGTGTTCTTCTGTGTGCTTTCAAGTGGGAGCTTTTAGTGTACACCTTGTTGCATCCGTCATAGTCACATCTGTGTATCCTCCGCTTCCTCTGTGTGTCTGGGGATTCCACAGGTAAAGGTCTCTTCCCAGGCTGCACTATGACTGAAGGGTGATTCCTGTGAAAGCAAAGGTTAGTGCGAAATGTTAAGCAAAGCACTTCTTCTTCTGCAGTCTACTAAGGGCATTAACATCAATGGGCAAAACCAAACAAACAAAAAACCCAACAAAATAAACAGAAATTAGCCGATCAACCCAAGAAGCACTGCTATATTCAATAAACAAACATTTAGCGAGCACCTACCATGAGCCAGGCACTGTGCTTGGCAACCGGGACACAAAGATGAATAAAAACAGGGTTCCTGCCCTCGAGGAGCTCACACTCTAGGGGGAGACAGACATGGAGATAAGTAATGATAGCAAGGAGGATTAGGTGCTACGCTCGAGAGAGGTGCCAAGTGCTGGGAAAGGCTCTTGCGTGCAGTAAAAACCTATGTGTGGGATTTCATGGTACAAGGAATGCAGAACACTATACTACATATTTCCACAGGTTGTACTAATTTTCATTATGGTTCTTTAGGAAAAAAAATGGGAAAAAATGTTTTCAAATCCTACATCTCAGGCAACCACATTACAGGGTATATCTATCTTTGATCCTTTATATAGCTAGCATTTAGTTTCCGTCTCTTACAGACTGGCAGTTCATGTTTACTGGCTCTTTTAGCACTGAAACTTTATTGTCACTGGTGTAGGAGGAAGAGCACTGGCGCAGCCTTAGGGAAGACAGGAAGGCTGTCACCCTTGACACTCGCTCCCCGTGTGCCTGACACCCTCCTCACCTTCCTGATTGCCCTCATATTCTTGAGAGTGCACAATCTCCTAAGCATGAATCCGAATAAAATCCCGCCAGATAGCATTACTAAACATTGTCTCTTTCTCAAAAAGAAAGGTGGCAAAAAAGAAGAGGCTGACAGGGAAAAGCATGTAGCATTTTCAAGCTTCCCCATTGATGAATATACACCATTAAAAAGCTCTAACCCATTTGCTCACTTTCTAGATAACTGATTACTTGATACACTGCAAGTATCTGTAGATGGTCTCTAACTATACACGTCTTTCTTTTTTAAATCTGAAACTACAGCTGATAAAATGTTCCAAGTATGTGAATGTGTAGGGGGAGAAAAGATTGGTGTACAGGGAAGAAAATAACTTGATGAGGCAGATACTCAAGCTTGTAAGAACAAAATAAATAAAGAAATGACTAAATTCAGCTATGAAAATCAAAAAAGAGTCCCTGAAATAAAATTTGCTTTTCATCTTGGTAAAAATTTGAGCACAAGTCCCTTGTCAATAACTTTTTCAGGCATGATAAGAAGCAACTAGGCAAAGAATAAAAGATGTGCTTGTTTTAAGTGACTTTACTTCCAATACTCTTATTAGTAAAGAAAACTATCAGTTGAGTATCACTTTACCTTCCTGGTACCTGAAAGGGAGAAGTACAGAAGGATGAACCAGTCAAGTTTAGAGACACAGAAAAGTGAATATGAAGCAGTTTGGGGGAGAAAGGAACAAGGACTTGAATTGCATCGCTACAGATCTAGAGAAGTCAGAGTTTTAAAGACCAATACAGTTTTTTAAATGAGGCTTTAAAATTTTTTATAAGCTTTTTGATTTATAACCCTTTAGTAAAAAGAAAGTTATTTTATTTTTTAAGTTTAGAAAACAAAATGCTGAGGAAGAAATTCAATGATTAACTCTATCTCATAGGTTTCTGGGATGCTCGGACAGTATCCATCCTAGCAGTTTCCTCTTTGTGAAATAGATGATGACAATACTGTCCCTGAAGGTTCTTATGAGAAATGGTAATATCGTCTCAGAAGGTTGTTGTGTGTGCTGCACATGAAGCATCTACAATAAATGTATACAACTAAATAAGGAAATCTGATCCTTAAGGTTTTTGTTTTAAAACAGCTTCATATATGTAAATAAACAACAAAAGGCATTTGGTATACATTTGAGAGCCCTTAAAAATCATCCTAAAGCTCTACCGGTGGGATTAAGCAAATGGATTTCGAAGTTATACAGTCTGCCTTTGAGAGATGGACTTCCTGTGGCAAATATTAACTGGGGCTGCCTGGCTGCAATGGGACTGGGCACTTAGTTTTAAGTGACTTTTTTCCTGGCGAGCTGGTTTCCTCTGTGGGCTGCTACTGGGCTCACTCCAAGACATTACTCAATCACATCTGTGAGAGAATTACTTAAAGAGTCCATGTCCCAGTTGTGGCTAATCTCAATTTTTTTGAACAGCAAAATGCATTCTTAGGTCAGCATTCAAATAAGCATATTTCTCATTAATCACTAAAAGCCACCAAGTATGAGATCACCAAAAGAATATTACTTAAAATAGAAAAAAAGGGTTTTCTTTTGAGCAGTATTCAGATGATAGGAGACTGTCTTTGAATATTCTTCTGTGATTCACAACCACCTAGACTTTGGCCCAACACTTTCTCTGTCAACAGACGCCCCCCATGTAGGCACTTGGCTTTATGAAGTTTTAGTCTTTTTTTTTCACTACTCGGGCAGGATCAATTACAAGTGCGTGTCATGCTGCTAGCTACCTTGCCAGAGACCGCTCAAGACCAAAAAGAGGCAATTCAGCCTACCAGATATGTGCATTCCGTGTTTCTTTTTCACCTGAATGCATGTATAGATGCAACCACTTAGGTACGAGCAAGCTGGTGGGGCGCGCACTCACTCTGGAGCAGGAGACCACGCCCAGGTCTCCCAATCCATGTGTGATCACAGGTGGGTTACCTAATGCCTTGACTTGTCTGCCTCCTCCATGCCTGTTGTAGGGAAATGCAAAGACTCCTTTGAAAATACTTGGAAAAGGATTTCTTTTCGGGCGAGGGAGGGGCTATGTAATTATAAGAGCAACATAGTCCAACTCTAAGAGACAGTCTTCTGTTCCAGCTGGAGAAGAAGATTCATTCTCATCTCTCAGGGACTGTATGACGACACCTCCCTCGATTAAGACTAATTTGACTGTGCTGCTATATGAGCTACGATGAAGGACACAACTATAGTATATTTGAAATCATCAGAAAAACAGCTGTTCCAAAAACAGAGTCTTCACATTCTGCTGCAAAGTTGTGTGCGGGAGAGAGGGCAGAGAAGATGAAGATGGGCAAGACGTGTATTCAAGCTGGACAAAAGGTGACGTGAGAGTAAGATGACAGGAGAGTTGTTGCCTCTGTACTAGTGAAGCTGGTCGCCAAGCCCAGCGGTGAAGCACCACAAAACGAAATGATTATGGTAACAATTACAATAAAAAATGAAAACGAAGAGGAAATGAGCAGTGAGATGAAGTGACTAGTCTAAGGTCGTCCATCTGGTGGAGCACAGGGGTGAACCCAAAGGCCATCTCCTCAGCAACTGCAAACACAGCCTCCAGCCTCAAGACTGGGGGAGCCAGGAACCTTTCCAGTGCCCAAGCCTACGCCTGGTGTTATTTAACCCGCGTGTGGCTCCGTCCTGTCACGGAATGTGCAGAGTCTGACGACACAGTGCAACTTTCCTACTAGTAGGATGGCAGTTCTACAGGACAGCAGATGTGCTAAGGCCCAAGAGGATTAAAGACCCAAGAATAAAGAGATCTTTCAGCGCTGAGCTTCTCTTAGTTGCACAGGCGACCTTCAGTCGCCAGCAGTGTTTTCAGGACTCGTTTGGAGTGTCTTTCTTGGGCCTGGGGTTGCCATACAGGTTTTGTTTAAAGACATTCTCATAATAGACACACTAGGTTAGAAGTAACAACTGGAAATACTGTGTGTGTCCACATGGCAACATTTCATGATCTAAACTTGCACGAAATATCTAGAACACCAAATTTCATCTATGCAAAGATTTGCATGTATACACAGAAAAACCATGTAAACAGTCTGAAGGATGAAAACACCAAGTATCATTTATGTGGCAAGATGCAAAATTTGGGGCAATTACTCCAATGCAAGTTGATGCAACTGTTGCCATATGTTGTTCACGTAACAGAGAGTACACTGTTTTGGGAGAGATTCTCTCATCTTAACCAGAAGTCCTCGAACCACCACTGCCCAGTGGCTGCCACATACCACAGAACATTCCTGGTCGTCCACAGCACATCACATGTTTGCAATCTTGTGCTTCCTTCCTAAGATGCATGCTTTTACACAAAGGCTGGTTATACCTAAATATACTTACTCTTGCAATAATGCTTGCGGGGGGGACACTGAGTTCATTAAAGGGGGTGTCATTTCTTCAGGATAATAATCTGTCCTCTGTGGTTCGGTCCCAGGTTCTATTTTAATTTTTTTCTGTAATATGGGCTTCTCATATGATTCAATTACAGGTACTAAAAAATAAACAAAAACAGAAAAGTCACTCTATGTACAATTTAGCAGTTTTCAATTTTTAAGAGCTCACTGCATAGCTCCTACAACAATGATGTGTGACTATTCATTCGTCCATGGCAAGATGATAGTATGAACGACTGTTAAAGAGATTCTCCTCTCTCCCAATTAGTGTTTTGCCAGCAAGTAGCAAATGTAAGACCTGGACTTTCTAAGACACAAACCTCATGATGATTCTTCCTTTCAAACGCTGGCTATCTCTTTCAACTCCTCAGATACCAGTCGGTAAACAAGGTGGCTTTCAAGAGCCAGCAGTTATCATCATGATCAAAAGGTATTTATTCAATGTCCTTTGTACACAGACCCATTTGCTGTTCGATAAAGTGAAACTGAAGTCAAGCTTCTTCCTATCCCTAAGTTGACAACTGTATAGTAATAGTAGCCACCTCAGGGTCGTCAACAGTCAGCCTCATTTGTGGGAATTCTCCCAATATCGACACCTCAAAGCAAAACAAAAACAAGGCAGTGTCTTAGACACGTGATTTCCTCAGGGCTTTGCGTTGTGCTTCCCCCGCAGACTGGGCAGACCTGGGGCACTAAGCAGGCGCAGCAGCATGGGCCGTGGCGGTGCTTACCTTGCATGCTACTGCCCGAATTTTCCATGTCCTCGGACAAGGAGACCATGAGCGGCTGCTGGAGGTGGCTGGTGTACATAAAGGGGACGGGCTGCACTACGACTGGCTGGATGACGGGCAGGATGCCTGGGCTCCGGATCCCATGCCGCGAGAGGGCAGCCGCCATCACTGGGGGCATGGACAGCGGCATGCTGAAGGGCTGCACGCCTGGTGAGGAGGGCGAGTACTTTTTAATCGGTGGGCTAGAAGAAGGCATGCTGAGCCCTGGCGATGATCTCCGGTGTGAGGACGGGAACTTCAGGGAGGAGGGAGAATTCCCAGCTGAAGGTGGTGAGCCCCGCTTGTTCACTGTGAGGTCCACCGGCTCCATCTGTATTCCGTGTGACAGGCCTTCCGGGGTCTGAAAGAACTTATCAGGCAGCGGTGTGGAATAAATAACCCCATACTTGCTGGACTTCATGGACTCCATGTAATTAGATGGGTAGGACTATTGGAAAGAAAAAAAAACAGAAATGTGTCAACAGCCAAATGAGAAGTATATTTGTTTGAAATACGAATTAAGATACATTATCAGGGCTGTTTTTGATCACTGGGCTTTAAAAAGCAGTTGAGATATATACTTGATCTCCCCAAAAAAGGCTATAAGATGGTCTAGCATGCATTAGAGGTACGGTCAATGCAGTTATTGGATTGCATGGAAAATCTGAAATTTATTTCTAAGATTTCCACATCCAAGGTAAAGGTTGATACCTGGCAAGGTTCTAACCCAGGTCATGTCACAAGCTTTGTGGGCCTTTATTGCTAGGGACTGGCTTTCAAGATCACCGAGACTCAGCCAAGCCACACGAACTTCACTGCTTTTCCGATGGCAGGAAATGCTCTCTAGCTTTGGCGTCTCTAACCTCTGCAGGATATGTAACATTTCACATTTCTCATGATAGGCTTTTGTATAGTGGGGAGAAATGGAGCTGGCATGATAGTTCCTTTCGATGGGCTTCCACTGGTGAGCAATCCAAGCCTAGGGTGGCCCACAATCCTAGTCTGCCTAGGGCTGCCCTGATTTTAGCATTTGAAGTCCCAGAAAACTCCTCATCTTCGGCGAACTAAGATAGTCATCCACCCTCCTCCCCTATGTACTCAAGGCCACCCTCCCTAGGGCAATTGTGTCCTTGGCCCCAATTTTTATGATTTGGAGGCAATACCAACTCATGACACAACCAGGAAAATGCACTAGTGGGGCCTTATAATTAAACAGCCTAAAAGCACTGTTAATTAATTTCTTGGCTTCCCTGGCCCTTCCAATAGCCACTCCTGTGGCTATAATTATGACAGAGCTGTGATTTTGTCTGGGATTACTATTCAGATCACACCCTTTCCTTCCCCGGCCTAGACTGAACAAACCTCCACCTGGCTGTGCATTGTTATCAAATGCTTGCTTTGGTCCTTCCTCCAGTAGTACGGCGCATACCTCACTGGGGCACCTACGATGGTTACAGATGGGACACAAGGGAGGAACATGCATTGCTTTAAAATGGTTATGTGTGTATTTCAATGTGCAAGAAAAGTTATACTTTTCACAGTCATGATATAAAATTCTCTTTTGAAGTAAATTTGCTATGTTAAGAAACTATAAAAGAAGGCATGAAAAATGACTAAATATTGGTAGTACACAGGCTTCACATCTGGGGCACTGTGTTGGGTCCTGTCAAGGTGGGACTGAACACACTCCTCCCAGGAGGTCATGAAGTTAAAACTGGGTTTGACAGACAGCCTCTCTAATGAGCCTAACAGAGACCTGGCACTCCAGGCTGTCTCCAGGTCCCGCTCGGCCCTTAGACAAGAGCTGCCTGCTGTAATGGGCCACGGGGCCACGGGGCTCCGGACCAGGCGTCTCTCAAAGTCACCTGGGTGTCTTGTGAAAATACATCCTTTAAATCACTAGGGAGCAGCCCAGGTACCATAAACCACTTTTTGAATATCAAGGCTCTAAATGACAGAGATATAGAATAAAAATAATAAAGGTCAATTGAAAGGGGCGAAAAAAATTCTAACTATACTACTTAGAAAGAAGGGCCTGAAGGAGATAAAAACCAGGAAATACAAAAGACATAAAATTTTAATGCCAGCTTTAAGCTTTGTGTTGAGGATGAAGGGGGAACGGACGGTTTCCACCTTACTTTAGAACCAGGCACACGGAAGTATGACACAAAGTGAGAGGTCTAAAATATATGGCAACATTAAATATTAAATATATTTAAATTTAAATATTAAAATAGGCATTATTAAAAGAAGTACAAGGCTCATTAGAAATATTATAAATTATGCACCATGAGAGTTTCAGGAGGTAATTAAATATAGTAAAGAGAAAGATTCCTCCTAGTTGTAAAATTTAACATGCTTCATATTAATTCTCCAAAGGGTAAACGTTCTGGTCCTAACAAGTAACTTGAGGTAAATGCAGACAGCATTGTTTCTATTCGCCAAAATGTAGCTTCTCTCTTATTTTCAGCCCAAGTCTTCTAAGACCTCCCTATGACCTAGATTTTAAGGCCAGTAGTTATTGGCAGCTAAATAGGAAGCAAAATGAGGACATGCTTTTATTGCTGTCATTGCAGGATTTTTTTCTATCCATGGCATGAGTTGAAGGCAAGTAGGAATTTAAAACCTGAGGAATTTGGAAATTTAATAATATTCTCGGGCTTCTCAAGCCATCAAGAAAGAAAAAGCCAAACATTAAAGTAAATTTTACAAACATTAGATGCAGTTTCACTTAGAGTTTGATGTCAAATGAACAGTCCCACCCCCTCCACTGAATGTTTATTCTGAAAGACCAGGCTAAGCACAGGGAGACCCATCTGGACAGATACCCAACTCAGAGTATGTAATTAACTATTTCTAGTCCAACTGCCTCACAGAGAGGTGAAGAAATAGGGTCCCTCAAACTGGCTCAGTGGCAAATTTCCTTGCCATGTTTACCAGAACCTTCTCTAAGGCAGGTTTATTTTTAATTATTTGGGTGGAGCACACGGGCTACTCAATCAGCTGGTAACAATCTGGGTCTCCGCAGTGTAAGAACTGATACTGCACTCCATCTGGGTGTGCCTGAGGCGGGCACACCCTGGTAACAGTCCCTTCCCCTCTGTTTCAGCCCATTCCTATCTTCTAGCTAAGCAATGCAAACAGGCAAGGCTGCACTGGCCCCAAATCCAAATGGGAGGCAAGTGTTGATGAAGCAGAACATTTTGTCTGTGGCCACGGACGGACACCCAATGTCCTGTGTTCTGGAACAGAACGGCACAAAGACAAGACACAAGCAAGGGGCCACCTCCGCCCTACCAACAGCCCCACGAGGGCAGGTGATAAGTCTGCTTCCCAAAACCATTTCTTCCGAGGGCATGTGCTTTCCCTCAGTGGTAATGTGCATTTAGACGTCCACACCTCAGGTGGGCATTTATTCGCTGTGGAGATATTAACTTGCTCTTGTAGTGAGTCTTTACTCCTGAGAAAGCTAAGGACAAGAGCAATTGTTTGGAATCTTAAAAAAAAAGGATGGGGAAATGGGCACAGGTTTGGATAATTTCTCAAATGTGCAGCTATCACTTTATATGAAACAGAGAATTTCTGTAGTTTCTTATTTCATTAGGAAAGGTTCTGGGGAGTTTTCCATTACAGGATAATTTAAGAGGGTGAGGTTACTGAGTGAAACATGGACAAGGTCTCCGTTTCACTTCTTGTTAGCACGAAGCCGAGCATCCCTGACTGGAACCCCAGGCCCAGGGTGGGGCTGGAGCACAGGAAGGCATGGCACACGGTCTGGAGACAGCAAAGGGCAGCTCTGGGTAAACAACCGCACTAGTCTCTCTTTCAAAAACTGCCAGGAGTGTCTATTAGAACAGGGCAAAGCACCGCTCTAAGTACTTCTGAATGTACAAGGAGTCCACTAGACGTGAATATTCACTAAAAAAAAAGAAGAAAAAACAGAGAACATACTTTCTAAACATAACCTTCCCATAGGAATAAACAAAGAAAGGTTATTTTTAGAAATCTAAGTTTTTATTTATTTTTTAAATTACAATTTGTTTATTCTCTGACTTCTCAAATCGAATCCTATTTCAACCTTTTGAGAAATGGTATAAAAGGTTTCTTTACATGTGCATTTTGTATACACACTGTTTCCTATTTTACAAATTTAAAAAGATAGACTCAGGAAACTGCTGGTGATTCTGCCAATACTAGGTAGAGCGTACGTAGCAGAGACCCAGGAGCAGACTAGGTCTCTGTGAAAAAGCCTCAAAGTACAAGGCCGAGCAGAGAATGAACGAAAGTTTACATTCTGCTAAGAGTGAAATGACACTTTTTCTAAGCCCAGTACAACACCAATAAGCAGACTGCTTCTGCTGGGTTCTCCTTTTAATGGAGTGGTGGTGGTACTACATACTATTTTCATTCATGTGAGACTTAAAAGAAAATCTTACGAATGTCCTAAGCTGCCTTAATGTTTACAACATACACTTAAATAGTCAAAGATTTTGACCCTCAGGACAGGCTGAATTGAAAAAAGGAAGAATAAATTAGATTCAATATACTCCACACTTAAGAAAACAGGGAAGACAAAATTTGAAGATATGAGTGGAAACCAAAGCCTTCAATTTAATTTCTATTTTTTCCTTATTTAATTTTTTAAAGTAATTGTAACTCTGTATTTCTTAAATGTTTCAATTAATGGAGCTTTTGCTGGATTAAGAATAAACCCATTCATTATAAGAACTAGCATTACCTTTTGGTGAAAATACCTAATTAGATTCTTTGAGTACCAGATGAAGTTGAAAACTAGCACATGAAGGAGAAAAAGATCATTAATTGCAAAAATACTTATACATATTTTAACCTCATGGGTTAATACAAGTTACAACATTACAAGTTTAAGTTACTTGCAATTCATTTTATTCCCCATTTTTTTCAGTTAAGTGCATTTCCTTGCACTTAATTATTTCATACCAATTTAGCAATGTGGATCTTCATTTTAGCTTGAAATGAGGCTCTTGAGCCGTATTTTCATGCTTGATTAAAAGCACTGTAAGTACATGGAAGAGTAAAATGCATCATTGATGGCTCTGCATCATTTATAAAATTAATCATATTCCCTAGTACTAAAACCCTATTCACATTTCAAGGATATAATTAATGAGGAAGTTTTTTACTTTCATTTTCCTCCAAGATGATCATGCAATAGTTGGGGGAAAAGAGTTTGATAATTGAGTTTTTTGATTAATAAAATTCTTATTGTTCAGTTATTATATTCAGACATGCAGTTATCCAGTTAGCATGCTGTAAATGTTATTTCCTGAGGCTCTCTGACTTCACTTTTCCTACACTGGTAAATACTTCGCTGGCTTCGTCATGGCCGTGGCAACTCAGTTCCAAGGGCCTCAGAGTGACCCCCGCGTCTTGTATAAACATTTTTGGCAGGAATCTCACAGCCAATGCATAAGGATGATCTAATTTTGCAAGCGTGTCATTACCAACCTTCAGATACAGAACTCAGGCCAAGTTTTTCCCCTTGTGAATATTTTCCAAGCCCGTGGAAGAAAAGAGCAGGACAGAGTGGGAGCCTTGCCTTGTTATTCGTATTCACAAAACTGGATCCCCTCAATGTAAACCACCCCTGCTTTGAAGTCAGACACCTCTCTGTCACCCGTGCATCATCTCCGTGACACGAGTCTTGTACCTACCTGAACACCTGGACTGATTACTAGTCCACTGATAGCCCGACAACACCCAGGTGCCGGGCTCAGGGGAGGGGCTGGCTGGCACTAAGTATTAAAGCACAGGGCACACGGATTCCCCCCGCCACACTCTTCCAAGCGAGACTCCACTGTACCCTTACAGCCAGGGTCTTTCTCTTAGGGCTTTCTCCTCAGTCACCTTTCACACAGCCACAGCACCCTGTGGTTGATTTCCACGGTTTTAAAGCAAGTTGCTTTATACTTCAGTATTTTTATATACCAAAGTTGGGTTTTTGCAATCCTACTTCTGTGAGGACCAGACTCACGGGGGCCTAAATTCCATGCTGGTCATATCTTGAGGGGTGTGGGGTACAGGTCTTAAGAAAGCATGGGTGCAGGTTATTAAAGGATGCAAAGCTGCTAGGAGGGAACGCGCCTCACTGATTACTGGGGCCTCACTGAGAAACCATGTGGCACATGCCTGGCAAGCAGTGAGCAACTTTAGGGGGGAACATAGAACACAATGCTGTCATCTCTTAGAATAAGTAAGAATGGTTCAATTCTGGAAAACTTACCACTGAGACAGGGTCCATGGCCTCTTGCTTGACAGGGACTGGGTCAAACATGAGCATTCTTTTAGTTAAACCTTCTAGGGTGTTCTGGTGTTCTGCCTAGAAAACAAAACAAGGTACCCACCTAAATTCTGAGGTCACTTTATATATAAATTAGTAAAAATATGCATTTATTTTTGGTTCTCTGTGACAAGGTCTCACTATGTATTCTAGGTTGGCCTTGAACTTGTGATCCTCCTGCCTCAGCCTCCCAAGTGCTGGGATTACAGGTGCCTGGCTTTAAACTAGTAAAAATAACATACTCTTTTCTCCCTTTTTCTACCTTTTCGTCTCTCCCACCCCCAGAATGGCAGGGGAACTGTTTCCTTTACCTACGAAAGATGATTATTTTATATACTTGAAACTGGACTTAATGGTCATAATCAGATGAGAGCCAAATGGCATTTCTAACTCAAATGCATAAACTCTTACTTTTTGGGAACAATATACAGAGCTCCTCTGAGTAGCAAGGGTTGCTGAGGATTACAGTGCAACTCAACAGAACTTTACATCATACAGGATTGTTAAACACCTTCCCTTTCCCCTTACGTTCATCACAGAAAAATCAAGGGGGAAAAAAGACAAGCAAAAAGAAAATCTAGAGCCAACTATCATTATTACCTTTCTTTTTATCCTACCAAAGCTTTCTTCCTAAGTGAGACCAGTAAATTCAGTGCACCACCATGTAAAGAGATCAGTTTAACTTATTGCTTTATGCTGGGCATTTGGGTTACTTCTAAATTTTGACCATAACAAACAGCCATGAGCCTCTATATATCTGCATCCTCCTGCCCATCCTTCATTCACTTTTATTTTCTCTTGGTGGGTGCTGGGGATGGAACTCAGGGCCTTGTGCTTGCTAGGCAGGTGCTCTACCACTTGAGCTAAATCCCCAAGCCCCCTTCATTCACTTCTAACATGAATTTTCTGAAGGAAAACTCTAGTGTGTGAAGCACATACATTTTCTGAAAACATTTTACTGGTTGCAAAATGACAGATTATTTTTTATTCTAAATTGATTTAATCATTGAAGTTGAATTCTTTCTTTTTTTTCCATTTACATTTCTTTGGAAAATGTCAATTTAGGTCTTGATTGCCCCCTCCCCCCATGACCTTTTTCTGTTGATATATGAAGAATTTCTAGATTGACCTCCACTTGAAAAAGCGGCAGAAGTGCCAGGTTTTGAGTTACTTCCTGTATTTCAGTACTAGAACTTCTCACATCTCCACGACAGCAATCCGGTAGCTGGTTCTGTCTGTGCTTGAGGATGGTTATACTAAGGCATCTTCGTATACAATTACAGAAGCAATACAGCACGGCTCCTGTGCTTCACTGCTCTGCTAAGTCCCATGACCATACGTGAATTTCATCCAGAACTCAATGTAAGGTGCCCACTTCTGAATTACGTTTTCCTACATCACAGGATGCACTGTAATCTGCAACCACAACGTGATACCAGGCTGCTCAAATCCATGGTGCTACTACCCTCTTATGTAACAAACCAACAGCCAGTGAAAAATGGATGATTCATAATGAAGGATGAAAACCCTTTTGTGTCTTGGGGATCTATTATTAACCAGGTCCAGTCTAGCAGCTGTACAGATAGTCACGATTCCAAGAACTATAGCCCATGCCCCACACTGGCCCATAAATAAAGAGAGCTGGGCTCTCCTGCTTACATTACTAAGGTAAGGGACGCAGCCTCCCACCAACACCTCCCATGAACTGAATTAGGTCTCACAGATGCATCTATTCCATTAGATAGTATCTGGATGCAAATCCTTCCAAATAACAGCACTCACATTCTCAGGTGTGAAAGAGCCTTTTGCTAACATACCTAGCTTTTAAAAGTCAATCCCTTCACTCTTAAATAAAACCTGGGTAAATTCAGTTTAAAAGTCAACAGCAGCCTACAACCCCCATGAAACTCAGACCTGTCGCCTTCTAGCTATGTGGGAAGACATTCTGCGCTGCGCTAGCATCTCCACCTTGGACACTTGGCTACCAGTAACTGCAGCACAAAATACGTTAAGACGATGGACTCAAGTTCCTCTGGGTTCAAATTCTAACTCTATCTTTCAGCCCAAATAGGCTTTAATGACTTTGTCTAATGTCTATGGCAATGATTATTGAATCCATTTATAAATGAATTACACATTAACCTGCTACACCTTTTATCATTTTAAGATGTTACTTAAATCAGTATTGTCTCTTAATTTTTCTGTTTTAGCTAAATTTAAGAAAACTGGTATTTTGCAGGACTTGTAAGACTAAGAGAAATATAATGTCTAAAGTAAGCCACTGATCCCAACAAAACCTAGTTTGTTTTTATTACGAAATAGGAAGGCATGTGTATCTGTTCAGAACTGCACTTCAAAGAATTCAAATGTTGATGAAGGAATATTTCTCATGATAGAACTATTTCAGCTAATAAATGGAGGAACAATACAATTAGGACACCTTGTTTTGAACCTCATAGCTAAAGAATGCATCACTGAATAAAAAATTTGCACGAAATTCAAATATAGCGGGGTTGGGGATTTAGTTCAGTGGTAGAGTGCTTGCCTAGCAAGTGCAAGCCCTGAGTTTGATCTCCAGCACACACACACACACACAAAATCAAATATCACAAAGAACAGAACCAAATTCTTTGTCCATCCACACGTCTAACAGCACTTGGTCAATCTAATAGCTTTACAGCTTAAATGATTATACTTTTGATGACACAGGATAAGAAACACAAGAAGATCAACATCTGAAATGATACCCCTTAAACTGTGAACAAAAATTCCTGGGAGTGGAAGGAAGGTGCTTTATATGACTGTGCAGTAACTTAAAGATTAATTCTATAGTTAAAACTTTTAATAAAAACAAGAGAGGGAAACTAAGAACCAAGAAAGACAATGAAACACATTAACATACAACAGGCTTTTGTTTATTTATTTACAAAAATTTTCTATACTTTGTATCAACCACTTTTGTCATTGGTTTAGATTTTTGTGGGTCTAGAACCAGAAAAGTGACTGCGATGTCTTCATTGTTACTGAGAAGTAAAGAGTACTAGAAGAACTAGGGTCCCTAGACTTGGTGGCCTGTGTTACCCCTGGGCAACCGAGTGCACTGCGAGTCTCATTTGTACAAGAGCGACACTGGCAGCAATCTTAAACAGTGTCAGTAGGTGGCGCACTGCAACAGGTCTTAGCGCCCAAGACTCTGGCAATAGACGGAGTTTGCCAACCTGGGGGGGGGGGGTCTTTAAACGCGTCTTTTAACAAGGCTGAGGAATTCTGTTAACCACTTTGTGTGGATATCAGAAGTGAGGAACCCTCAAATGTGGTTGTTTTTCCCTTACTATTTTCCAATCACAAACACATTTACATCTTCGTTATAGTTCACTAGCTTAGCAGAAATGAATAAACTAAGCAATCCTAGAATAACTGCACTGCATTTAAAAGGGAAAAAAGGCAAAACTTAACAAAAGCAATTTCTACATTACTGAGGCACTTAAAAAACCAAAAATACAGGAATATTACATTGACAAAACGATTTTCCATATTTGGGAGCAACTATGTTATTTTGCTGGGAAGGACCCATAAAACTGAAATTTAAAAACAAAAACCAAGACAAGAAAGAAGAAATGGTTGAGTACAGTGGTGCAAGCCTGGAATGCCCCCACTACGGGGAGGCTGAGGCAGGAGGAGAGCAAGTTCTAGTCCGGTGTGAAAGTCCTGGGTTCACTCCCCAGCACCACAAAAACAGAATGAAAAAAGAAGAAATGGATTTCCCTTCATACTCTCTTCACTTATACTTTTCAGATAACAAAATAAGGGTTAGATTTCTGTGAAAATGTCAAACTGTGCGATTCCGTATTAAAAGCTTGGTGAATCATTTGTCCAGAGGCAATCCGGCTCCTCTTCCCAGTCCTTTCCAGTCGTCTGTGAGGCCCGCTGCACAACTGCTTCGCGAGAGACACGCAGCCCTGTCGTAAGGGGGGTTCTGATGTCACGCGGCTCCTTGGAAAGCAGCTTGTCTAGAAGGCGGCTCATTACAGAAACACCCTCTCACCAAGGACTGCCCCTTCCTCAGAAGGAAGAGGCAGAGCGGAAGGAGTGTGTGAAGGAAGCAGTTTTCCCTGTTTCTTGGGGAACAAAGCAAGACTCGCAGGACATTCTTCCTCCCAGTCTCCCTTTTTAGTTCCCTTTTGTCCTCTGCCTTCACCGGGTTCCTGCATTATCCTCTCAACCCACCCCGACCCTAAGCCATCCAATACCTGCTTCCCTCAGAGCAAAGCTTTGTTTCCCAGCTGACTTCTGCCAGGTACACAGAGAACTACCCTTCAGCCAGCGCCATCTGTGAGTGCTCTTCCACCCTCTCCCAAGGGTTTGGATTTTTACAGGAGGAAGCGCGCTGGCTCCCCCACCCCGACTCCCCCAAGAACTTCAGGGGGAGACCTGGGCGGGTGCGCACGCGCATGCCTGTGTGTCTTGGCCACAAGCAGGGCCAGGCAGGCAAGCAGAACTTCCCTCCATGAGAAACTTTTCTCTCTCCTTTACCCAAACTCTTCAAAAGCTCCAGATGGGTCCAGTCATTGGCAATGGCAGCTGCCCTGCCCAAAAACACAGGGGGGAAAGGCCACATTTAAGAGCAGCCATTTTTAAACTGCAGGTTGGGTTAAGAAAAGCTAAAGGCTGGCACCTACCTGGAAATGCGTCCCGGTTTCATATCACCCAAGGGCTTCACCTACCTCAGTCTTCTATGGTTGGTTTGAAAGGAAATAAACTCCACGGAATATTTCCAAATCTTTGCCCCTCATCAATTAGTTATTTTGCATTAAACGTGTTTTGCAAATGGGAGAAGTTAATTATTTCGTTTCAGATGAAATATAATGATCCAGTGAGCAAACAATCCGCCCTCTCTCCTCTCTCTGTGAACAAGCCACCCAATTTTACTTTCCTGCCTCCACCCATCTGCTCCACCCCATGGACAGTTGCCAAGGCAAGTCCAACTTGTCCAAACAGGACATGGCTTCAGATAAGACTCTGCCCACACCCTGTACTTCGAAAAGAGACCCAGTGAAGCAATTGATTTTGCATGTAAATAAGGACAGGTGCAAAGGTAACAGGCAAGCAAAATCCTACACATTTCCAGACGGGGGCCCAGCTAAGCAGAGCCGGGGTCTGGAAACCCAAACCCAGACTACCCTTTAGGTCAGTTCTCCAGTTCAAGGGCACCTGGCTGGTAGCCTTCCACACCCTTCTTAAAGAAATTTCTGCAAACCTGAATCGCTTTCCCTACTTGGGTTACACACTTGTTTTCCTCCTTTATGCTCTCTGACAATTTTGTATTTTCGTTTTAAGGGCAAGCAACCTAAGATAAACTGAAAAATACCCACAACGTCTAATCCTGCTGTGTACACAGCTCACAAGGCCTCGCCTAAGCCTTCACAGCACTCCTCTGCTGAGCGTTATATAATCAAATCCAGAAGGGCTGTGTGAGGCCACATGGCCTCTCATCTGCCCGGCCCGCCCCGGTGCCCTCCCTATGGTTGCAGACCCACCCCGCTCCACCCTGCAGGGCCTCCACCCGCGGGGCCCCACCCTGCAGGGAGTGGGAGGCTGGGAGGGCCGGCTGGCTCTCGGGCAGCAGCCAGTTCCTGGAAATTCCGGCCTGAACAAGGATAGCAGGAACCTTAAAAATAACCAGAAAGAATCGTCAGGGTGGTGGCAATTCCCTCTGCTCCTGAGGCTCCTCCATTAAAGTTTATTCCAGTGAGCCACCCACTGATCCTTTGGGTACAAAAGCAGAGCTAACGCTGTCCTCTCACTTCAAAAGTAAACAGAAAAGAAAAAGAAAAGCATTTGGAAACCGGAGCTCTTCACTGCCCAAACCCGTGCCCGCCACCTCTACGAGGCTGCCCTGTCCCCAGCTCCTAGTTGCCTTATTTTCAGGTCACTCACCATGGAAACCTAAGGTCATCCGTGAAGCCTCCCTCAACCCCCTTCCTTTCCACTTCTACCCTGGGGCTAGGCCCCAGGGGCCTCACTACTGTGTCCTCGGGAGTCTTTCTGCCTTGGTCTCCCCTCCGGTCCTTTGCCCCTGCATCGCAGCTCCACCCCTTTGCCACCTACAGCTTTCAGCCCTTTTCTCAACTCCCTGAGCTCACACAACCTCTTTCAGGAGGGTCCCAGTGCTCACAGAGGGCTCAGTGCCCATTTTTGTACCCCCTTTCTAACCAGTCACTCGGCTCCAACAAGTGCCCCTCAATGCTGGCTGCCCTGCCTTCTCCCTCCCCACCCCACCCCTTTGTTCATTTCTGGCCCTGATGCTGGGCAACCAGGGTGGAATGCCCCCCTCCCCTTCCGGCTTATCTCAATCCTCCTAATTCTTCAAAGACCAGCTCAAGGCCCTCCCCACCTGTGTGGCCAGCTGACTGCTCCCTGGATACACTGGCCTTATTTCCCCAAGAGTACACTCCAGACCCCCACTGGGACAGGAAGCACCCATCCCTCCTTAGAGGATTCCCTCGCTGCTCCCAAAGGAGAAGGGCTTGTTCAGGAAAGACAGGCTGGAGGAGTTAACACTGCAGACTCGACCCTGAGCAGGATTGCCAGTCATCTCCCTTCGGGTGTACTTCAAGGCTGCCTTAAGTAACTAATGGGGGTGAGAAAGGGCCTAATCCTAGAGGAACCCAGTGACCCAAACTTCCTTACAACAAACACTAGCCAGGTGTGGTGGTCTATGCCCATAATCCCAGAGCTCTGGGAGGCTGAGGCAGGAGGACCACAACTTAGTGAGAACCTGTGTCAGAAAATTTTAAAAACTGCAAAGGCCTTGGGTTCAACACCCAGTATCAAAAACAAAAAAAACCCAAACAACAAACTCCAAAACAAAAAATAAGAAACCCAGAAACACCACCAGGACCTTCCAAGTTAGTGCCCTAACCTTAACCGTGCCTATCAGTTCTCCAGTGTCCTCATCAGTATCACTCTCAAAAACTTACTATCTACCTAGCAAGGCCTTCTAAACAGGACTAGAGCCAAAGTCTCTATACTCTGTCCTAAAACCTAAAACAGAAAAAAAAAAAAAAAAAAGAAGAAGACAGGGAAAGGGAAGCAGAGGAGGGGCAGCAATTGCAGCAGAAGGGTTGGTGCAAGAGGGGCACACCAGGCTTTCACAGAAGGATGCTCCTGCTGACCCAAGAACGCAAGGGCTAAGTGATGTCACACTCCCCTGGCTGGTCACCTGGCACCCTCAGGACTGGTGAGCCCGCGTGCTGCTCTTTACACAGACTGCTGTGATGCCTGACATGGCACTGCCTTCCCACTGGACTGATGAGAACGCTGACCAGGGAGGTAAAGTAACCTGCCAAGATCACACAGCCACGGAGGTGGAGAGTCAGAATTTGAAATCAAGGTTGGTGGCCTTAGCACTCCACCTCCCTGGGCAGGGGAAAGTGGGATATGACTTCTGCTGACAGACTGGTCCCTCAGGAACATGGGGCATGGGGACAGCCTCGCAGTAGCCAAGGCAGGGACTCCGACCCCTCCCTGTGACTCCCGCTGCCTATCCTCTCCGTGAGCATGCCTGGACGCCAGATCAAAGGACACGTTTGGAAGGTCCCAAGTTAGTTTATTATTCTTCCTCGCCCATGCACCTGTGACTACTCCATAAAAGTGCTGAGAAAAATTGGCAGCTTTAGCCAAGTAAATACGGAAATCCTCATAATAACTGTACAAAGGTGGAAGGGTCAGGTCCGTATCCCCATTTTAGAAATGAGGAAATGGAAGAACAGAGGTGAAATGACTCGCCCAAATTCACAGAGCTGGCTGGAGCGGCAGCCAGGAACAGAAGTGTGCCCACTTCCAGACCAGAGCTCTTTCTGTTCTGCTTCCGCGCTTGGGCGGTGGGACTCACTCCGGGGTGAGACCATCTCATCTGGGGTCGTTGCACAGCATGCAGGGTGTGGGTGTGCACGCTGGTCTGTGTTAAGCAGTGCCACAGGGAGGTTCCAATGGGCAATTAAGATTTCAAAATGCCTTTTCAGGTTAGGTCACTGCAGACCTACTCTATCCTGTGGCATAACTCAAAATAATGATCGCACATAATTTGAGATTAGCTTTAATGAGTAGGTGCTCAATAAATGCTTGCAAGATGAATAAATGAATGGATGTCAAACTATACTTCTCACACACAAGGCGAGGATAAAATGAAGGGTAAAGGCCCTGGGACAGTTGTATACCAGGTATGCCCTGTGGAAAATCTGTCCATGGGGCAGTGAAGCCAGGCTAAAAAATCATCTTATAAAACGCAACAGAAACGTGAAAACTGTGGGAGGCTTGGGCCAGAACGACTCCCCTGTTTACAGAACTAAGCGCAACAGGAACTTGATCTTACTAATGAAAGCAGTTTTTGGGTGTAAAGCTTCGGAAGGTACCAGGGTGTAAAGTGAAAGAGCAGATAATGGAGTGAACTGCAGTGATTAGACTCAAAGAACAGCAGTAGTAAAAAGAATGGCATAGAGTCTGAAGGTTACAGGCCCACAGCTAGGTTCCTGGGCTGGTCGCTCTCCAGGGTGGAATCTTGGACCCGACACCCACTCCATCTTTCCTGTCTCGCCCCGGCCCAGCTCCACTGATCTGGGTTGACAGCAGCTCTGGACCATCTCTGGCGGGGTCCCCAAACCTTCCAGGACCGGCACCCACTCTGAGCATATCCCAGACAAAGCTCATCGAAGGGGCTGCCTCAGGGGACAGGCACCCCCTTCCTAGAAATCAGGGTAAGGGCTAAGTGAGGAGTCCTGGAATCTGCATGGACGATGGAACTTGCTGCTGTCTGTCTCCAGGCCCTTTAGTAATTAGCTGGAGAAATGATAATGTATTCAGCCTGCTAACACAACGCAGTGAGTTTCAAAAACCTCCAAGAACCTGTTCACCTAAAGAACTTTATTACAAACACTCTGACCAAGGGTCACAAAACCTACAGCTAATTTCCTTAATGTTCCAGTGAAGATGGTTAGATTCCAGAATGCAGGGCCAGTTAAAAGATACACACAGACACACACAGACACACACACACACACACACACACACACACACGTTTCTTTTCTTTTTCTTTTTGAGAAAACACTTCCAGTTCTGGTTCAGCAGTGGTAGCTATGGCACTGTACCAAATCTTGAGGAAGGAGAGTTTGGGGTGGGGAGCAGGCTGCCCTTTAGACATGCTCTCTCTTATCAGGGTGGACTGGTGTCTGGTGAAGGGCCTGGGTTTCAGAGAGGGACAGACCAGGTTGGAAAATGAGAACGCAAGAGCATCATAATCCTCTTCAACGCACTCCAAGAGGCATGTGGACTGGAATATCACCTATCAGCAAACCAGGTAGCAACTGTCTTTAAGATCTTCGTGATTTTTTTTTTTAACCCTCGTGATTTTTAAAAAAACAAAAATGAAGACAGAACCAATGATCAATACTTCAGAAAGAAAACTGAATTTCCAGAATAATGTTAATTCCTAGTTTTCAAAGGATGAGGTTGAATAAATACATTTATTTTTCTTAAATACAACTGGGTGTGAAAACAGCCAGCAAGAAATACTGTCCATGAAAGTTATCATTTTTCCAGCAAAAATGTGGATTTGGAAATATTAAGAAAGGCAAGTATCTAAAGAAAGACAGAAACACAATAAAGTTGAGCCGTAATCATAGTAAAAACCAGCTAATGTAAGTTTCCTCAACCATTTAAAAGCTTGTGAGGTTTTTGTTTTGTTTTTGCATTGAGGTCTCACTATGTCACCTAGGCTGGTCTTGAACTTGTGGGTTCAAGCGATCCTCCTGCCTCAGCCTCCTGGAGTAGCTAGGACTATGGGTACATATCACCTTGCACAGCTTTAAAAAATTTTTTTGGGCAGAATGTATAAAACCACAATCATTCATATTAACCACCTCCCCTTCCTCACCAAAGAGGAAACAATGATTTGGGGAAAGCCATACAAAAATTGTCTACCAAATAAGATTTTAACATCCTTGGAATTAGACCCACAAAACCTGCTTTGGTTTGGATTATTTATCATCAGCTTAATATTTCAAGTTGCTTTTCCCAAAAGACAAAGGAAATGATTTTCTAGAAATCCCATGGCTTTTCAAGAAAGATTATCAGCAGCTAATTATTTGATCCTAGTAACTTTCCAAACATCATGTTTTATACTTTCGTTTACATATAAAGAAATAAGATGGGATGTGATACCAATATTTGGGACTACAATCCCTGATTTGCTGCTTCACCAACTCTCAACTAATTCGAGCGGAGAACACTGTAGATCATTCTTTTAGGTTTCAAAGAAAATCTCAGAATAAGTTTACTTGCCAAAAGTTTTCATTTCTAACCATTTCTTTAAAGCTCAGTTTCTGAAGAACCAAGATAAAATAACTTGATAAGGTAGGGTTTAAACAATTAACCCAGATATTTCTTAACCTACTACTGACAAAATATTTTAAAACTGGAATTACAAAAAAAAATTGTTATTTAAAAAGGACAGGCTAGGTGTGGTGGTGCACACCTGTAATTCCAGCACTCTGGGAGGCTGAGGCAGGAGAACTGCAAATTCAAGCCCAGCCTGGGTAATTTAGCAAGACCCTGTTTCAAAATTAAAAAAAAAATACAAAGGGGCTGGGGATGTGGATCAGTCTAAAGGTCTTCAGTTCAATCCTCAGTACCACCAAAGTGAAGGGAAAAAGCCTACACACACACACACACACACACACACACACACACACAAACTAGAGCGGTCTTCTATTTTCAAAATATAAGATTAAAATTTTCCAAACTATCATTCAGCGGATTCTTCTTGCTAGTTCTCCTTTTCCTTCAGTTTTTTTTTTTTTAATTAAAAGGATTTGGAAATCAGATCTCCAATACAGTAAAATCTTTGTCTTTAAAAAGAAATAATCCTGGGATTTTCAGTATGCTATGCTCTGGTTAAATAATTTTCCTAAAGATTTCTCTTTCAGGACATAACCAAGATTTCAACCTGGGCCAGAAATACTCCAGCCACCACCCCAGAAGCCTGCCTGGAGTGGCCTGTGCTACAGTGACTGGGGTGGGCCGTACCCTTCAGACACTGCTAGGCCTTCTCAGCTGCAAGGTGTTAATCCAGACCTAAAATTGACTGCTTCAGGGCAAAATGCCTCTCTTAACAAACACTCTATCTACCTCCACAGGAGAATTGAAACACGCAACACCAACCCACCAAGGCTTTTTTTTCTGACATGCACAAATTCCTTTAAAAAAAAAAATCACAATCTGGCCGTGACAAATTTTAAAAGGCAAAAGGATCGATTCAGCCATATAAACACAATGGAGCAAAGGGTGTATGTAAAAAGCTTAACTGACTTCTGGTTATGACATAACGCAGGCATCTGAAGCAATCCCTAGTGTGTAGAGACATGATAACTCCCTGGGTGGGGATTCGGAGTTCAGGGGCAGGGACCACAGCCTGGTCTAGGCTACTGATCTACCAGAAAACAGCCTGAAACAGGAAAGAGCACACATATGCCACTTGGAATGTATGACGCAAACCCCAGCCTTGAAACAAAGAGCAGGAAACAGCTCTGCTGGCTGTGCCGGAGAGAAAGCACAGAGAAACATTTAGCCGGCCCTCCCTGACCCTGTATTCATGAGCAGCTGGAGTTTTTAAAGACAACAACAGGGGGGTGGAGGTGTTTGTTCTTTGGGTGTGAATAATAACACTAGCTTTATACAGGGGACCTGCCCTATTTACAAATAGGAGCTGCCACATACAGTAAACATCCTAAGTGCACATGTGATTTTATCATATGCGAGCTGCAGAGACCTTCCAAATTAGCACCAGCTCCCTCCTGATTAATTTGTCCCTTTGGTCCCATCCCAGTGGCTAGTTCCCAGCCCTGACCAAAATCCGGGTTAGGGTAATGATTATCGTTTAGTCTGAGCAGCATCCCAAAGAAAATCAAGATACAGCACTGCTGTTAAGAATTCAGATTATAACTGGGTTACCCCACATGACTGAAACTGGACCAATTCTAAGCCTCCCTCAGTCACAAAACTAAATTCCAAGACACAAACTGTGGGCCATTCAGAGTCACCCAAAATTGTCACTGTCATTTCCAAATGTGGTTATAGACAGAGTTGCAGCTCCTCTGTTCTACATGTGCACACATCTAGAGAAATCCACCTCTTGAGAATACGATCACTGACATTTCATTTAATCCCAAATTCTTATGCAGACTGTGAACTGAAACGCCAATTTTTACCAGATGCTCCGAAATGTCTACTTTCCTTTAGGCATGTTTAAGGTAGTAAAGTCCATTTATAGTCCCATTTCCATCACATTATTTACTTTCTTAGCCAGGATGATTTAACTCAGGTTTCCCTTATTAGAGATTCAAGGATTGGCATGTAAACCCAACACTACAAATAAGAAAATAAAAAATAAAAAAAAAGTATCACTGTGTCCATAGCAACGAGATTGGGTTTAATTTAGAAACTTTGCAGTGAAGAAAAAAACAATAGCTTTCTCCAAAGCTATGTTGTTGTTTTATACCTGACAAGGTTTTGTGGTCTAAGCACCTACTTTTCTTTTTTATTCTCATGCTGCACTTCTTATACTTGTGTTTTCTTCATGCAAGTCCAATGTTCTTTATAGCACATCTTCATTAACTTAACCAATAGTACGTTAGCCTTCTTCCCTCTCACAGTTCTGCAGCAGACCCCACTGACTAGAAACTGAGAAACTCTGAGGAGTTTAATCAAACGTCTTACTCCAGGTTTCTATGAACAGCCTAAGGTCAACTAACACACTTCGTGTTTCAAGCCAAGGAAATCAGTCGAGGACTCTTTCTAGTACCATGAACCTGCAAAATTCTGGAGATGTTAATGCTCCCGGATTGTTTCTGCCCTAAAAACAAGGCTTCCGTAGGTGGAGGCAGATTGAGTTCTCTTATAAAATTGCTCTTCAAATTCGTAAAACACTCAGAAAAAGACAGCATGAAAATGCAGCGTGGAGAAATCTATAGTGACCAATTGGCCTCTGCCCCACTTGTTTTTGCTTCATAATTAGACAATAAATTGAAATAAAGTCAGAATACCACTCCAAACTCTTTCCCCCAAACACTAGACTCTCGTGGGAGTATAATCAATACATTTAAAATGTCTTGGTTGATATTAATGGAAAATAGGAAGTCCAAGTCAGTAAAAAAAAAAAAAAATCAGTGATTCAATGTAAAACGTTTATTTTAGGGACATACAATAAGGTGAACAATTTCCAATATCCATTCAACTCGATTTAAAAAAAAAATCAGTCTTATTCAGATTTGTTATCCCAAACTGTATACTGCTGCAAAATTTAAATCCAAAAAAAAAAAAAAAGTGTCTCTCCCTGTTATCTACCAAAGAAATGGATACGACAATTCCAGGTCTTATCTACTATCTCCAAGATAACCACGCTGACATGTTCGGTAGGTCCCATGGGTCCCGGTCCAGGATCAGTCCCCGGGTCCCCACCCGGCTCGGGTCCCTAGCGCCGCGGGCTCTGTGTCCAGGACACTGTCTGCCTCCAGTCCCGCTGCAATCCTCGCCCCAGGAACTGCGGCAGGTTCTCTCCGTGCCCCCAGGACTCTCCGAACCCCGCCGGCCTTCTTCCACTGCCTCGGGAGGCCGGACGCCCTGGCAGCTCCCGGCTCCAGGACCCAGAAAGGGATGCTCCTCCAGTCCCGACAGCCCCAAGTTTCTTCCCACAGGGCCCGGGAGGCTGCTCCAAGTTTGCTCAGCCGGCGAGCGGCCGCGCACCCCGTCCGGGGAGGGGGGCGGGGAGGGGAAGGACGCGGGAGCGGGCCTGGGGGGGCCGGAGAGGGAGGAGCAGGAGCGCGCGGCCTCGGCGCCACCTCTCTCCTTGCAACGCCGCCTGCCACACGCGGAGAGCGCCGAGGTTTCTGGGCTTCGGAGGGAGTCGCGGGCGGGCGGAGGCCGGGGGACCACACAGGTGCGTCCCCGCCCGCGCCCTCCCGCGCCCCAGGTCCCGCGCGGGGTCCCCCATCCAACACGCTCAGCCCGGACCCGGGTGCCCCCTCCGCCTCCCGCCCTCACCCCCGGCCGCGAGGCGCCGCCGCCGCACTTTCCCAACCCACAGGCGCCCCCCGGCTGCACCCCCGGCCGTTCCCCGCGCGCCCCCGCCCGCGCCGCCCTCAGGGAGGAAAGACGCAGCCGGCCGGGGCGAGCGGGGGGCGCGGGAGCCGGGCGCGGCGGAAAGGTGAGGGAGAGGAGACTTACTTTGCGAGGCGCGGTGCAGAGCGCTGCCGACGAGAAATAAAGGCCCGGCTCCCCGCTGCCGGGATCCCCGCGAGCGCGGCAGTGTCAGCGCTCGCCTCGCTGCGCTCCGCTCTGGCCGCAGGGCGCGGGGCCCGGGACGGGGACGGGGACGGTGCGGGCGCGCGTGTGGCGCGGCTCGGCGGGCGCTGCGCTCCGGCTCCGGCTCCGGCTCGGCCCGGCTCCGCGCGGCTCCGCTCCCGGCTCCCCTCTGGCTCCTGGCACCAACTCCGGGCAGTCACATGACGCCGGCGCCGCTCGCTCTGCGAGCCTCCCGGGGCTGGCGGGGTAAGTAGAGGCTGGGACCCGGGGTGGGAGGGTCAGGGAGGGAGACGGAGCCGCGGCGGCCGCCCGGGCTGGGCGGGTCCCCACCCACTTGGGTGGAGGCAGCCGCCGGAGGGGTCGGCAGAGTCACTCTCGCAAACACGCACCCCGCCCTGCGCCCTTCCCCCGCCACCCCCGCCTCCCGCGCCGCCTCCGCCCCGCCCCGCCCAGTCACCCGGGGACGGCCTGACAGACACTCATTATTCCCCGGAGCCGGGCGCCGCCCCGCCGGCCCAACCTGTCCCGCGAGGCGCGGCGCGGCCGTGGGGCTGGGCGTGCGCGGCGCGGCGCGGCCCCCGCCCCGCGCCCTCCGCCCTCGGCCCCCGCCCTCCGGGCCGCCCGCCCTCCGCCCGGAGCCGCGCCCCGCCCGAGCCCGGGGGGAAGGAAGGGCGGCGCTGCCCCGCTCCAGGCGTCACAAGGCTGCAGCCCGCTGTGTCGCTTCCAAAACACACAGCCGGGCGGGCTCGCGGGCGAGCCGAGCCGAGGCGGGGGACCCGGCGGCCGCGGCCATCAATCACCGGCTCCGGCGGGAAGGGCGGCCCGGGGCCGGCGGGAAGGAAGGGCCAGGCCGGTGGCCGGCGCCTCGCGCCCTTCCTCGGCCGCGCGCGCTCCTTTCGGACGGGAAGACCCGCGGCCCGGCGCGCCGGGGGCCGAGCGGGCCGGACCGGGAGCGGAACTGAGCCGAGAGGGGAAGATCGGCGGCGGCTCTGGGGAGGGCTGAGCCCGGGATGATCCCGAGTGTCCGCCCGGGGCCGTCGCCACCCTGTCGGCGCGCAGTCTTTGTACCCCGGGGCGCCAGGTCCCCCTAGGCGGCGACCCGGCGGGGGTGGTGGTGGCCCGGGCGGCGCCGCGTGACTTCGCTCTGAAATCGTGGAGACCCTGGAGGCGTGCACTTCCCGCGGGCCCGGCACGCCTGAAAACGAAAACTTGTCAAACTTCGGTCAGAACCTCCTGCCCAGAGCGAACCTCCTGGCCGAGGGTTGAGCCCGGCGACCTTGCGTTTCATGTCGCTTCCCAGGGATGGAGCGCGAGCGAGCGCAGCGGCCTTCACGAGCGGCCAGCGCGGGGCAGCGGAAACGCGCCAGGCCCCTCGAGGACTTTGGATAGCTTGGCGCTAGAGTTTAGTGCCTTTTTTTTTTAAGTTTTTTTTAAAATGGTATTAATGTAATAAGGAGTGCAATAAAAAGAACAAAGGACAAATTGGTTCAATTGTTTTAGTCCTGGGTAATGTTTTAAAACACCCTTGCTTCAGTCTATAGCTTGTTATTGCTTCAAGATGTTTTAAAGGCCTTTTGAGTTCACCATCCTCACTTTGATGCTTCATCCAGGCATGTTGCGACTTAAAATGTAGCGATCCATATATTTCTAGCCCCTTCATGTAGCTAAGCAGTGTTCTAAAAATTAGTACCTGGTAACCTCAAGCAGTGAAATTGCATACTGTAAATAATGCACGCGCATGAAAGACCACGTGGAGGACACCCGAGCCGACACGGGTTCACGTGTGATTGTGCTGCCTCATATGATTAGTCTTTAAAATGTAAAAGGTGAGAGTTTTCTTTTTTTTTAATGAATAGAAAAAATTTGCTTCCCAAAGAGGATGCATGGAAAAAAGTTGGATTTGTGTGGACTACTAATTGCAATTCATTGATCGCCAACCATTACATGCCTGCTTGGATGCCCTAGATTTCTATGAGTTGAAACACCGAGTTAGTGATGACTGAGAGAATTTTTGGCACGTTAGTACCTGTCTCTTAGTAGGTACTCAAAAAATAGTTTCTTTTCACTCAGAGAACGAGGAGTGATGAAAACTTGATGTCCTTAAACCGTGGTTTCGTTCCACTGTTGGTGTGAGAACTACTCAGAGAACAGTAAAATAGCGCTGGTGGAGACGAGTGTGACCCAAGATAAGAAGGGTGTGGCTGTGATGTGGAAGGTGAGCAAGGGAAAAGACAAGCTATTTTAAAAAGTTAATTAAGGAGCACACTGTGTTCAGCACCTTGTGGGAGGCAGCAATGAAACCAGTATGAAAATGCAGCCATCCCGTGTGGTGGCTCGGTGAGGGGGTGAGGGACACCACCATTTGTACAGGTGGTCAAACCGGAACTGCCTGAAGCCACCCAGGAGCCCAGGACTCCTCCCCGTCCCCAGCAGGGCACAACCTATCATGCCCTGAATCCTCCCAGCCTACCATTCCCTGCCCACTCCTCGGCCACTGCCTTCCCCGGCCCACCCTATTGCCCCAGTGCCTTGTTGGGCATCCTATTGCTGGCCTGACGAAGCATGGGAAAGGGAGGGGAGCGAGGGAGTAAGAGTGCTTTTCAAAGTGGAAACTTAAACTTGTCAGTCTCTTCAGTGACTTACTTCTCACCCCTGCTAACCTGGCCTCTAGCTATCATTATGGACTCCTTTCTCCTTGTTCTTTGTTTCTACTCTGCAGCAGTGCTGAGCTTCTTCCTTTTTGTCCAGTCCAGCTCCCTTGCCCACCCCTGGCCCTTTGCACATGCACATTCTTCTAGATGAAAAAAATCTTCCTACCTTTTCTCCTCACTCCTGACCTCCACTCTCACCTCCTTAAATCTTACTAGGTCTTGATTTATATGACGCTTTCTCTAAAATATATCTTCTCTCACCACCATCTCATGGCTCACCCCACTTGGATGAGTTGCAGTGTTGCTTCTTGGTGCTCTGTAGCTCCTGGGTTTCACCTCTTGTAACACTGCTCATTCTTTCAAGTGGGTGTTTAATGATGTCTTTATGACAGGTGAATGGAGGGACTTTGAGGACAGGGACTGAGTCTTTTTAGCAAAATGGTGTTTCCAGGGCCCGGCTGTTCAGTGAATGATTATGTGGCAATATGAATTGGGAAGGGAAAGTTGTCCGAGTTGAAGAGATGGCAGGAGGCTTTGGGAATGCAAGTGGCCAGGAACTGTGCCTGGATAGACCTGAGGGCTTGGACTGGTGAGGAGCAGAGAGGGCACTCAGCTTGCTGAATGTCCTTAAGCAGCAGGGCTAGGGGCTTATGGGAAATATTTTTATTCCTCTTAACAGGAAAACCCCAGACCTACTTTGGAAGTTGTGATGTGAGGATGTGATGCTTAAAGCTGCAGCAGCCATCTTGCGATCATGAGGAGAAAGTCAACGTTTCAGATTTCCATATGGTAGTTCTTTTCTCACCAGTTAGTTTTCAGCTCCCATATTACCTCTTTGCGTTGACTTCCTTGACTACACAATCTGAATTACCCTTCCCCTTGTCCATTCACTGTTTAGTTATTATCCTATTTTGCTTTCTTATTTAAACATACTATTAACTAAAATTACTGTGTTCTGTTTTTTATATGTTTATTACCTTTTTTCTACTTAGAATGCGAGAGCAGGGACATTCTATTTCACTCTTCTTTCCAAGGTCCTAGAACAGTGTCAAGCAAATGAAAGTCGTCCCCTAAGTATTTGTTGGTTAGTGGATGACAACTAAATGACCACAAGACAATAACACCATGAAGCTTGAAAGTTGAAACTGATTTGGAGCCTGGTGGGCCCAAGCCACTACAAATCCCCACTTTCTCTTTTGGGCTTATATCACAGTTCCATCTCAGGCAATTCTGATGCAGAAATAGATATTCTTATGATTCCTTCTTTATACTTTAGAACTTTTCTGTTCCACCCTCATTAATGTTTCTTCTTCTCATTTGATCATAGCCAAAATTACAAAAGCAGAAAATTGTTATGTGGTTGTGAAAGCATGAGCAACACAGATATGCCTACATTAAAGGAAAACAAAGCTATTGTTTTGAGAGAAAACTGGAAATACTAGGCTAAGGGTCATCCATCTCTGAAGCATTAGACAGGGTCTGGAGAGTCCCCACTTCATCTCTCTAAGTTACCACTTAGCCATGTCTACATCCATGCATCCATTCATCTAGTTTAGAACTGCAAGGAAATAGCAAGGCTGATTTAGATGATTGATGAACTGATGAAGGCCAAACTGGGCGTGTGATCACCCCACCCTGCCCCACCCAGGAGTGCTCAGCGTTTCTGGTGCAGGTGGACACTTTTCTTGGACTGTGTTTGGCAGAACCATTGCAATCCAAGGACTGCAGCACAAAAACAGTTGAAATGCTGGATCTTGGAATCTAAGTTGGAAAGGTAAAGCAGAAGGCGGCTCCAGAGAGAAAGCCAAGGGACAGGTCATCTGGACGTTCTAAATGGTTGAAGAATGGGCATGCTGGAAATAATGTACTGAGTGACCTGGAAGGTTTGAGGTGAGTAGTCAGAGTGGAACCTGTGAGTGTAGCATATAGAGATGCAGCAGTCCCTGGGGACACCATCGTCTGGCATTGCCTGTGGAGGTGAGAGCTGAAGGGGAGCCAAGAAGATCCCTGAAGATGAGGAAATAAGGAGGAAAGTGACTCGGGTGCTGAATGTGGTTCCATGTGGATCCTGAAATTACCCAAAACTGAGCCAGAAGGAATCCAGCATAAGGCTTCTGTCCTTGGACCGCATATTCATTCCCAAAGAAAAAGCCATCAAGAAACTGATGGATGATAGCAACTAGGAGAAATGGATTGAAGATACTCTCCTTTTCCTGTATTTACACCTGCTTTCCCTGAGTCATAATAATTCAAGTAAAAAGTAATCACTTGTATTCAGTTATTTATTGGTTATGTTTTGTGTAGAATATGTCAGTAGCTTCATTTTTTACTTTTCATTGCAAACATACTGTTTCTACAGCATAGAGATTTTAATTCACCTCTTGTGGATTTGACAGAGATCTTAAAGCATTATGTATAATATTATTTCAAAGGGAACTGGTTTATAATTTTTAAATCAGTGCTGAATTGAGGGCTGTCTTGGTTTGGTTTTCTATTGCTCTAACAGTGTACCACAGACTGCGTGCAATGGTTTGGATGTATTTTGTTCTCCAAGGATTCCAGTTGGAAATTTGGTCCCCAGTGTGGCAGTGTTAAGACATGGTGAGACCTTTAAAAGTGAGGGCCTAGGGGTTGGAGATTTAGTTCAAGTGGAAGAGTGCTTGTCTAGCAAGTGCAAGGTCCTGAGTTTGATCCCCAGCACCCCCTAAAAAAAAAGTGAGAGTGCTGGAAATTTGCCCTCAGAAAGGCTCAAGGTGGTTCTCTTAGGACCCTGAATTATTTCTCACAAGAGAATTAAACAGATAAAAATTTTATTAGTTCAAAAAATATGAATATTCATGTAATGTTTTAATCTGTTTTCTGAGGACAGTACCACAGACTCAATAAGGTGAAAAGAAGGGTATTTTGGCTCACCATCTAGTCCAAGGCAGAGGCGCCACATCTGGCGGTGACCTTTTTATTGGCAGAGTCCCAAGGTGCTTCAGGGGATCCCATGGCAAATGATGGAGCACATGTGTCTGTCTCTTCTGGTCTCTCTCCCTCTTCTTACAAAGCCACCGGAATTCAATCCTGAGGACTCTACCCCGATGAGCTCATCAAATCCTAATCACCTTCCAAAGGCTCCACCTCTGAGCATCATAGTGTGTTTAAATTTCCGCTTTCTTAATACATCATTATGAGGATGAAATTTTGACCCACGAATCCTGGAGGTACACATTTAAACCATATCCAAACCATAGCATGCACTTTGGTCTTTGTCTTCAAGGCTGTTACCATCTTGCAAATGAAATCATACTGGCTCAGGAAATCCCTAAAATTCTTCACGAGGGAGGTGATATCTGTGTTTGGACTTCATTGATGGAGGAGGACGGGACTGCAAGTCACAATTTGGGGACCTAGAAAGGGGACAGGAGCAAAGGGACTGTTTTAGTTACTTTTCCCTCTCTGCTGGACAAAATACCTGACACCCAGAGTTAAAGGAGGAAAGTTTTATTTAGCTCATAGTTTGTAGAGGTTTAAGTCCATAATTGGCTGGATCCAAGGCAGATAGATGGGCATTGCAGAGGAGAAATAGTTCATAATGGCAGGCAGCAAGGCAAGCAGGGGGTAGGCCAGCCTCTTTCTATCCCTTATATCTTATCCAGGCTGCCGGGATTAGGGCGGTGCCGAACCAATCAATGGATTGATTTAGTAATCACACACCCTTAATCCCAGCATCACACACTCTAGATTCAGCCACCTCTGAAAAAGCCCCACCTATGACCACATGGGGCTTTGGGGGGACATCTAGACACAAACCATAACAGGGACCAGTGAGACCATGGGCTTCTTAGGAGTGGGGAGACACAGGGTAGGACAGGCCAGTGGAGGCCATGTCATGGAGAAAGTTGGAAATAGATGTTGGTAAACCATGGAAGGTTTCTGAACAAGTGAGGTGCATGATATCATATAAAAATGGCATTAAATGTACCTTTAATGTAAGGTTCACAGTGCAAAGCAGGGAGCAGCAACTGTCACACAAGTGCCGGTGGGTGAAACACACACAGATATTTGCTCCTTGACTTCCGGTAGGGTTAACTCCAGCTACCCGTCATTGAAGCTTCTTTGAATACACCTGTGACAGTTAATCTTGATCGTCAGCTTGATTGGGTTGAGGAATGCCTAGGAAACTAGAAAAGCACATTTCTGGGTGAGTCTGGGAGGGTGTTGCCAGAGACCATTGGCACGTGGGAGAGCGAAGTGAGTGGAGAGACCCACTCTGAGCGAGGGTGGCACCACCCAATAGGCTGGGGGCCCAGACGGAACAAAAGCAGAGAAGGAGGGAGCACTGCTTTCTCTCTGCATCCTGGTTTCTCTCTCTGCATCCAGCTTTCCTCTGCCACACCCTTCCACAGTGATGCTTCTGTTTTACCTCAGGCCCATGAGCCAAAGTAAACCTTTCCTCCTTTAAGTCGACCTTGCCAGGTGTTTGTCACAATGATGAACAGCCTATCAAGCATCATAGCTGAGCCTCACAGCCCACCGCAGAGCACTGGCGGCTCACCCTCATGACTGCATGGCTGGCTGGCAGAGGCCACTCCCTGCCACTGCACAGCATCACCAGAGTATCCTGTATATCGCTGGCCCAGGACAAGATGAAAATTCAAAATCAGAAGTATGGATTCTACTCGGTGTGTATGATATTTACACCATCATGAAGTGGAAAAATCATAAAGCCAAATTATTGTCAGCCAGGAACAGTTTGTATATGTATATATACATATACCATCTCTTGCTTGCCACACACACACACACACACACACACACACACACACACACACAGATTTTTCTCCCTCAGTGACTAAGCCAACAAAGAGACAGTATGTGAAACACACTCAAGGGACCTGGTCTTGTCGTCTTGCTTTTTCTGCTCATTCTCAGTGGGCTGTGTGTCTGCACCTTCCAACCCTCAGCCAAAGCATCTCTTTCTGTGACAAATGCAGTCATGTAGAGTTCCTGGGCTTCTAAGAGGACTTCAACCTTTTCTGCCTCAGTTTCCCACCCTGCCTAGCTGGTCTATGCACAAATGCTTTGGAGGTTTTGCTGATCTGTCCATGAAAACAATCACACATGCTTATACTTAGGAACAGTGGAGAAGTTTTCTCAGCCTTGGAATTAAAAAAAAAAATTGGGAGGTTGGGGACTTAGCTCAGTGGTAGACCCCTTGCCTAGCAAGTGCAAGGCCCTGAGGTTGATCCCTAGTACCCCCAAAAATAAAATAAAAAATTTTAAAAAGTTAACGAGAATGTATGAAAATGATAGTAATGGTTGTACCAAGGTGGTAGGAGTGGGACTGATATTTATTTTTATCTTTGTTTTTAAACACTCTTCTGTGGTTTTTTTTTTTCTTTAATGAACATGTATTACATTGGAAAATAGAAATGGGCAAGTTGTCCATAATTAAATGCAGGACCTCAAACAAAAGTTTACAGGTGGCCTCTCAAAGGTGCCCAGACTCAGAGGTATCTCTGCTTGGGAGCATGGAAGAGGGGTGAGAAGCAGGGGATGCTCTGAGGGGGAAAGGGCATTGGGGGAGGTGAACATCTCCTTTTATTGATTCTTTGGCTCTTTAACAACAGCCATGTGAATAGTTGGACCTGTGTAACTTCTTGGAACTATAACTCTTCCAAAGAGATAAAACTAAAAACCAGAAGAGCCAGAAAACTAAACTGAATAGAACCCAAGTTCCTATTTCCCAAGACAGAGACATGTACTTCCTGGAGCACAAGTCCACTCCTCCTCTCCTGTGGTCCTTTGCCAGGATATATTGAGTTCAATGCTAACAGCAGCCAGCAGCTGGGGACTCTTGAGAGGGAGCTGACCTTCAGATCCCCAAACACCAAGAATACGTCTGGTGTATCACCTCACCTGCTTCTCTACCTTTACTTCTAAGTGACATTTGTTTGTTATTGTTCTTAAGGTTTTCTGGGTAACTAGAAGCAACAGACCTTGTTAGTTCCTCTTGAGATTGCCCACTACTCCCCACCCTTATTTCTCACCTCCCAGCATCCTGTTTGTCTCCCTGACTCTGTTCCCCGCCCTATCCCCACCCCCACTCAGCTACCAGTCCTTTGAGCCCTCAGTAAATTAATTTTAACTTTTAATTTTTATTACATGTTCTCACACTGAAGAAGGGATGCATTTATTCCGTTTCTAATTCTTTGAGTTGTGCTTGTTTTCTATTGTATTTATACCTTTAAGATGTGTAGTAGATATCCAGTGTTTGTCTTTAACCCCCTTGTTTTGAAGATACTGTATGTCCAGGACATTCAAGAAGATTAAAGGAGGGGTTGAAGTTGGGGATTTAGCTCAAGTGGTAGAGCGCTTGCCTACCAAGTGCAAGGCCCTGAGTTTGATCCCCAAAACCAAAAAAAAAAAAAAAAAAAAAAAAAAAAAAAAAAAAAAAAAAAAAAAAGAATAAAGGAGAATAAAAGGAAATATAGGGAACTTTGAAATATGTACAGAACTATTTTGGTGATCTTTGCCTATTTAAAGTTACCTACTTATAAAAACAACAAGAAATCTACAAGGTATTGCTCACATCAGTATGTTGCTCAATTAGATTTTAAAGACTATTTCAGCTAGTCAATGATTTAATATGAACTAAGTCAGCTTTCTGTCACTGGAATGAAACTTGTAAAGAGAAAAGGTTTATTTTGGTTCACAGTTTTGGGGGTTCCGATCTGCAATTCGTTGGGCCCCTCTGCTTTGTACGAGGCAGCACCTCAAAACGGGGAGTCTGTGGTGCAGCAAAGCTGCTCCTGTCATGGCTAGGAAACAAAACAGAGAGAAGGGGCTGAGGTTCCCACAATCCCTTTCAAGGGCCTGCCCCCAGTGACCTAAAGATCTCTCCTGAGGCTCTGCCTTTTAAAGGACCTACCAGTAGGACTTTCCTGGGGATCAGTCTTAACATATGGGCCTTTTGGGGACATTCAAGATGCAAACTATAGCATGAAATAGCTAGACTTTCAATTTTTCTCATTATAACAAATGCATCTATTAGCTGTGAAACATGGAATCTAGCACTTAGAATTTGCAGATTTATAAGAAATTTTAAACAAGTTTAGAATACCGTAATAAAAGAAGTAATCAGTGTTGTAAAACTGAATATATAATTTTGCCCAACAGTCACAATATTATTGCAGAATAAGTTTGTCCTTAAAAAAGAAAAGAAAAACACATTTTTTACAAAAGGAAAGAAACTTTTAAGACTCCAGTTCAACTGTTACTACACATTAGTTTATCTAATCAGTTCCCTTTTCTGTGCTGAAGAGAAGAGAAAGGACGATTCACAAGGAGCAGAAAATGGTGGTGAAGGAGCCCTAAACTTCTATCAGTGGTATCTTAGGGTTTTCTTACTATTTGCAGATACCTGAAGAATTAAGATTCACATGTTTTTTCCTCATTTTCACATTTGTTTATTATGGGACAAATTTTTCAAATACAATTTATTTTCTTTCACTTGGTACCGAGAAGATGAAGCATCTCAAAGAAGTTCCCAAGAGTAAAGAGGTGACAGAACTAGGTCTTGCCAAGGATATGTCACCACGTCCCAGGGAATAAACTCTGGGCAGAATCTCATTTCACTTTCTTTCCTGTACCAAATATCTCAAGACCTTCCCTGTTGTGTTGCTTCGGAAAGTATCTTTCCAATGACCAGTGCTTGGGACTTTTCAGTTTTTCATTAGGTGTTAGTGCCCCCCATTAGTACAGTGATGTGGGTAACAGCAAAATTAGTTTCATTTCTTAATGTATTTATTTTCTTCTGTACTTGGAGAAAAAGTATGATTAGATCCTTAAAAAGAAAAAAAAATCCCCATTAACCGAATCTAGACCATTTGGTACAGATGACCTGACAAAGATGCATTGTAAGATTCAGACACAGTGATTGCTGTGTGTCTGATGCTCCCCCAATAACACTGTTGATTACGTTATTTCAATTCCAGATTATACTCTTTCTCTTCTATGCTCTTTAGAAACTAGGGAAGGTAAGCAAAGTTTATTTAGCTTATTTTAAAGAAGGCCTTTCCTTTATCATTGTTTTTTAAAAGAGATGGGTATAATTCAAATTTTCTTTTCAAATCTAAAAAACTTCCAAAAAAATTTAAAAATTGCTTTTGTACTTCACATTATTACCATTTACTCTTACGGGGTTAGTATCTCTTACTAGCTGAGATGTTAGAAGTTGTCATAAGCTAATGATAGGGCAAAGGCTTTGTCTTTTTATCGTTTTTGTTACAAGTCTTTATATTTTATAGATAATTCTGTATTAATCTAACGATGAATTTCCTTGACATTGTAAATGGCTTTAGATTTAGTTGTCCATAGAAAGGATGGCTATGTTATTGCTAATATAGCACTGATTTATATATTTATATTTTATCCATTATTAATATCACTTGCTTTGGTATCCTTGAATTATATTCCTGAAAATATAAACTTTACTCCAGAAAAGTATTATTTAGACTCTCATTTCCCAAGGAAATATTAGTTAAATGTTATATTTAATATATGAGAAAAAGTTTCATGCAAAATGCCCTATTATATTACATAAAAGTGAAGAGAAAGTTAGAGTGGGGATGAAATGAAGAAGGCTTGCTAAAATAGCTAGACTGTGATGACCTTGCTTGTGAGTTTAGGAGCCCTTCTCCTAAGCCTCAATTATCTTTAATCACTATTTCTTGGATGATAACATGACTTTTCAAAGGTCATATGAAGATGGGATCAAACAGTCAGAAAGCAACTTGAGTATTGCACTAATATTCCCTAAAGGTTTGCATTAAATTAAGAGAAAATAATTTTCTTATGCTGCCTCATATTTCATATCAAGTAAATTAGAAAAATCATTAACAGTACAAAAACAAAACAAGAAAACCTCACATGAATTAATTCTTTACAGTATTTCTTCTACCTATGACTACATAAACACACTGTAGCTATTTGCTAAAGCCCACAAGAGCAGAGATTAAATGCATTTCCACATCCTGCTGCTGATTTGGTTATCAGAGGTGATTGCCCGTTCAATCAGAAAACAGCAAAGAGGGAGAATAATATGAAGTCCTGGAACGGAAATTCCTAGTTGTCACGGTTTGTGCCTAGATGTCCCCTCAAAGCCTCATGTGGTCATAGAGGTGGCCGGATCTAGAGTGTGTGATTACTAAATCGATCCACTGATTGGTTGGGCACAACCCTAATCCTGGCAGCCTGGATAAGATACAAGGGGCAGAAAGAAGCTGCTAAGGCCCCTTGCTTACCCTGCTGCCTTCTGCCTTCTGCTATGCCACCCTGCCTTGGATCAGCTGATTACAGACTGAAACTTCCACAAACTGTGAGCTAAATAAACCTTTCCTCCTTAAACTTTGGGTGTTAGGTATTTTGTCTCAGCAATGAGAAAAGTAACTAAGACACTAGTATTAATCAAATAGACGTTATGTAAAACTAGGGCATGTTGCATGTTTATTATACTGGTATTAACGGTAAGACTACACCTTTTGGATGCCGCAGCACCCCTACTGACTCTTGTTACTGCAATCCTGTACTTCGCATGTCCAGTGAACTTGTTAAAGAGACTTGGATTTGCCAGTGTCTTCACTGGCTCCTCACTTGGCCTGTGCTGGGGTTGGATGTAAATGCTGACTATGCTGCTTTCCAGTGATTTCATGATTGGCCAGACTCCAACATAGGTGTAGGATTAAATATTTTTAAAAGTCTTTGTTCTCAAAGAGATTTTACCCTAGAACGGACACCAGATAGATTCACACAAAGATAACTAAGTGATACATTTTCAGAAAATAGCCCCAAAAGACTATTGACTTCCTGGGTGAGGAAGGCGTCATGTGAGGGGGTTTTGAGTGGGACCTGGAGGATGGTCTGTCCAGATGCCCAGAGGAAGCAGAGTGGTTTCAGCGGATGGATCCTGTGGGGTGTTGGAAAAATGAAGTTACACTGGCAACAGAAAGCTCTGTGGACAGTACTTAAATTTAGGACAAGGAGTCTGGATGTTAAGCAGTTAAGGTTCTAAGCAAAGATGGATTTTCCAAGACCAGCTTAGATTTCATGACATTTAGCCCATTTGAATTAAAAAAAAAAAAGTTTTTAGTATTGTAGATTGGACCCAGGACCTTCACACTGAGCTATATCCTCAGCTCTTTTTAAATTTTCACTTTGTGACAGGGTCTTGCTGCATTGCACAGAATGCACTTGAATTTACTGTCCTCCTGCCTCAGCCTCCCAGAGTGCTAGGATTAAAGGTGTGCACCACCATGCTGGCTAATTAAGGCAATGTAAATGTGATTTAATATTTAAAGTGTTATAAAACTTTTTTAATACATTTAAAAATCAGGTAATTTTTTTCAGACTATGTCATGATTTAGTGTGTGGAAAATAGAATCCTTTATTTGGGCTTCAAATATTGGCCAAGTATCTATGCCAAACTCTGAACTGAATATACAGTATTTCAGCAACGATTTATTTAGGCATTTACCACACATTGGGCTCTGTTCCAGGCACTTAGTGTACATCATAGAACAAAAACAAAAACCCTGCCATCATGGAGCTTTTATTTTTAGTGGTATGTTAGTGTGTAGGGCTCCCATAGCTGGGTGAGTTAAACAGCAGAATCATTTATTCACTTATTTAGTCTGGAGGTTGGAGGTCTGTGATCAAGGCATTGTTGGCAGGCTGGTTCCTAGTAATAGGTATAAGGGAAGGGGCCATTTCAGACTTCTTTTCTTGGCTTGTAGATGAGCATCTTCTTGCATCTTCCCAATCTCTTCCCCTTGAACTTGTCTGTGTTCAAATTTCCTCTTCTAAGCACGCCATCACACTGTATTGGGGGCCATTCTAATGATCTTATTTTAAATTAATTACTTCTCTAAAGACCTTGTCTCCAATGTAGTCACATTCTGAAATACAGGGATTTAAAACATCAACATGTGAAGTTTGGATGGGGGCACAATTTGGCCTCCAACAAGAGGGCTTGGTGACAGAACAGTGACTAAGCCCTAGGACTTGGTGTCTTAGTGGCAACATGCTGGGCACTGTATCAGGCCTGGTCATGTAATGCTTTGTGACCCACACGTTATAGGGAGGAGGTGGGTCACAGTAGTTCATGGGGGTTTACTCCTATGATAGTGGGTTGAATGTTTTGAGTTAAAGCCTCAGAAACTGGGCTGCAGAATAGGGCATTTAGCCACGGCTGCTTCAAATTCAAACCAGTTACAAGATGTTAATATGCAGGTATTGGGAGAAGGGCTTTGTGTGTGTGTGTGTGTGTGTGTGTGTGTGTGTGTATTTGAAATTAAGTTCTAAGAATAAAACCAAATTAGGAGTACTCATTGATAATTAAGAATTGTTCTCCCTCTTTAGACAGTCTAATGTATTATAGTATGCAATAACATTATATGATCATTATTAAAATAATAATTATGTAATAAATGTATAATTATTAATATAGAAGTCCTGTATTTTATGCAGTAATTTTCATTTCCTTTTGATTGCCTAGATTCAACTAAAGTTACAGGTCATTTCTGGCCCATAGCTTTTGACGTTTCCCAGACCAGCAGCCTGCCTGGGAACAACTCCTCCTTGCGTTTTCTGCTCTGTGTGTTAACCACACTGTGCTTCTGATGGGCAGATCCAGACTCAGCAAACTGGGCCTACTCATCCCGTGGCACTCGCGTCACATAAATCCATATTTCTCAAAAATATGGAAAACCCAGTGATGCCACATGGTGCACTTTTTATGTTTGCTTTCGTTTTGTTTTTAAGACAGGGTCTCACTATGTGGTTCAGGCTGGGCTTGAACTCCCTACGTAGCGGAGGCTGGCCTCGCACTTATGGCAATCCTGGTGCACTTTTTATGGAGTGCCAATTTTATTCAATTATTTTATAGACAAAAAGTTGTATAAGTTAACCAGTGACTAACTTAAAACACTAATCTCACTGTTGTAACAAATACTGATACATATAAAATGCAATAATTATAAACTATGAAATTTTAGTGAACTTTTAGGATGAAATCGGATTCTAAGAAGTTGCTTTGATTTTGAATGTGCCTTCAGTTCAACAGACGTGTGAATCTACCTTCCTCCCAGAGGGGTTTTTGGGAGAAAACAGTTGAAAAATTCTGAACACTTTCTTCATCCAAGATTTATAACAACCATAACAACCATGATCCTCACTGAAGGGATCAGAAAACAGAAGCGCAAATAAATTATTTTGCCCTAGTCACCACAGTAAGTAAATAGCAGAGAGGAGTGTTAAACTTTCTCTAAATCCAAGGTCGTTTCTATTGTACTACAGCCACAGGCTCTGTCCTCGTAAGGCTGGGTAGACCTCGGAGCTCTGCATTTCCACATGTTCCTGCTTCATTCACGCGTGAATTTATGTGCTTACTTATGCATTCATTTATTAGGAGCTTAATATGGGCCGGGTTTTATGCCAGACTCAGAGAACACAACGGTAAACGAACAAACAAACAAACAAGCATACCTCCTTCCCACACAGAGCCTACAGGCTAGTGAGAGAATAGACATTAAACAAGTAGTCGCACCCTCCCAATATATATTTTTAAAACGTGATAGGTGCTATAAAAGAAACATAAAGGGTGTCATAGAGAATAGGTTAATTAATTTAGAGTGTTAATCAAGGATTGTCTCTCTAAGGAAGTGACCTTTGATATGAGGTTTCATGCATGAATTAACTGCAGAAAGGGACTTGTTTACACTTAAAATTATTAAATATTACCATCCTACAAAAACCATCACTACCAATCCCTTTATCTTCATTAGATTCATTTTCTATATACAACAAGATCAAATTCTTACCCTCAGCTGTCACATCTTTTTCTGTTCTTCCTACTGTCCATTATCCATCCATCCATCCATCCTTCAATCCAACTATTAATTCATCTATCCATCACCCATGTAGTTAATTTTCACTGAGCATCTATTATGAGTCTTGCACTATTGTGCCTCCAATTTTTTCTTTCTTCATTTCTTCTCTCCTTGTTTTTCTTGACTGCTTCAGCTGTCTCTTTACATGACTCTTCAATCTCCTATTTTTGACACATCCTTGATGTTATCTTCCTCCCAGTACACTCTTTCCGCCCCTTCTGTTTGGCTGAATTATGTAATTTCTCATTCTGTTTTTAATAAATTGATTCTTCACATTTTTATGAAATATTTTTCTAACCAACTTCCAGAAAATAAATGATTTTTAAATTAAACTAATCAGAGCTTTTAATCCCTTAATAAAGAAATACCACTAATATAAAACAAAAATATTTTGGAAGACCCCCCCCACCAGTATTTTGAGTTTTTTGCTTTTGTTTTATTTTTGAGACACAGTCTTGCTATGTAGTTCAGGCTGGCTTCAAACTCATGGTGATCTTCCTGCCTCAGCCTCCCGAGTGCTAGGATTACAAGAGTGTTCTACCATGCCTGGCTCCTCCTCCTATATTTTGAATCACTTCTTTCTTTTAACTATAAATTTTTGGAAGTAGACAATTCTTTTCTTTAACTTAATACAACATCAGTAGCTAGTGATAATCACTTCCTAAACTTCTCATACACTTTTAAAAGAGACGAGTCCTTTGTAGGCCTGCCAGCATACAGTAACTGCTGAATCTCTGGCATGAAGAAACAAGTGAATTCAGGAATGCCTGGCCCAGGATTAGCCCACTTTTGGTCCTCTGTGTCCTTTTTGTCATAACCTGGATATGACAAATCCAGGTCAACGGATAATATATTAACATCAATTATTTAGGGAAACCTGCCAGGAAAGGCGCTACACTTACCTATCTAGCTCCACACAGGTCAGTCAGATCCACCAAATCTTTGGAAAGCGAAGGTCCAGAGTGCACTGCACGGAAAATCCCACTTATCCGGAGTGGTGTGGACGTCCCCTTTTAGTCCTAACAGCGTAAGAAGGACCAGACCTTAACTACCTACTATAAATTGTTAGAAAACCAGGGCGATCGGACGTCGGACTACAGTCTACACAGAACCGTGATCCCCAGGAAAAGACAAACCAAGCTCGATAATTGCCTTAGCTCTCTGCCTGAAAGTAATTTTTAGCCTGAGGACCCAAGAAAGAGGAACCTGAACAAGTCCCGGTAGCCTCGCTGAGTTGATGTGACGGTGACCAGAGTTCGAGGAGGCTGAGGTGACTGGAGGTAACAGAAGAGCTCTGAGAAGGACAGAGCTATGAGAAGCAAAGCTTGAGAAATGCACACAGGGGTCTCTGAGTCTTTGCTGAGTACAGGGATGCAAGTGCATAGAATGACACTATACAGACCAGGCGGAAGAATCGTTGAGTTGCGAACTGAGTAAGTCCTGAAGCACACAGGAAGCAGGAAGTGTGTTCCGGGCGTGAGTGGCTAAAGAATAGTCTTCACTCATCCCTGGAACGTTTTGTGGAAACGCCCGAGTAATCGTATGTTGGTAAGCAAGGCTGAGCAACTCCCTGGAGTCAAGGATACTCCAGGTCAGGGGTAAATTTTTTTTCTTGTATTTACAGAAAGCAAGTATTTTAGGCTTGTGATCCATGCATTCTCTGTCACAACTAATCGACTCTGCTATTATAGTTCAGAAATAATTATATACATGAATGGTTTTGGCTGTTTCATTAAAACTTTATTAACAAAAGCACCTGGCCAGGTGCACTATATTTTGCTTACCAGTACTATCCAATAGAAACATAATGCATTCACATATGTAGTAAAAAAGTAAAAAGAAATAGGTGAAATTAATTTTAGTAATATATTTTCCTTAATGAAATATATTAAAAATGTTATCATTTCAACATATAATCAGCCGGTTGTGGTGATGCATGCCTGTAACTCCAGCACTTGGGAGGCTGAGGCAGGAGGAGCTATCTGCTCATGTTTGAGGCCAGCCTAGGATACATGGTGCATTCAAGGCCAGCCTGAACTCCGTGATGAGACCCAGTCTCAAAAAAAATCATACGATCAATATAAAAATTATTAGTGAGATGGTTTTCAAACTCTGGTATGTATTTTACTTTACATCACATATTCATTTGGATTAGCCACACTTCAGTAATCACATGTAGTGAGTGATTTGCAATTAACTTTACCGCCTGGTGAAACAGCCCAGTGCTCTTTAATGGAAGACAGCACAATGCAGACACTTAATAACACAACAACAACAATATTGGCATCAAACACTGTTACTAGAGGTGCTAAAAAGCAGGAAAAAAAAATATACTTGTAACAAAGAGAAGAACCTGTTGAGAGAAACAGACCCAGAAATGACAAGATAATGGAATTAATAGGCAAGGATATTAAAACAGATTTTATTATTTCACATAAGCATTTATGAGAAAACACAAAAATAATTTTAAAAAAGATGTTTAAAAAAGAAATAATGCAATGTTTGGAGATGAATAATAATATATCTGAAATGAAAATTCCATAGGATGTGATTAAAATCAGATTAGGCACTGCAGAAAAAGATTAGATTGCCTAGAAATATATCATTTTAACCTGTACAAGATGAAACGGGGAGAAAAAAGATGGAGAAAAATAAACTGAGCTGGAGATGTAGCTTAGCAGTAGAGCACTTGCCTTACATGTGTAAGGCCCTGGGTTCGAATCTAGCACAACAAGGAAATAAATAAAAGAACAGAGGTGTAGTGATCTGTGGGATAATACCAAGTGGTCTCTCATACATGGGAAATGAAGAAGGAACAAAAACATATTTGAAGAACTAATGAGTAAAACATTTCAAATTTGACAAAAACTCTATTTCACGAATCTAAGAGGCTTAGTGAATCAGAAGTTGAAAAAGAAATTAAGACATATAATAATAAAATTGCTGAACGCTAGTGTTGCCAAGAAAATCTTAAAGGCAGGTAGGGGAAGAACAGATTATAGCACAGAGGAACACACATAGAAATGGTCACAGGCTTCACTTTAAAAACTTTGTAAGGCCAGGAGATAATGAAATAACATTTTAAGTGCTGAAAGCCAACTTAGAATCTCATGTCCTATAAAAATACTTTTCAAAAACAAAAGTCAAATAAAACTTTGTCAGATAAATAAAAATTTGAGGGATTTTGTTGCTGGAAGATATATACAACAACAACAAAATGTTAAAGGAAATTATTGAGGCAAAAGCAAAATCATACAGGATGGAAACATGAAAGAAATATAGTATACCAGAAAAGTTAAATATGTGGGCAGTTTGTTTTCTAATTTTAAAATTTCTCAAAAGAGTTGATGACACACAACAAAATTAATGACAGCATACTTTGAGATTTATGGGATATGTAGAAGGCTGGGCATGGTGGCGCATGCCTGTTTCAATTAGCAGGAATTGTGCTTCAGATAGACCTCATTGGCTATGCAAACCTTGGTGGTGCACACCTGTAATGGCAGCTGCCTTAGGAGGCTGAGTAGAAGTAAAATGCTTGACAATAAGTTGAAAGACAGGATGGGGAGGAGTGGAAGTCTATAGATTTAAGAGTTTTAAGTTATATATGAAATGGTATAATATTATTTGAACATGATTTAAGTGTACACTATATAGAGCAGAAATAAAAAATGAAGGTTTTGTATATATATATTGATAGCTATATATAGATGTAGGTAGATGTTATCTATCTATATCTAGATGCCCCTTGACATATGATGAGATTATATTCCAAAATGTCATTAAATTGAAAATGCTTTTATTACTCTTAATCTACCTAACATTGTAATTTAGCAACACAGTTCACTGTATTGTATAAGCTGTTTTCCTTCATGACCGCCTGGGTATCTGGAGCTGTAGTTTGCACTATTGTGAGAGAGTATCATTCCACATAATGTGAGCCCAGGAAAAAAAATCAAAATTCAAGATTCTAAGTACAATTTCTACTGAATGTATATTGCTGTAGCACCATCATAAAATGAAAACATCATTAAGTTGAAGCATCATAAGTTGGGGACCATCTGTACATATACATGTGTATGTATGTGTATACCCAGTGTATAAATACTGTGGAGGTAAGAATGGAATATTTTAAAAGCACTAATTAATTAAAGGGAAGCAGAAAAAAATATAACAAGGACAAATTGAAAGCCAACAGTAAATACTGGGTTTAAACTCAGCCATATTGATAATTATGTTAAATGTAAATAGTTTAAACACTCCAATTAAAAGTCAGAGATTAGTCAGCTGTGGTGGTGCATGTCTGTAATCCCAGCACTCAGGAGGCTGAGGCAGGAAGTTTGTGAATTTGAGGCCAGCCTAGACTATCTAGACTATGTTATACAGTGAGACCCTAGCTAAAAAAAAAAAAAAAAAAGAAAGAAAAGAAAAAAAAGTCAGAGATTCCAGAGATTGTCAGCAGACTGGAGAACAAGATCCTTGACATGCTGTGTACAAGAACATCACTTTAGATTTAGAAATATAGACCAGATAGTTTAGAACTGAAAGGATGGAAGAAGATATACTACCCAAATATTAAATACAGGAAACTAGATGGCCTGTATTAGTATTAGGTGGGGCAGACAATATAAAAAGGAATATTACTAATAATGAAGGACTTTTCATAATGATAAATTATAAATTCCTCAGGAAGATATGACAATCCTGTATGTAGTAGGGTGTCAAAATACTTATAGCAAAAGGTGACAGAACTGAGAATAAATTAAATATCCACAATTACAGTTGGAGATTTCAACACTTTTCACTTAATAATAAAGAAAATAGGTGTGCCTGGAATTTCAACTACTTGGGAGGCTGAGGCAGGAGATCTCAAGTCCAAGGCAAGCGTGGGTAACTTACAAAACAAAACAAAAAAGATGTGGCTTAGTGGTAGAGCAAGTGCCTGGAATGCACAAAGCTCGGGGTTCTATCCCCAGCACTACAAACACACACACACACACACACACACACACACACAGAAAGAGAGAGAGAGAGAGAGAGAGAGAGAGAGAGAGAGAGAGAGAGAAGAAAGAAAACAGAAAATGAACACAGATATAAAAAACTTGAACAACACCATCAATCAAGTGGACTAATTGGATTCTCCCCAGTGACACCAGAATATACATCCTTCTCAAGTTCACATGGAGCATTAACCAGATGAGACCATATGTGAATCATAAAGTTTCTTTTAAACTGCGAACAACAAGTTTCTTTCTTTTAAACTTGTGTTGAAATGATAGAGTACGTCCTCTGACCATAATGAAATTAAATTAGAAATAATAACAACTATTTGGGAAACCTCTAAATATTGAGGAATTAACACACTTCTAAATAACATATAAATCAAAGAAGAAGTAAAAAAGCAACTTAGAGAATATTTGGAACTAAATAAAAATGAAAACACACGTAGAAAAACTTATGTGTGCACATCCGTAATCCTAGCACTGTGGAAAACACAGGAGGATTGCAAGTTTGAGTCCAGCTTGGGGAACTTAGTGACTTGGTGAGACCCTGTCTCAAATAAAAAGGGCTGGAGATGTAGCTGAGTGCAAAGACCCTGGTTCAAGCCCTGGAATGGAGGTGGGGAAAAAGCCTAAACAACAACGACATATGTGATGTAGCTAACGTAGTATCTCCATGGAGCTGAGAGGTCTAAAATCTGTCATCTCAGATAGTATCTTAAAAAGTAAGAAAGAACAAAGAAAATACAAGAAAGAGAAAGGAAATATAAGAAGAAAATACACAAGAGAAAGAAAATGCAAGAAGAAAATACAAGAGAAAACAACAAAGATTAAGCAGAAATCAATGAAATATAAGACAAAAACAAGCTAACTGATGTAATCTAATGCTGGTTATTGGAAAAATTTCAACCAAGTTTGTAAACCTCTAGTTAGACTTATTAAGATAAAAAGGGAGAAAGTACAAGTTATGAAAGAAGGAAAGAAAGTGGGACATACTGTTGATGCACCAGACATCATGAGGATAATAAATGAATATTATGAATCACCTTATGTCATTAAATTCAACAACTTAGATGAATGGATGAACTCCATAGAAAATATAACTTGCCAAATATGACTGAAGAAGTAGGAAATCATAATGGACCTGTATTTAGCAAAGAAATTAGATGTGGAATTGAAAAACTTTCCACAAAGAAAACTTCAGGCTCCGATGGCTTGACTTGTGAATTTTTAAATTGTTCCTTTAAAAAATTTTTTTGTAAGTACATGTTTGCAGTACATAATAATCATATTCATGGTGGGGATTTGGTACATGTGCATAATCCATTTTAATTCCTTTTTACAACACCCTCCCTCTACCCCTGTCTTTTGATCCTCTTTCCAATTGCAAAAGATCTATTTCTCTATACTGTCTATCTTTTATTTTGTGCTTTAATTTATTTATACCTTGGGTTTCTCATATAAGAGAAACCCTATTACATTTAAGTCTATGTGTCTGGCTTATTTTACCTAAATTATGGTCTCAAGGTGCATCCATTTTCCCACAAATGACTCAAAATTATCCTTTTTTACTGCAGAGTCCTACTCCATTGGTATAAATACCTTATTTTCTTTATCCATTCATCTGTTGATGGATATATAGGCCACTCCCAAGATTTAGCTATTATGAATTGCGCTGCTAGTGAATTCAATCAAATATTTAACAGACCAATATATCAATATTTCATGAACTTTTTTAGAAAATAAGAGAATAGAAGGAATACTTTCCTACTCGTCATCTATGGCTGCCATCACCTTGGTATGAAAATCTGATGAAGATTTATAGGAGGAAGAAAAAAAGGAAAAAAACAAGAAAGCAATATCCTTCATTAAACACAGCACAAAAATTCTTAGGGAAATACTAGCAAACTGAGGGCAGCAAATTCTTACAGAAATAATGTATCCTGGCCAAGTAAAGGTCATTGCAGGAAGGTAAGAAGAGCTAGAGGAGGACTGTGTTAGTTTTTTTTTTAATTGTGTTTTATGTTTCATTACTTTAACAAATACTCAAGATAATTTATAAAGACAGAAGGTTTATTTTGTCTTATAGATTTGAAGGTTGCAGTCCATGGTGGTAACATTGTTTTGGGGGAGACAACATATCACACTGGGGAGTGGTAGCAAACCAGAGCTGCTCACCTCAGGGACCAGATGCAAAACAGAGAGGAAGAAGAGGGCCTGGGGTTCCGCTGTTCCCTTGAAGGGCACCCGCAGTGACCAGGACACCTTCCACCAGGCCCTACTTCTTAAAGTTTGCACCATCTTCCAATAATGCCAAGTGGGGGCTAAGCCTTTTAGCACATGGGCCAGACTATAACAGAGACCTAGACAGGAGAGGATGTATGTATGTCAAGGGGAAGTGGAAAGAAGAGCAACAAGGAAGCACCTCCAGCTCCACTGCTTTGCGTTTTTATTATTGCAGCGAACACATTAATGAACACTTTCCCTATTCCCAGAAGTATGTTCAGGGCTTTAAGTGAATTCTTTTGTTTTATAAGTACCCTATGAGGTAGGTACTATTCTTGTGGGTATTTAATAGATCAGTAAACTAAAGTAGAGAAAAATTTAAGAACCTCTACATAGTCTTGGTGCTATTAAAATGTGGACTTCTGTTTGACTTCTAACCCTGCACTCTTTACTAAGGCATCACTGGGCTTTCCATTTCTGTGACAAAATACCTGCAAAAACAACTTAGAGGAGGAGAGATTTATTTTGGCTCACAATTTCAGAGGCTTCAGTCCATGGTCACTTGGCTCTATTACTTTAGGGCTTATGGTGAGCCAGAAACATCATGGCAGGAGGGTGTGGTGCAGCAAAGCTGCTTATCTCATGACAACCGGGAAGCAGAGAGAGGAGAAATTAACTACAGTGCAAGGGGCCAAGGACAAGATATAGACCCCAAGGTCACCCTCATGACTCACTCCCTTCAATTAGGCTCCACCTCTAAATTTCCTTTACCTCCTAATAATGCCATCAAATTATGATCTCATCAATGGATTAGTCCACCCATGCAGTTGGAGCAGTCATGATCCAAGCACCTTCCAAAGCCCGCCTCTGAAAATTGCTGCAGTGAGGATCAAGCCTTCAGGGAGATACTTATTTGAACCATAACAACCACTCCACACAACTGCTCATTTTTTGCGTCCTTGCCTAGCAAGACCTGTTTGATCAATCTAAAGCATTTATATACTGCTTTAGTTCATAATTAAGAACTGCTATCTGAGTCAAAATAGGAGTATTAAATAGTTTCAAATGAAAAATACTTCTAAAATATAATTATATTTATTAAATTATAAAGCCCATTATACTAGACTGGGAGATGTGCTCCATTATCTCCTCCTAAATTTTTATATGACTATAAATGTTGTGGTCTCCAAGAAATAGAAATAATTTTCCCTTTCCTGTGTGTAGAACAAATGGCTTTTCTTTTTTCCATTTGTTGTGCTAGATTTTGATGCCAGCTCTGACTTGATGGCACAGGGACTCGTGCAAGTGCTTTAAGCCCTGAGAGCTGCAATTCTCCCATTTGTATGATGGGAAGTTCCTCCTTCCACACAGGACAGCGTGAGGATTAGGAAGCTATCCAGGCACATTTTAATGTTCCTTTCCTCTCTCCATTTCTTCCTTGCTTTTCCTCCTTCCATTTTTTTCACAGCTTCAGAAGTTTGAATCTCTCAAGAAAAGTATATCCTAAACTTTTTTGACCCTTGTTCTCTGTAAGAAATACACTCTACTTCACAAACCAGTATGTGCATTATACACAGATGCGTGTATAACATAGGTGACCACCTAAGTGATTGTACAAACTGGCAAAATTATTATTTTGAAAGTAATAACTATGCTGGGTCAACAGGAAGAAGCTAGGCTATTCTGGGCAAATTGGCTATTCTGGGAAAGTGTCTCCAAACCACTTAACCTTATTTATTTTGATGTGTTCTGTTATTTTAGCGTGTATTCCAGCTAAGGAAAAGCATAATTATCAAGACCTATTAAATTGATTTTGTAGCTCACTAGTGAGTCCCTACCCAAGTATTTTGATTCCTTTTAGAGAATAACTTGCCTGACTCTTCTAATATTCCTGGAGTCCAGAAGGGCTAAAGATTATTAGCATAATTATTTTGCCTACCCAAGTAGGGAGAGCTAAGGGAACTCAGGCAGTCAAGGACAGGATGCCTCTTAATCGCCACAACTACGCTCCCCATGGCCTGTTTCTGTTCATTCATTCCTCATTCTTTCATTTACTCATTTATCAAGTGTTTGAAAACTTTGTTGCCCAGTTGTGGAAGTAACTAGACCCTGGCTGCTGGGACATGGCTCCTGTGTTCCAATGGGGCTGCCACTTATGAATATAAATTGTCACACAACAGGGAGATGAGCGATACCACGGGGAGATGATCAAAAGGCTGTAGGAACGTGAAAGAAAGACCCACCAACTGTGCTAGGACGAGGGAGTGAGCTCAGAGGAGAAGAGTCGCAGCTATGCTGATAACATTCTCAGGGAAGACTCTGATGGGAACTGAGAGGGCCCAGCCCTGACCCCCCACCACACACTTCATGCAGCTACCCCAAAGTGCAGGCTACATGCTTCTCTAGGGTTAATATGTTATGTGCTGTGTCTGTGTTTGCTGCCTTTTCAAACTTATTTTAAGCTTCATGAGCATACTGAGACTCCCTCTATTTCAATCTCCTCAGCCTAGTTTTTTTTTAACCTGCGATGAGTGGGTGCCGGTTCCCTCTTCTTTCCTCTTCCCACCCAACTCACTCCATTTAAATTTTTTCTCATAGCATTTTTGCCCTCTAAATATACCACATAACTGGCCGGGGATTTAGCTCAGTGGTTAAAGTGCTTGCCTTGCAAGCACAAGGACCCGAGTTCGATCCCCAGCACCAAAAAAAAAAAAAAAAAAAAAAAAAAAAAAGAAATATACCACATAACTTATTTGTCTGTGATGTTCACTGTCAAGAGTGGACACTGAAGTAGAGGTTGGGTCTGTTTTGTTCACTGCAGTGTCACCCACCCTCTGGACAAGTAGCTGGTGCATAAATAGTAAGTTTCTGATAAATGCTTCAGTGGTTGGTGCATTTCTCTGACCAGGACATACTCTCCTCTCCTGCTTGAAGGGAACTGTAGGGGAAAATAAAGGGCTACAAGAGATCATTTATAAGCTTATGTGAAACTTGTAATAGTGATTAACTTTGGGATGTAGGATTTGGTTAAAAAGATTGAAATTTTCACCTTATAATTTATGCGCCTCTATACTGCTTGAATTTGTTTTAACAAACTTGTTCTGCATTTACCTTCATTCTTAGAAAGCAAAGATAACGCAGGAATTTTTGACCTGGAGATTCTTTTCACCACAATAGCTCTATTTTAAAATCTGAGTTGTGGGAAGCAACAAATGCGAGAGGTACTTCAGTCTCCTCCTTGGATGAAAATACTGCAGTGTTGTCCCAGTGTGTGCATGTTTCTTGAAGTGGAACTGCAGACTCGCTTCCTCTGGCAGCTCGCCTGACTTTCCAGTGTCTTCAGCAACTGTCCAAGTCGTAGGCTCTGTCCTCCCCGGAGCTCCCTGCAGTACGGAGTTCCTGGGATTTGCCATGGTTTCCGACACACATTCGCTTCACGCGGGGCACTCACTGCCGGTGATGGCAAGAGCAGTCTCCTAAAGCCTCTTAGACGATGTGAGCACCTTCGCATCCAGAAGATCTGTCCTCTAGCATTCTCCACCCCCATCTGGGTAAAGTGCTGCTCCTAAATGCTCCCAAGGATCCGGGCAATACTTCCTGTATTGTGTCACTTAACTGTCCCCTGCTGGGACTGATTTTATTTTAGTACCCTATTTCCCTTTAGGGGCCACCAGCTGGGCTGCCTGCCTCTGTGTCCCCTTAGCAGGGCCCAGTGCCTAGCTGCAGTCTGTTGACTCTCCGGATGGGATCCAATCATTGGCCGTCTCAAAGAAGTAGGAGAGACTGAATATTAAAAGTCCTTACAAGTTACTTTTTTACATAGAGCCTACGACAATATTTAGAATCATGAAATTAGTGTTTTTGAACTGGAAAGGTTGTAGGAATTATCTGAAATTGTTTTCAATCAAGAATCAGTAGACTAAGTATAAGTGCGTGAGACAGGTTTCACACTCCAAGGCCAAATCAGAATAATATGATGATCAATGGAGCAGATTGTTTACAAGTACTAGGTGAAATGCGTTCAATTTATATGCTGTTTTCTAATTCAGATATTATCTCTCCCTCCTCTCATTTTAAGGTTGTTTATGAATAATGTGCTAGTAGGTAGTGGGGTTTTGTTTTTTATTTCCTTGGCAACTTTATGTTAATTCTTGGGTTTTTTCCTTGCTTCGTTTAGTTTAATTGACCTATTAAGTCCAAAAGTCTTGAAAACCTAGCTCTTATATCAGTTCCCTCAGAACTGAGACCCAGAGAGAGGATGGCTGTGCTCATAATTAAAGAAATGAATGTTTCAGTTATGTTGTCTTTCTGCTATTGTGTGTAATAGAATTATGCACATTAAAATATTATGTATATTTGTTATGACTGGCTTTCTGTTTAGCATTTGAAATTCAGAAATGAAACAATTCATTAACATATTTGTTATGTTGCAACTGGAAATTGCAAAGTGTCTATAATCATATGGTATTGTTGTCTGTCAGTATTTGGTGAGGTTTTAAGAAACATCAGCATCTTGAAATTATATATTTATGTAATGTTATTATTGAATTTGATATGGAAATAAAGACTGTTCTCTTTCATTTTTTGATTGCTCACTAAATTTGAAGGTGTTGTAGGCCCTTTAAAAAAGAAAAGTGATTTTGAATTCAGCTATTACTTTAGTTTTGGCTTTAAATATCTGAATATTGTCCAACTTAGAAATTTCACTTGAGAGTTTGTCACATGAAAATAAGGAGAGATAAGTGTAGAAATGTACGTGCAAAGGTGTTCATTAAAACATCTTTGTTAATGATTGGACAGATCATAAGTGCTCAATAATAAGGAATTGATTAAATACATTTTGATATAGCCATTTTTTAGAAGATAACTTGGTTATCAAAAATCCCTGTCTTTTTTTCTTCTTCTGTGTACTTGTCTACATTTTCTAATTTTTATTCAGCACAAACATATTGAACTTCTGTGACCAAGATGTGATAAAATTTACCTAGTTTAATGCTTTGTCCAAATAATATTCCTTATTTTTATTATGCTTTTTCCAATTTGACATTATCGATTAATATAATTTGATAGCCAAAGGTTAATATATGCCAAGTGTAAGTTTTAATTGGTTTGCTTTTAGCTTTTACATCTTCTGTGTTTGTGTAGTTTCTCTCCACTTCAGTATCTGAGTCTGCACTGCTACCCGTCAGCACACAATGCAGTGGAAGGCTGTCATTTTCAGCTGAGCACTGTGTGCTCTCCTGCAAGTTCACGGTGCTGGCCAGGGACTTTGTTGCCTACTCCATCTCCATCCCTAAGGACACTGTACAGGGCACTTAGTAACTATTTATTGTGTGAGCGAATGAATGATGCAAAGTCCCTATAGCTGTTGACTGTCATCTTAGGTTCGATGTGCCATTTGGCTATCATTTACCCAGTTAAGAAATTGAAGTACATTCTGTTTGTAAAGAGGATTATATTGCTCATTGTGTCTTTAAAATTATAGTTCTAATACCCTGCTACACGATTCTTCCAAACTGGTGCCAGCTCTTCCATTTTTCTTTTTCTGAACATGCCAAGTTAATATTAGTAAGTATGAGCTAGTTAGTATGTTGTTGCAAATTTTCAAATCCTCTGATCAACCAGACTTTGTAAATATAACAAATCAACTATTTTTCTGAAATGCTATGTTTTAAAATCATAGTTTTCCGTAAGAATACCAATTTTTGCTGTGTGCTCCAGAAATCAGAGAACAAATGGTGATAATGTATGCTATACTTAAAATTAGTATTTCTCCTGTTATAGACAACAAGAATTTGTCACTTCTAAGTTTGCCTTGTCACTCAGAAGGCTTAGACCCAAGATGTGTGCCCACTTGCACTATCTATCCTTAAGTGACTTTCTGAAGCAGTGATTCTCTTTACCTACGTTATATTCTTCTTTTAGTGTTATAAAAATGGCATTACTTTTTGCTGAAAATGTCCTCAAATTCTTTTTTGGGAAAGGGGAAATTATAATTAATGAGAACAACTAAAATTGCCTAATCTTTCTCAAGTTTGAAGTTTTGTATTCCATGGGGCTATGAAGCCTTCTAACCCATTGGATGTAACATCCTCAATGAGCCTGGAGTCTCTAGTCTCAGAAGTTCTGGGAAATAAGCATGTTGTGCTGGAGCATTTGAGTATAGCAGTAAGAGCCCTGGGTTTGGAATCTGCAGACCCGGTTCTTGTTATACCTCACTTACTGATGGAGTAATCTTGGCCAGTCACTTCATCTGGGTTTCTCTTCTGTTGGGCATAAATCATGGTGCATCTACTACACTGGGTTCTCATGAGACTGAGAGAAAATGAGACTCTGCCTGTCAGTGTGTCTTGTAAGCATTACATCGCGTGTCTGTCTGCATTTCTGTGTCCCCCGCAAATCTGTAAGTTCTTTGAGATCATGGACTGCATCGTGAATCTAGTTCCTCTGTCTGTCTCCAGGACCTAAACAGAAGACTCACTTTGAGAGAGCAATAAGGTAGCTGACACTGTTACTTTTTGATTTGTTTCAGAGAAGTTCCACTGGTGTTTGTTTATTAAAAAAAATTAATTCATTGGCCAGCTGGCTCGAAATGAATACCTTCTGTGCGCCTTCTACTGCCCTACTGTATTCGGTTGGGAATGAGTAAGAAAGATTAAGAACAGAAACTGGAAATATACATTGTATATTCAGACATGTTGGAGGCCACACAGTGGTGACTGAAGAGCTACATCTGCCTTTAGACATACTTTCTTTAGTTCAAACACTGATATTTTAAAGTGCAAATCAACAATTTCAAATTTAGTGATCAGGATTTTGTCTTCTATTGAAAATATGATGAACTGGTCACACTGGGCCAGGTCCCTCTATGAGGACACTTGGCCAAGACAGCACACTTGCAGCCATGCAGACCTGTCCTCCCTAGTTTCCTGCAGAGACAGCCCCTGTCAATCTTCACGGTCTCCCAAACACCAAGGCATGTAGGAACCACCCTTGATTGTCACATTTCATTGTGCCTGCACTTCGGTAGAATTTATTATGTACCAGGCAATAGTTTAAGCACTTTGATTATCCATCCATCCATCCATCTATCCATCTGTCACAGGTAAAGAGAAGGGAAAAAAGCATGGGTGGTGTGTGATTGATCAAGATTCAAACTCTGGTCATCTAGCTGTCCAACTTTTTGCTCCTAACCACTCAACTATATCCCATTACGGCGTGTATGTTTGGGACCTGGGGACAAATACCAAAAATCAAACCTAACCAAAGTGCAGAGTTGTGCCAGAGCCTCTTGTCCGGGACACTGTGTTCTGTTTAATTAGAGAAGAAGTCACGAAGAAGTGATGTTGTAGCATTTTAAAGATAAAAAGCACGGGCATGTTAAATGTACTGTGCAAAGGCCTCGCCAGAGAGCTAAGAGCAGCACAGATGGAGAGTGAGTGAGGTTCACTTCTCTGAAAGGGGGTGCAAACAACAGACAGTCAGGAGGTGAGGGGCTGCAGCTGAGGCCCAGGGCTCGGAGTCTGTGCCTGATACTAAGGAAGCGAGACTGGCCTGGGCGGGTTAGGGAGGAGGCACAAAGTTTAAAGTCCCTTTCGACCGGCCAACGTGCTGTGGGAGGAATTGGCATTCTTACAGGAGTCCTGCTGGACTTCATTCATTGCTTTCACAATATAAGAAAGTCGGTTTTGTAGCATGCGTGTCCCTGTGATACTGGCCTGACTGTTTACTTCTGCTTCAGCCCCTGAGCATATGAGCAAATACTTCAGGTGCTATAACGAGCAGAAACTTGAGACAGAGCTTATCTTGTAATGCTGGGTTTTGCATCATAGCCAGGGTGTGGTGTCCCTTTAGAAGGCAAGTTAAATAATTACGTGTTTACAGATTGAGCAAGCAGTGCATGTGCCCGGATAGGTCCAGGATCTATACTTTGAATGCCCAGAGAACTAACTCGGTCAGCTGCAGGGTAGTCTCAATACCTGGCTATATCAAACAGCCTCAATATATTATATATCCTATCACTTGTATGCACGTATACATCATATGTACTTATGTACATATATACACGTACGCACATACACATATGTACAGCATATAGAAATGTGTATATAGGCTTACATTAAATATTCACATATCACCTTATATTTAGCCACACTTAATCACAAAATAACTATTAACAAGATAGCCCAGGGAAACCTGCAGAGGTGAAGTGAATCCATCAAGCCCAGGTCGTTGACCCCACCATGTGTCCTCTCTGTGTTATATGTGGGATGTATTAGAGATAGTACTATGTGGTTCTGGTGTTCTCTAAAAACATAAGGAAGTGACAAAAACTAATATTATCTCCATTAAGACCATCCTAAACTGCCTTTTTAAGAAAATAAAAATACCAATTAAATAGCTATATGCCTTTTCTCTTTTCTATTATTACTTCTCTCTTGGGAGTGAGACTGGAATATTTTCTCTTTCACGCTCTCTAATAGATGGGATCTTGCAATATTGTCCGGTCTGGCCCAAGCTCTGGTCCCAAACTCTTGGGTTTAAATGATCTTCTGCCTCAATCTCTCCAATAGCGGGGGCTACAGAGGCCACCATCTAGCTTTTTATTTATTTATTTTTTTCAGGTGGTGCTTGGGCTCGAGGCTTGTTTTTCACAGGACTTGTCAATTATTGCCATCAAGCAAAGGCTCATAAGCATCAGCAATAATGATGTGCAACCCGCCTCTCACCTGGTATCTGTTTCTTTGGGTTATTGGTTTTAGATAATTGCTTCCTTTTCTATTTTTGCCTTTCAAGGACAATGCAAGGCATGATAGTTATCTGATTCAGGACTTTATAAACACCTTTGAATTATGGCAGTCAGTTGTTCTCATAGCTTGGTAAAGGCGAGCCGTGAGCACTGGTTTGTCCTTTCCCTTCTCATTCTAGCTGCTATGGACTTTGGGGTTTTGAACTTCTCTGCTGCAATGGACTGCATGTCGCAGCTCTCTTTCAAAGGGTCTTCAGGATGTAGATTTTGGCCCCTTGAACCTCCTTTGCCGTGATCTACTTGTCTCATTTCATTGTTGTATTAGCATTATGGGTCAGGCCACACCTTCGGCTTCCTCTGGGGAGGGGGTGGGCCCATCTTGGGTTGCCATTCAGGTGGAGGCCCCCAGAGTTTGGTGCCCCTTTGCTCTGGTCACTCGTGCTCAGGGCTTAACTTCTCCTTAGGGAACGGTCATCATCTATCTGCAGAGACTTTGGGTGCACTTAGAACTATGCTAGAGGATGCATGAAATGACTTTCCAAAGGATGTGGGTCCTCCCTGCAGATCCAGGAAGGCTTTGGTTGGACCAAAACCTTACTGCAGCCAGCCTATGTCCTTATTTGTAGTGTGAGAATCAGTCAAGAGTGCCTGTAAGGTCCTCTTCTGCTCAGATGTTCTCTGAGCCAAAGAAGGCTAAGGACATGTATAAGCTCAGAATTCTATAGCTAAGAATTAGCTGGAAAAAGAAGAGTTTTGCACCAGCCATCAGGAACGAGATGGAGGGTTTGGAGTGCAATGAAATTAAGGTAAAGCTCACTTCTGCTAGTATTTTGCTCTGTAACCTCTAGCAAATGACTTCTCTCTGAATCTTGGGTTTCTCATGTGTAAAAAGGAAACATTACTATCTACATAACTAGGCTGTAATGGTTTACTATATGTACATAGTACATATAAAGTGCTATACATGCATAGCTGGCATATAGCAGTCACTGTAAATGGTGCAAGTTACTATGATGATAGCAATCTTGTGACAGTATTGTTTTGGGGTTTGGAATAGATTAGTGCTAAGGAAGATGATATATGCAGAATCTTTGAAGTTGAAGAAGGGCTAAAAATCCTTCTGTAGCTACTATAAGAAATGATTCAGGGTTGGGGATTTAGCTACAGTGGTAGAGCGCTTGCCTAGCAAGTGCAGGGCCCTGAGTTCGATCCCTAGTACCCCCCTGCAAATGTCAAAAGATGTGATTAAAATGGAGGTGAAGGTCTCTGATGGGCAACATCATTTATTCACTTATTTCTGCACTTGTTGCCGGTGGAGATATTTTATTGTTTGGCAGTACTGGGGATGGAACCCAGGGCCTCACACATGACAGGCAAGTGCTATACCACTGATCTACATATCCCAGTGTAGATATTTTGATGATAAAATATCATTACCAGTTCAGTTTTGAGACTTAGCTGGCATTTATCTTTTGGACAGAGTCATTCTTTGTATTGAAAGATGAAGGTATATTGATGATATATTGTTACTGTTGTTACCCATAATAGATATGGGTATGTCTGAAAAGAACAACCCAGGAAGAGTAATTATTTCTCTGATAACTAAATCTGCAGGTTAGCTTTATTTTGCGGCTACTATCAACATTTGTGACAGCTATCACTTCTGTTTTTGTACAATCTGGATTCTTGGCCATCTCATCTTAGTTTAGATCTTCTCGAACTGGGCTCTCCAGGTCCTGGGGGATTATGGAAGTGCTTGAAATTCTTTGCAGAATATATTTATTTGCATTTGAGGAGATGTTGGCCTGAGCAGAGGAATCAGACTCAAAAACAAAACAAAATAAAGCAAATGAAAGCAAAGCAAAGAAACAAACAAACAAAAAGCCCCCAAGAACAGCTAGTGAGGGTGCCTTATACTCAGAAAGAATTCAGATGATTTCACAAGATGAAAAAGAAAATGGCCTCACAGAGACACAGAGAGATCCCCAAATACCTACTTGCTTCTTCAAATAAGCTTTAGTCTTTCCACACATTCCCCTTTCCTTCAGCAAGCGATATCTTGAGTCTCTTTGGATGGTCTGGAGGATCTCTGGAGAGTGGGTGTGAAGACTGCACTTTTTTTTTGTCCTCAGAAAGGCATTTTTTTTTTCTTTCAGGAAACCTACATTGTCAGAGAATAAAGTTTCCAGAGAAAGAAAGAAAAACTGATTTTTTTACATCAACTGCTTAAATCTGTAAAATAAATCTTGCAGAAGAGATTTTTTAAAAGAAGGAAAAATACTTGCTTTCTAGTTTTCATTTGCAAAGAGAATAAATCCTTTGTGGCTGGCTGTGCCGACAGGCCAGCATGGACCACAGGGCCACACCCCAAGGCGGTATTTGGCTCCATTTGCTCTTGGTCACACCTCCCCCCATCTTTAAAAAGTACAACCTTCTTCATATCACTGGTGCTAGGATTTGAGACAGTTTAAGGAAACCTTGACCACTATAAATCTAGATTGAGAAAGGAAGTGGATTTTAGTTGAATCTGATTTGAACATTCAAAACTTTTTTTAAGAAAGGAAGGAAATAAATAAATAGAATTTGTTGAGCCCGAAGCTGCTATTTTTGTTTGTTTTTTGTTTTGTTTCGAGACAAGGTATTGCTATGTAGTTCAGGCTGGCCTTCAACTCAATTCGTAGCCCAGTCTGGCTTCAAAGTCGTGACAATCCTCCTGCTTCAGCCTGCAGAGATTACAGGCACGCACCATCGCACCTGGCATCCCACAGCTGCTGTTAAACTAAGGGCATCAAAAACCCAAAGTCCATTCATTCAAGGAATTATTATATAAAGCATGCTAGAAGCTGGATGTTCTAGAGGTTTACCTTCTGCTCTTTCACATATATGAAACACTAAGAAGCAATAACTGCATTCAGACTTCTGAAAAGGGAAAGATTAAATGGGCCGGAAGAATCGATCAAATCACATACAGATAAATATTGAATGTCAATCAAAAGGGCAGTAATTACCTAAATATAGTGGCTTCAAATGATCGAACACGATTCCGCAGTCAAAAGTCATAAACCAAATCTATGTATAGCCACATGGAGACCTCAAAATTATTGCTGAGTGAATTCAGCATGTTTTAGGGTGTGCACAGTATACCCTAAAATGGTACTAACCGTACCATGCATGTTTGGGGTATGCGCAGTATACCAGATGTGTTTTAAAAAAACACCCTGCATAAAAGAGCATTTATTTTTAATGTGTGTATGTTTCTTTTTAAAGATCTGGAGGGAAGCACATTGAACTTAGGATCATGGCTATCCTTGGTGGAGGGCAAGCAAGCTGGGATGATGGTGCCAGTGATAGCTTTTGATTTATCTGTCTAGCACTGGCAACTGACGCTGTTGATGGAAGTCTGGAGGCCCAGCTTTGTTCTGCAGAAAGCAGTTGAGGTTTTGTAAATATCCTGCCTTCTCCTAATAGACCACGTGACTTCCTGGTAGCCAGGGCCTCACTGAGGTCCGAAGAGCTGGGCCTCTTCCATTTTTGAGGTGTCTAGCATAGTAAAAAAATAAAGGAATGCCAAAAGAATGCTACAGCCAACACACTATATTTTCAGTATTTATTTTTAGCCATAAATTTGTGTGATGGGTCCTTCCCCTTTACTCCTGTCGGTGTATCTGTGATCCTATCCAAAGTCTACATTTTAAACCCTGAGCCACTTGCCTGCCTGTTGTACTCCTCCAAGTGGCCCTGCTGCTGGCCCCCAGGAAGCAGAAAACAGCCTTGTTCAAAACAGGCCAGCAGACTGATGATGGGAGGGCCAGAGAAGGCAGGTCCCTGGGCCTCCAGCCCTTTCTCTGAGGAGCGAGTTCTCTCTCAGGGCTGGCAGGGGAACTGCAGCTTCTCTCCTGTACTGTGGGTCCCGCTTTGGAGTCATGCAGCTGTTCTGCTACACTGTATGGAGACAATTTTACCTCCCTAGCCATCCTCCCTTCCTCCATCCAGGGCATTTAAGGTCAAACGGGCTTGAAGTACACACCCTGTGCCAGCCCAGCCCAACCCAGCCCCGCCCTGCTTCCCCCAGCCCAAGCACTTAGTTGTGGCCAAATGTATGGCTACAGTTTAATAGCCCTGTAAAAGTTCCAGCCATTTTATTTTTTAAGTAAAAAGTGTTTATCCTAAGAAAAAATTGCAACAGGGCATAAGTTATTTTAAAATGTGCATCTATTTCACTTTACAGAAGGGAAATGGATGTCATTTTAAAGTTGTTACATCTGTGCTTGGTGAAATTCCTGCATAAATATCTGGAGAAGTTAATAGCGTTAGCCAATTGTGGACACACTTTTGAAATCGTTTGAAGAAGTCTTGTCCTTCCAGTCTCCCTCTTTTTAATATTATATTAGGTTTTGTATAAAGTGTTCTCATTCTGAAAGTCCCGATTTGTCATCTGAAAGAATACATTTCTCTGAACAAATACACTCCAAAGTGAACCTAATGCTAATGCACATTTTATAGGATGAAAAGACAAACAATATAATTATACTTGAATTTCAGGGACTCAAAAGTAGTAAAACAAAGTTTACACCAGACCCCAGGGCAAGGTTTGCAAGACAGCCATCCACATGTCCATTTTTCTGAGCTTGGCAGGTTGGCTAAAATGAGCGAGGGCTACTTCCCTGGACTAACAAAAAGGAAAATGTCTATCGGTTTTTCTTTTGTTCTTTCTAGATCCTGTTCAAGTGTACTCTGAGCCAGCAGGTCCACCAGAAAGCTATTGAGCCCTTGTTGGAACACATTATGCAGGGTGGATTTCTTCTGGAATGTTGCCAAGGGTTTTTTTCTGCTTCTGTGGTAGGAACTTCTTGAACATGGTCATTTAGCCGGAGCAAAGAACATTCGCTCAAAGGATAGAAAATGTTTTAAAGTCCTTGTTTATTTTAAAAGCTGGTTAAATAGCAATATGATCATCCCAGGATAAGGCAGAGAAAAGCATTTATTTCTCTAAGTGATCTGATTAGATTATTTCAATTTTTCCCCCTTTAAACAGGTTTCTTAATTTTCCCTATAGTCTTGATATACTAATACTGTCTTCAAGAAAGTATTCCCCAGTGTCTACTTTTCTTTAATGTCATTAGATGTTTTTCAAAACCGAATTTTCACTTTAGAGATTTCTCACATTTGTGTAAGACAGGAACCACTAATGGCAGTTGAGAAAATGTGGAGGTGCAGAGAGATGCTGAAACAGAATTACTTTTTCCACTTTCAATCCCCAAACTCTGCCATACTGAAACAAATGGGCAAACAAACAAAAAAGTGAACGTGTTTTTGTATTAGGGCAGGTGATATTTAAAAAGTATTGCAAATTCAATTATTAATTCCAAATTTAAATTTTGATGCAAAAAAATACAACACATAAATATCTCCCCAGAAATTATTCTCTGTAGTAGTAAAATCTGACTACAAACCACCTCACTTTAACAAGCTTTCAGTTAGCACTAAGATTTCTACCGTGTCTTCTGTGATCTCTGGTGTTGTACGGGGCCCTCTCTAAATGTGGCCAGAAAAAATTCTAAACAGAAAAATTTCTTATATTTAAATTCTAAACATAAGGTTTTGAATCTTAGTTATGTGATCTTGGGAAAGCTACTTCTCTGAGTGTCAGCGTCTCATCTGTAAAATAGGAATAAAAATCCAGTACCTAACTCCTGAGGCTCCTGTGAGGGTTACAGACGACTGTGAGCTCTCTCAGCGGTGCACAACATATTATAAAGGCTTCAAAATGTATCGGTTCCTTTCTCATCATCTCCGATTTATTCCACCAGCACAAGTTAAACTGGAGGTTAGAATAGGCAAAACTGTGATTTCAATTAGGATGGTAGTGTCTTAATGTTCGGGTATTTCTGGTATTTCTGGCTGCTTCATTTTATACTTGCACTTTAAATATACAAGTTTCTGTAAACATTGTTTAAAGAAAATAAATCTGTTTTTGTGTTGACGAAGATACGACTGATTCTGATGTAATGTTTGGAAAGCCAAATGATGTGTGGAAGTATTCTGTTTCTGAAGAGGTGACTCTATCATGAAAACGTTCTCAGTGAAGAGTAAATACGATGCTACCTTTTTCCTGCTCAGTATTTAAATTAACTCATAAGGAAAAACATGGCAATTCTCCCCTTCTGCCTAAATCCTATGGAATTTGCCACCTCCTGTATTCAAGTTGGGGCTGAGCTCTGAACTTGGCTTCCTTCAATGGAGTTTTGTTGCGTGCTTGGCACCGGGCGCACCGGGTCCTCCCTTCTGTAACCCGCACCTGCCGCTCGTGTTGTCCCGCACGGCGAGGTCTGTACTTCCGTCCCACGCAGGTACTGACGTGTCCACCCCGGGGTTTCTCAGCCAGTTTGGCATGCTGCAAACGCAGGGGTGTTGCAATTGCTGCAGTTTTTGCTTTGGTTCTTTAAAACAGCTCTTCCCCCACCCCTGGCACATCACCATTTCTCCAAGGCACTCATTGTGAGATGGGAAGGCTGGTGCCTGTCATTTGCATTCCAGAGTAAGCTCACAGAATTTAGATCCCCCCTTTTTTTTGTGCCAAGACACACAAAAAGAGGATGTAAATTGTATTTATTCTCTGGTAAAATGCACCACTATCAATCCCAGGAGATGCTGGGTTTCCCTTGAATGTCTTTTGAGTTGTTTGCGTAAACTGTGGGCCCTTTTTGTAACAGATATGGAGAAATTTTGAATTCGGTGGGGATCGTGTGGGTGGGGAGGGAGGGGGGACAGGGAAACTTTTTTTTTCTCTCTGGTGCCATGAGGCTTTTAATTTCTGGGAAGAATCTATGTAACAGCAAATAAAATTTCCTGGTCTTCTGGTCCAAGACTTGGTCCTGTGTGTGCCTGCTCCTAAATCTTGCAGCTGCTGGGTGCAGGCCGACACAGACACGGTTCTCCCAGCCTCAACTTTGTACAGCGTACTCTCGCAAGGCGTCTGTGCCTTACAGAGAAACCAGGATCTTTGGGCAAAGAAGAAAATATCTGATAAACAAATTAGATCTTGACTTATTTAAAAAAAAAATTCTGACAGAGAATGTTAGGAAAAGATGTGGGGAAAACCACACCCTCCCTTAAGCAGATTCAGGATTGGAGGATGGAGGTGACGCAGAGCGGATGTGCTCTAAAATGTTCTCAAATATTTCAAATTATTTATTGGGAAGATACTACTGAGAATCAGTGAGGCGATATAATGCTTCTTTAACACACTGGGGTCGATGTTAAGGTTTGTGGTGTTTTCAGCGTGGGCATCCATGCTTCTTCCCCTCTCCTGTAATGGGCATGGGATTTAGCCTCTTCAACATGGTCGTAAGAAAGGAGAACTTCAGGCAAACACACGCAGACAGCCTACTCGGAGTGGAAAGTTCTGTAGGAAGAGGACGTACTGAATTCAGAACAGGCAATCTGGAGAGGATTCACTGGGGAAGTGTCTCGCAGGTCACTAGATAAATAGGAAGCCAGAATGGAGTGCTGGAGATTAAATCCCATGCAACTAGTTCAGGCAAAGAGGCAAAGCACGTGAGCACTACTAGTAACAAGAACGGCTATGCAGTACTTGTTGACAATTTATTATGTGCAATAGTTTATTATGTGCTGATTATCATATATGGATCATCTCATCTACTGCTCACCAAAAAAATTGAAGAGAGTTTTTTTTTTTAATCAAGAGAAAAGTGAGGTATAGCAAAGCTGTGCTACTTAGCACAACTAGTAAGTGGTAGATTCAGAATTTGAACCCCAGAATCCAGGCTCTTAATCTGTTTGAGGAAAGGATATGGCTTGATAAACTTAGAGCCTGAACTACTTCCTGAAGGTGTGGTGAGAGATTGTTGGATTTTTAGTGGAGGGGTAGTGTATTTCTTAACCACAAATCTGATCAGAATTCACAGCTTTTTTTTCTTTGTAACAGGCATATGGGGAGGGAGGAGTGGGAGTGTGTGGGATTTCCATAATTTTTAAATTTTTCTTTGCTTCTGTTGGTATAGAAGCAACATTTTTCCTAAAGTTTTCTTGATGTTCTTCTAGGACAGGTAGGTAACTTCCAAATGGTCTGGGCAGTTGTAAGTGTGCACATGTAGGGGTGAGGTAGGGCAGGCAGGCGGGGAGATCACTAGGGCGCAGTTAGGAGGTATTATTGATGGTGGTGATGATGATTGTGCTGGTCAGATTTCCACTGCTATAACAAATACCTGAAATAATCAACTTATGAAGAGGAATAAAGGTTTATTTTGGTTCATAGTTTTGGAGGTTTGTTTGTAGTCCGTTGGCCCCTTTGCTTTGGGGACTGGCATGGTGGGGCTGGGGGAGTGAAACAACTGATCGCGTCACAGCCAGAAAGCAAAGAAAGAAGAGACCAGGGTCCAATTATCTCCTTCAAAGTCAGGCACTCAGTGCCTGGTAGATCTCCCACTAGACCCCACCTCTAAAAGGATTCCACCATCTCCCTAAATTGGGGACCAAGCCTTTAACCATGGGGCTTTGGGAAACACTCCAGATGCAAACAGTAGCATTGGTGGTAGCTATTAATTAACCGAGTGCTCTGCACAGTAGACCTTATGTGCCAGTGTGTTCTTATTTCATCTTCTCAATAGCTCTATGAAGCAGGTAGGAGGAAGAGCCGGGATTTCACTATAAATCTGTCCAATTTCAGAATTGTGACCCTTGGACTCTGACAGCATGCTTTAGTGAGACAGGCAGGCAGACTAAGGAGGTGTTAAGGTTCTTGAGGTGCCCCACAGGCAGGGAGATGTCAGGAAAAATATTATAAATACATATATTTGGAATCTTGGAAGTTGATTCATGACCAAGTCCTCGGGATGAATGTGTAGAATGAATGAGAATGGCGTCCTAGGCACCAGTCCAAGGAGGAAGTGTGCAGTGAGAACAAGAGCTTGAAATGGAGAAGGGAATGAAGACTTTAACTCTGGCCTCCATCGTTTATCACCCATTACCTCAGTTTCTGCATCTTCAAAACCAAAGAAAATAACTCACCTTCCCAGATGATGTCACAGCGTATTTTGGCATCATCACTGGGCTACTGTACACAGAAACACTCTAGGAAACTGCAAATTCCCTTACAATGTAATGTGCGGTGGGGCACAAAGGGAACAGTGGAAGGGTCTGAACCCAGCTGAGCGTGAGGGTGCCAGGGAACAGGGCTGTGAGCTCCAGTGTAAAAGACTGTGACGGCGAGTGCTTTCGGCTTGACTGGCTCGAGAGATCCCTAGGAAATTAGTAAACCACACTTCCCGTTGCATCTGGGTAGGTCATGGGGTGCGACCTTCATGACACTATCTGGTCCTGGACCCCTTTGTCTCTGGCCCTTTCCCTTCCTGGCTGCCATGAGGTGAGCAGCTTTCCTTTGCTGTGCCTTCCCGTCATGATATTTTTGACTGGCCACAGGCCTAAAGCAATGGGGCCAGCTGACCGTGGTCTGAGACCTCTAAAACCTTTCTTCCTTCAGATTGTGTGTGTCAGGCATTTTGTTCCAGCAACAAAAAGCTAGCAGACAAGGAGAAATTACTGAGTTGCTCCTGTGGTTGGACTGGTAAGAAACCCCTGGAAGGAATAATTCCCAATGAAAGATTCAAAATGTATGGCAATAAGAGAGAGGAGCAGGAAGAGAAAAACTCCAAGGAATGTGAGTGAAGAGGCTGATGTTCGAGAAGCCCCGTTTGAGTAAATCAGTTTCCTGTCCCAGCTCTAGCCCTAACAGGTTCTTTGACTGTTAGCTCCTGGCTTTACTTTCAGAATCTCAGGTTTCTCTTCTGTAAAAATGGTGAAATTGGTATAGGCCCAACTGGGAATGATAATACTGCTTGTCTTCCCCCAGCCCAGGGCTGTATATTAGTTGTGTTGAGAAAGGTACGAGGTCAAGAGGGCAGGTGCAGGGGTAGAGGGGAGGAGTGTGCTGTTGGTGTGCAGTAAACTGAAGCCTTCGCCTAGGGCCTCGCATTTGCCCCAGGAAAACTGGAGCCTCACAATCCAGGAAGCTGCAGAGGGTCAGAGGAAAGCCCTCCCTAGTGAGATGTCAGTTGTGCCGGGCAACTCTGGGCCCCACTCGAGCCCCGGGGAAGGGGCTATGCTTTGTGTAGAGGCTGAAAAAATGTGAGCCAGGAGTGGCTGGAAGAAGAAAGGTGGGTCTGGATCTGGGCCAAGGAAAGGTTTTGGACAGGAAAGGAGATTCACAAACACATGCTTGAGATGAGTTGTTTAAGGCTTTAAACTTTTGCCAAGGCAAGTAACATGAGACAGGGCCTGTAAGTTACCTTAGCTATATATAGTGTGTAACCTGAAAATGCCTCCCCCTACAGCACTCCTGCTTTTGAACTTACAATGTACCCTTCTGGGGGAGAAAAGATGGGGGAAGGGATTCTGCTGAGGACAGACAAAAGTGGGGAGGCACTGGCTTTGAAGAATTTCCTCCCTTTTTCTGTGGTGTGTAACCAGAGACCAGTGTCAACAAGGAATCCTGCTTGGGAACGCTTTTGTCTGTGGCTCTCCTTGGGGCGGGACCTGCTCTTTCAGAGGTGGTGAATTGTGAATTGTGTAATTCCAGGTTCTCCTGAACCAGGGTAAGGACTCCAGAGGAGGAGTGGCTAGCGTCATTTTGGGCATCTAGGAAACTCTGTCTCTTTATAAGAGCTGACTTGGCTGCATGAAACCCTCCCATGAACAAGGGAGAAGAAAATATATGTGGGTTTGGATGTTCACATCTGAATTTGCTATAGCGAATGGATCTATGTCAAATCTCTGAAATAAGGTAATATACTGAGTTCAGAATTAGCAAAAATAGTGAAATCAGTTATTTGATATGCTTGATTACACTTTTCTGGTTAAAGCTATTTGTTGTGGCGTATGAAGCTATCTGCTGTTGTGCTGCAGGGAAGGATACCAAACTGGGAGCTCCTGAAGGTCGAGACTGGTTCTTGATCATTTGTGATCTACATTTGTTCTCTCTTTTCAAAGCCTTAGCATTTGTTCATGCACTCAACAAAAAATCTGTCAGGCATTTATCTCATTCCAGCCCTTCTATTAAGTGCTGGAGATGTAGGAATGTGCAAAACAAATAAGCTCTTGCTCTTTCAGAATTTATAATCTGGATCAGAGGCAGACAGAGTGTAATAGTGGCAGATTAAATAATTCAATAGTGGGTGAGATATGCTACAGAGGAAAATATAGAGAGGTGCAGGAGATGGAGGGGCAGCATCTCTGGAGAAGAGGCCTTGGAGCCACCTCAGCCAGAGGGAATGTTGAGGGAGGGTAAAGCCAAAGTTATGGGAGGTGTGATTAGAGGGGACCCAGAGAAAGCCATAACCAGGAGGCCTTGAAAGTCATTGCAAGAACCTTGAATTTCACTCTGGGTGAGACAGAAAGCTTATGGAGGGTTATCAGAAGTGAGTTGGGATCATTCTGGCTGCTGTTTTTGAATAAATCCAAGAGGGCAAATATGCAAGCATGAGAACAGGATGCAGTCATCTAAGCAAGAGACGATGGTGGCCTGGACCAAGGATTTACCAGATTCTAAATATTTGGAGGGAATTGTCAGCAAGATTTTCTCATGGAAAAGGCGAGATTGGAAGAAGGAAAGACGAGCCAGCATCTTAGATCTGAACTGCTAGAGGGCTGGAGAGTGACCCCCCAGTTACTGGTCCAGAAGTAGGGCCAGATTTTGAGGCAGCAACAGCCTGTTGTCAAAGTCACTGTTAAGAAACTGGTTTTGCTCAGCTACAGAGAAGGGAATGGAAGGATCATTCAGGTTAATGTCAACCAACTGGTGGAATATTCTGGGTGAAGTAAGAGAAGGCAAGGGATGTACTCTTCAGCTTTGGGCTTCTTCCTGCAGGCTTGGGGAGAAATTTGGAGAGGGCAAAGTACAGTTTGGAGAGGAGGTTTGGTGATCTTTTGTTGGCTGTGTCATGTCATCCAGAGCTCTGACTTCTGCAAGCAGAACTGTGTCATCTATTCCTTCATTTGTCTTCATGAGTTCAACATTTATTGAGAGCCTTAATGTGAGTCTAATAACTCTGCTACATGCTTCAATTCAAAGATGAATAAACTCTTTGTTTTTCAGAAATCCATAGTGAAGTGGGAAGTGGACGGCAATGCCATTAACTATTTTCCACTTCAAATGTGCAGGGTACTATGGGAATCAGGATGAAATTTAGACACTTTTCCTGGCCTGAGTGCATAAAGGAGAGTTATTTGATGTACCATCTGGCACATTTTAATTCTTCATTTCTAGAGCCACTTGATCAGAATCTCAGGTCAGGGATAATTTGAAGAATCCCAGTTAGATGGCTCAGAGAGTGACAAATCAACCTTCCTTTCTTTACGTAGCATGTGTACCTAGTTTCTTATTCTGTTTTGTAATTTCTGTCTTCTTGGACCCTAGTTCCATCATTCTAAATACCTTTTCTACTTTTATGCATATCACATCCTCAAAGATTACTTGAATTTATCTTGCCTAAAGTCCAGATTTTTTGGCAAATCCTACTTCGTTCCTTCTGTACCTGTCTTGGGAGAAGGGGAATGTGTCATAATACGTGCACTAGTTAGGCCCCTTGATAATCTAATTCCCCCTGTATTATTTCCATTTTATAAGGGAGGCCCAGGAAAATTAAATAATTTGCCCAAATTCACAAGACTAGAGAGGATAAAAGAGGGATGTTGACTTTATGTCCAATATTCAGAGTACTGACTGCTGCAGTCTGAATGTGTCTCTTCAAAACTCATTTGTTGAAATTCTAGCCCCCGAGGTAACAGTAGTAAGAGGTGGAGCTTTAGGAAGGTGATTAGATGAGAGTGGAGCCCTCAGGATCAGGAGGAAGCTGGCTAGCCCCTTTCTACCATGTGAGGGCACAGTGAGTTGGCATGTGGAGGAAGGAGCAGCCCCTCTCCAGGCACTGCCGGCGCTGTCCTCTCAGCTGCCAGCCTTCAGAACCGTGCGAAATTATTTTGAAAAAATTTCAAAAAATCGAATTCAGGATATTGCGTGTGCTAGATAAGTGTAAAAACAAAACAAAACCAAACGACAAAAAATGAAACCAAACCAACCAAACAACAAACAAGAACAACCCTCCCAACCCATAAAAAACTGTGAAAAGTAAATTTCTGTTGTTTATAAATTATCCAGCCTAGTAGCTTGGAATGGACTAAGACACTGACCAATACTTTAAAGGTTCCTAGACGACCATTTCTAAAACAGTCACAGACATTTTATTCAGTTTCCCAGGAGGAAAAAGAGCACTGCAAAATCGCCTTGTAGTTTTATAATCCCTTCTTTTTTTCATTAAAGATCTTGTCTTCCTATGCACATCTGGGTCCACGTGGCACTTACGTCTCTGCCTCTACAGTGTGTTGAGTATAGTATTTTTTTAAAGGTCAGTATGGTTATTGTATTTATTTCTTTTTATCACAATTATTCAAGCATATTGATTATAAAAATTAATGGGTTTCACTGTGGCACTACTGTACATAGATAATGATCTGATCATATCCAGTCTCCCCATCGTGCTCTCTTGTGTCCCTCTTTCCCTCAGTCCCTTTCTCCTTCTCTAATTGTCTTTTGTTCTCAGATTCTCTTCTTTTAGTTTCTATTTTTGAGAGAAAACATGTGGTAAAAAAGTATATATATATAGTATATATATTTAAAATTCATATCTATAGCTATGTTTTCTCAGTTTTCATTCATATGATCTTATCTCCTTGCTTTTCTGGGTATTTTTCCCTTTTCTTTTCTTCTTTCTTTCTTTCTCTCTTATTGTGTTCAGATATTTGTATTTCAAAAAAACTGTAGAGGATGGCAGTGCAGCTCAGTGGTAGAGCACTTGCCTAACATATACAGGCCCTGGGTTGGATCCTTAGCGCATGTGTGCACACATACAATTGTGGAATTGTAGACATGATTAAAAGTTCTTCAGAGGCAATTTATATTTGCTTGCACTAGGTAGTGCCTGGGACTGGTGTTATGGAATTGTTTTAATCCCACTTTGTGTGTTGTGCAGCTGAGTTCCTGGGGCCCTTTCTTGTTTACCATTGTTCTCAGGGAACTGTCCTTCCATGGCCTATTCAGAACACAGAGGTTGAGCACTGCTACCCTGACTTGGTATGCTGGGTACTACATTTGGCCTTAGCTATATGAGACACATTTAACAGCCTTTTGTTCAGTTGTTTGGCTGTTTAGTCCCTCCTTTAAAATTGGCATATGCCATAAGAGAAAAAGCTGCCCCAGATGCCAGACTCTGCTCCATGGTTCTGGCATGGTTCCTCCCCCAGACCCTAACTCAGTAATTCTTCACTATCTTGTTAACTTTCTAGCACATTCAAGCAGACTTTTAGGAACATTTTGTTTTGCTAATTATCCTCAGTGGGAGGGTTGCTCTGAATTACCTATTTTTCCATTTCCAGAACAGAAAGTCCTATATAATCTAGGTCTAGCCAAACATCTCCCTAAATGGATAAATAATTTGGAAAGACTTTGTTTTTTACAAAAAGATTATGTCTAGGGATTTCCCTAATAATACAAACTGAATGACAAGAGAGGGCAGAAATGACATTTTCCTAGCTCCTCAGGTAAGTGCTTCTTCAGCTACGTTACTGGAAGAAGCCATGAACAAAATAACTTGGCTAAAAAACTTATGAAATTATCCACAAAATAACATTAACACTATTATGATTTGAATATGTGTCTCAAAAAGCATACATTAGGAATTTAATCCTCAGTGCAGCATTGGGAGGTAGGCCCGAAAGGGAGGTATTTTGATCATGAGCTTCTACTCTCATGAATGGGTTAATGCCAGTTATAAAAGGGCTTAAGCCCACAAATTTTCTCACTTGTTCTCTTTCAAAATGTGATTCCTTCCTACGTGCTGTGATACAGCAATAAGGCCCTCTACAGATATGGACTTGGATTTCCCAGTTTTCAAAATTGTAAGAAACTCTCTCTCTCTCTCTCTCTCTCTCTCTCTCTCTCTCGTATTGGGGACTGAACCCATCACCTTCACACTGAACTACATCCCCAACACTTTTAAAATTTTTTATTTTGAGACAGGTTATTAAGTTTCCTAGGCTGGGCTCAAACAAATTCCCCTTCTTGATAAACAACTCAGTCTCAAGTATTTCGTGATAGCAACACCTAACAGACTAGGGTAAAAGGCATGAATAGAGCTTTTCAAAAATAGATACTGGATAATATCTAATAGTTATGTAATTTTATTGTAAAAATGTAATAAATATGTCTCTTTAGAATCTCTTCATACCTATTTAATTTAGAGAATTTGTAACCTTTTAAAAGCAATAAGTAAATAGTTCTAGAAGATTTCAAATCAATTTTTTATTAGTTGCTATGAAGAACTAATAGACATTGGAGAAGATAGAAATTTAGTATCCAGTTCTTACTGGAAACTTTAACTGAGAGATAGGGATGAAAAATAAATACACTGTAGTAACCCCAGCCTTGTTTTTTATTTGAGGTAGCTCTGAGAGATATCTTTTCCGTGTTGTACAACTACTAAAAGGAAGCACTAAAATAATTGAGTTTAGAATCAGGCCTTTTCCTCATAAAAGATTAAAAAAGATGAACCTTACTGATTGCATAGCTTTCATTAAAATATTTTTAATAAAAACATCAAAATGAGGGCAAAATGCTTTATTTGTATCATTAATTATTTTATATGTGTACTTAAAATATTTTATACTTCAATTTTATTTTATCTTTTACTTCTATATATTATGTACCTTTTTATATTTTAATTCAATAATGTGTATATTAGATGTATACGTGATATATAAAAAACTGAATAAACACATATGTTTTGGGAATGACTGCTCAATAATTTTTTATTGATTAGTCTATAAACTTGGAGACCATTATTCAAGGTTGGCTCTTGAAAATTGCCTTCTAGGCTTTACTACTTTGAATGAGTAGGTCTCTGCCCACCACCCTCAGCCTGTTTTTTCCCTACTGCCCTCTGTTTACTGAATCTACAGTATTTATCACAAGCTATAATCATACATTCATTTGTTGGTTTGCTTCTTTACTAGATTATAAGATATAGGTAAGTAAAGGTTATATTTATTTACCAGCAATACAAAGAGCGAAAGACCCAAAGCCTAGAGTAGAAGTGATACTATATTGCTCCTAAAATTAGGCTATAAAAGTCACTGTTGCCTGCAGTTTGGTCACTGGTCTCTTTATTATCTGCTACCTTGTGCTCTGGAGGAGTCTACTGGCCATGTCGTAAGCCAGTCTATGAAGAAGGCTGCTCGAGGACCTGGTGCCTCCTGTCAGCAGCTACCTGGATGAGCCCAAAAGTGGACTCTCTGGGCCTGCAGAGGCCTGTAGCTTCACAGCCACCCCCAAGACAAAAACTACAAAGCTAAGCTGCTCTTAGACCCTTGGCTCTCAGCAACTGTATCAGGTAATACGTGTTTGCTGTTTTAAGTTGTTTAGTTTGGACTCATTTGTTACTCAGCAGCAGATAACTAATATACTTGAGTGTGAATGCTAGGATGACCCCTTTTTAGTCATGTGTACATACAGCTTCATCTCTGGAGACCTGTTTTCTTTTTTCAAAATGTACTGCTATTGAAGCATATTCATGATACATAGTAACTTTTTAATAAATATTTTTATTTTTATAATATTTATTATTCAGAAAAGCAAACAGTTAAGAACATAGAAAGGTATAGAGCAGCTATAATGAGCAAGCACAAAAACTCAAAAAGAACAGCTACCCTGGGCCAGTAGGAGCGTATCATTAAGTGTCCTAGCTACCTGGGCCCTAAAAGCCTCATCGTGTCACAGCTCGCACAGTGAGGAGAGGTTGTCAGGAGCTACATACTATTTATTTTCATTGTTTTAGGTGGATATCACACTGACACATATGACGCACATTCCTTTGCCGCCCTTAACGATGTGTTTGTACCTAAGGTGGTTCAGCACCCTAGAAAATCTTTTTGCAGAGTGGGGTTCCTGACTCCACCATGCAGCACAGTCTCCGGAGAGCTTCTGAAGTGCCCATTACTAGACTGACCTAAAGGTTTAATTCAGCAGTTCCGTGGTGCCGCTTGGGCCTTTGCTTTTTTTCCCCCTCTGGTACTGGAGATCAAACCCCCAGGGTCTTCACGATGAGCTGAATTCCCAGCCCCTTTTTAATTTTTTATTTTGAGACAGGGGCTCACTAAGTCATTAAATTGCCCAGGCTAAGCTCATGCTTGCAATTCTCCTGCTTCAGCCTCCTGCCCTCTCAGCTGTTCTGGGTGCCAAGATTCTGCCCAGACTGACGTGCAAAGAGAGGCGTTTGCACTCTCCCTTGTTCCTATGGTGTCTTTACACCCTCGGTTGCTTCATGAGGAGACAGCATGATGACTTGGGTTATGTTTTTCACTCATAGGATTACTGAAAGTTGCTACATGGGTTACTTTCTTGTGGATCTGGAACACTCTAAACTTGCATAAGTGATTTTCTTCAGATTGGCTGACATCTGCCAGTTTGTCCCCAGCTACAGAAAGGGAAGGAGGAAGGGCACCTGTTAGGTGTCTGGTGAGATCTGTGTTCATTTCCCCCCAGCTCCCTCCAGCTGCTTGAGACCCGGGTTAGAAAAGGACCTCATCCATCCCAGCAGTGAGCCGCATGGATATGAAGATGAACGAAGAAACCAACCTGTGCTCTCAGATATTTTAGAGTTGTATTTGTTTTCTTCCTGATGTTTTGCTCCTTAACACTGAGCAGCTGTGCCAGTGCAGGCGTAGACAAGGCAGGCCATTCTCTGCACTCAGTTGCAGGTAGTCCAAGCTGATTCAGCCTTGCCTCCCATCGCTCTGCCTCGGCGCCTGGTCTGGGGAGGTTGGCATTCTTGCAGCAATCTCGGGCTGCTGCTGTGAGTATTGGACAAAAACGACAGGACTTTCTCCGGGGAATTCAGGAGTGAGTCTCACCACTGGCTTTGACTGCTGTTTCTGTGAATTTGGGGGAGCGTTCTTCCCAAATAAGGAGACTTGGGAGTCCTCTTCTTTGGGGATGCTCTTCTATAGGACCAGAGTTGAAGTGTTTACACAGATGCATTTCATGTTTTATCTGCCCTTTAGATGAAATGTAGAACATTCCCACTATACTAACTGCCTGAAATTCTGCCCTTTATCATGTCGAAGAGTGTTACAGACACTGATGCTCGGCAAGTGACTTTGGAATTGCTTACACACCTTGTGCCAGGAACACACTGAAGAGGGATTTGACAAGAAGCAGAGGCAGTGGGAGGTGGCTCTGACAGCTCTGGGAGGAGCTGCCTTGGGGCTTTGCTTAGGACAGCTCTTTCTCCTCTAGAGCTTTCCTGTGTTTGTGTGGAGTTAGGCTCAGACACTATTCCCAACAAGGTGAGGGGGATGCCAAGACTACCAGAATTCTGTCCTCGCCTCCAAGAAGCTCAGAACCTTGTTGGGATGGGGACTGGTCATGGTGACTTCCAGATGGCCATCAATATTTCCTACTCTTCTCTTGAATTTGGGCTGTCCCAACCCCTAGGTTTGACCAGTGAAATGTAGTAGAAGCAATGCTGTATGACTCCCAAGGTTATGCCTTGAATGATCTTGAGCTTCTGCTTTTGTCACTCTTAAAATGCTCCCTGTAGGTCAGGGTTAGAGGGTGAGGGTTAGGGTTAGGGTTAGGGTTAGGGTTAGGGTTAGCGTTAGGGTTAGCGGATTAGGGTTAGGGATAGAGTTAGAGTTAGAGGACTACAGTTAGAGTTGAAAGAGCCTGACTTTAAGGAGACTAGCACATGTGCAGAAGCCCAAGCTAGCTGCATGGAGTGAGAGTGTGGGTGGAACACTGAGGCACTACATGTGTGCCTGAGCCCCTCACAGGCCTTGCTGTTGGCCCAGTGCCAGCTGGGCACACCTGTGTGAGCGGCCTCTGCTGATGCCACGCAGAGCCTTGCTGGCTATGTTCTTGACCCATAGCACTGTGAACAAATGCAGTGGCTGTTGTTTTAACCCATAATTTTGGGGTAGGTTGGTATACAGCAGTAGACAGTGAAATAAACACATACATTCTTAGGTAATGATGGAGGCATGTGAAGAATGCTTTAGGAACACAGAAGGTACCCAAACCAGGCTATGGCAATGATAGTGTAATCATCGAATGCTTGCAAGGAAGGTCTGCTTGGCTAGAACATCCTCTCTAAAACCATACATTTGAGGGAGGTTCCGGGGAGCATGAAGCCCATCGAGGTATGCAGGAATACAGCAAGAAAACATTGAGGTGATTAGCAGCATAGTACATGTGCAAGGGATCCTCAAGCAGATGTAAGGTAGAGAGAGGTGTTTGCAGAAGTGTTCATAATAATAGTAATAGTAGTGATAGATAAGTCTTATTGAACACTTAGTCTGTGACAGATATTGACATGAGGTTTAATATAATGCTACCATTTAATTCTCTTACTACCTTTTTACATTAGCAGAAAACTAGGCACAAAGAGTTGCAGTAACTTGCTCAAGGGCACAATAACCAGCAAGAGCAGAATAGGGATTAGAGCTCAAGCAAAATTTTGAAGAATTTTGTCTCCCTCCTTAAGGATGCTGGGATTTGTTCTGCAGGGGATGATGGGTGACCAAAAGGTTTTAAATAAGTGAGTAGCACTGTCATATCAAAACATACTGTAGTTTGTGATTTTCCCACTTCCATTACAGTGTTTTCTTTGTCTGTTGTCTATTTCTCTGCAGTGAGTAGCAGTGAACTCCTCATAACAAGCAGGGCCTGTGAGCTGACCTTCGAGGAACACGAGGAAGGAGGAAGGTGTGTGTGTGGGGTCATGTGCCACTCCATGGCTGCTCATGGAGGTAAAAGGGAGGGCAGGATGCCTAGTGAGAGAATGCATATGCGGCCACCAAAAGAGGAAAGTGGGCCACATACTTGACCCCACAGAAGAACGAAAATAGTAGACAATGGAAGCACCCTGTTATAAGGTCTTTTAAGCCAAGGCATAGACAGACAATCTACCTTTCTCTCTTTCCTCCTCTCCTATGGCCTTTCAGGTGATTAGCCTCAAAAGATTAAAACAACTATTGGTTTCCCAATTAGCAAAGAAGAGAGCATGCTACAAATATTCGGAACTACTCGCCTGGCCACGGCCATTGCTTTCCGAAGGGTTTCTATTGGGCGAGCCATGGAACAGCTGCTCCTGTACATTCCGTACCCGTGTTCCATCTCCCACACTGTCTGGGTGAACCAAGGCACCTGAGAGACCCAGTGAAATTGAATCTGTGTGCAGACTTTCACACCCTCACTTGAGCAGCTTTATGTGCAGAGAGGGAAACCTGGCTTATGGTGGAAACCTGGCTTATGGTAGAAGCTGGGGGATCTGGCCTCAGATTTAGCTTGACTGACACTTGTTTTCTACAATATGGGCAAATGTCTGAAATTTTCTAGGCCATAAGATTCTTGTCTGTAATACAAGGCTGTTCGATGAAGGTTAATTTAATCACAAATACAAAAACAGCTAAGGTTTACTGAGTGGGTACTAAAAGCCTCACCTCTTGTTAAGCACTTTATACATACCTTATTTATTCAGTCCTCACAATAACCAAAGATTAATGAAACTCACCAAAGCCCTTTTTTATCCTGTTTAAAGTTTCCTGTATTAGTTCTTCATTGCTGTGTAACAAATAACCTCAAATCTTAGTAGCTTAAAATAACAGTACAAATATATAGTCTTACAGTTTCTGTGGATCAGGATTCTGGAGCAGTTTGGCTGGGAAGCTCTGGCTTGAAATCTTTTATAAGTTTGCTGGGGCTGCAGTCATCTTAACCTTGACTGAGGTCTGAAGATCATTTTCAACATAGTAGGTTAGCATTGACTCTTAGCAGGAGGTCTCATTCATCACCACCTTGTCGTAGGAATGTCCATGAGACTACTTGAGTGTCCTCATAACATGGCAGCTGGCTTCCTCCAGAGCGAGTGATCCAAGAGACAATAATATGGAAGCTGCAGTATCTTTTAGGGCTTACCCTTGGAAGTTGGAATCCAGCATTTCCACATTACCTGGTGGTTACCTTGATCAGCCTGTTCATTGGACAGAGGACCACTCAAAGGCATGACTACCATCTGAAGGTCCTTGGTGGCCGTCTTTGAAGGTGTATAGCACATCTTCCCCCTATATTTCTAATGCAGTATTGTATTGTACTTTTATTGAAATCTTTTTTTGGGGGGCGGTTCTGGGGATCAAACTCAGGGCAATGTGCTTGCTAGGCAAGCAGTCTAACCACTGAGCTAAATCCCCAAACCCCTGTATTTTACTTTTAATAGTACTTGTCTGACATTATTTTAATTTTTTGTTTGAGATTCACTTCTTCCTCAGTAGAATAAGGTGAAATTCTCAAGAGTAGGAACTTCAACTTTTTGCTGCTATACCTAGAACATCAATAAAACTCCTAGAACAGTGCCAGATATAGTTGGTGCTCAATATTGAGTATGAGATAGATATTATTATTAAACCAACTTTGTATATAGAAACAGAGGCTCAGAGAAGTTACTTTACCCAATGTCACGTAGATAGTAAGTGGCAGAACTAGGATGAACTTATACACAGAGACTGACAACAACAGCTTATTTAGGTCCCATTTGAGGACTCCAGGGCTGCTATTATGCAGCTGAATGATACCTGGATGTGAGAGGCATGGAGGAGAAGGCTAGGGGGTGGTTTCCTGGGTAACTGGGCCATGCTAGGAGGAAGCGTATGAGTGTCTGTGTGTGCATGAATGTATGGCTGACGTGTGTGTGCGAGAGAGAGAGAGACAGAGAAAGAAAGAGAGGGGAAGGGTGTATGAGTCTTGCAGTTAGATTATTAAAGGAAGGAGAATGTACTTCGGACAGCTGTTTTGACATAGACCTGGAGATCATAGTTTGACCTGAGTGTTCCTTGCCTCTACATTCTTTGAAAAAAACGTGTCTCCAAGGGGATTACCTTATTAAAATGACTAAGTAGAATTTCCTTTAAACCTCCCACACCAATTTAAGTGGTTATTTGAGTAGCAAGCATATTGTCGAATTATATATGGATGGCTAACTTGATTATGTTTGTGGGAATTATCCATTTTCTGGATTATTTGCCAGAAAAAGAAAAGTACAGTCTGTTTGCCACCCACTCTCCATTCTGCCTCTCAGCCTCCTGAGGAAGGGGCCCTGGTATTCATCAAACGCACAATAGGGTCCTCTTCAGACAATGCTTTCCCCACCCACTCTCCCGGCTGGGGAGGCGCGGAGGGAAATGCTTATGAAATGCCTCCCTTACTCGCTCCCTCTCTTTCTCTCTCTCTCAATTCTCTGGGCCATTCTGGTTGCTGAGTTTTGGAACTAGGAGTGTCGTCCGTGTGGGAAGGAGTATTGATCTTTGAGTGAGACCGGGAGGCTGGCGCTGATCTTGCCTCCGAGGGCAGGTGATGATGGCCCCCACATTTCCATAAGGCTCCACGCGGTTTATCGACGCAGGAAAGCAGAAAGAATCTATGCAGAAAGACTGCTCAGGCAAAAGAAAGTTTGCATTTAGTTGGAAGCACCCTCCGGAACCTGCGGGTTGCTGTGGTTCGCTGGACTCAGACCAGTCCTGGACTGACAGATGGAAACAAGCTTTCCTCTCAGATAGTGAGTTTGTCTTCACCAACAGTATCTAGATCGAGACTAAATAGCCACGTGTCGAGGATTTGCCACCTTAATTCCATCTGCGGATTTTCCATGTGCTTACACGTTAGGCCAAAATTCATTCAAGGAACATTCTCCTGGGGCCCCACTTTTCCTTTTCCACGACTCCTTTATGGGGCGGCCATAGAACAGTGGTGAGGAGCTCAGGCGCGGGGTTTGTCAACTCCTCTTTGTGCCCTGGCTCCAGGACTCACTATGTGACCTTATGTGAGTAACTTAACTTCTTTGTGCCTCCATTTCCTCTAAGGTAGAATGGGGGCAGTAACTGTTTCTTAACTCATAAAGTAGTTGTAACAATGAAATTGGGGTAATACACGTACAGATCTCGGCCTGCTATGTTTTATTCAAGAATTCATTTTATAAACATATAAGAAGGAATACATATTGCCATGTGCTGGGCCTAGGAGAAAGGTGAAGGACACCGAGTTCTGGCTCTCATGAAACTTACATTCCAGTATGAGGCGGATGGTAGGCGAAATAATGGCCACCCAAAGATGTTCACATTCTCATCCCGAAACCTGTGAAGATTTCAGGTTATGTGACAAGGAGGAATTAAGAAGGCAGATGGAATTAAGGTTGCAAATCAGCTGATTGTAAAATGGGGCTAGTAGCTTGGTTTATCCAGGTGGGCCCAAGTAATCACATTCCAAAGGATGGAAAAGGAGGCAGAAGAGTGTTAGGGGGATGGTGCTGTGATGCTCTGTGAGAAGAACCTGAGCTGTTCTTGCTGACTTTGAAGATAGAAGGAGGCTGCAAGCTAAGGGAGACAGAATCCCTTTCTACAAGATGAAAAAAACAAGGGAATGAATTGCCCCCTGGAACCTCTAGGAGTAACATAGGCCCAGTGAAATCTTTATTTTAGCTCTGTAAAAGTCATTTCAGACTTCTGATCTCTAGATGCATAAGGTAATCAGTTCCCATGTGGCCACATTTGTGGTAATTTGTCTCAACAGCAATAAGAAACTAATACTAATGCAGATAAGAACTAAGTGAACAAATGAATATACAATGTAATTTCAGGTACTGATAAGTACTAAGAAGAAAGTGGAGGATAAGTAGACAGAATGATGGAGGAGGGCTACTTCAGATGGTCCGGGAAGACACTCTTGGGAGAAGATATTTGGATGACATGGGAAGACAAGCCATGGATCTGCAGTCCAGTGAAAGGAATGGAGCCCACAAGAGGGTAAGAGCTGGGAGAGTTGAAGGAGATCAGAAGGTTGGTGTGGCTAAACCATAGTGGGCAGGTGAAGAAATAGTAAGCATGAGACCAGATAATACAGAGGTCAAACTCCACAACCCTGGAGTTTGGGCTTTATTCCAAGTCTGACAGGAAACCATCAGCAGTTCCGTTCCCATGGAAGGGTAATGGGACTAATTCACATGTTGCAAAGGTCACTGAGGCTGCTGTGAGGAGCAGACTGGAAGAGGTTGACAGTGGATGTAGCAAGCCAAGTTAGGAGGATACCATGGGAAAGGCAGATCTACTCAGTGGGTGGTGACAGGTGGTGAGAAGGAATTGGATTCTAACATATCATGGTGGTTAGAGGTGACAGGACTTTGTGACTGTTTGGAGATGGGCTGGAGGGAAGGAAGGAAATCAAAGATGCCTCTGAGGTTTGGGCTGTTATTAGTATTGGATACTGTTACATGCCAGCCTACCTTTTCCATCTCTACATCTATGCTCATGATATTTTCTCCTCCTGGGACTTCCTCCTCCCACTCTATTGTCAAAGATTAAGCTCATATCCATCCCACAAGACCCATGTCTCTAGTATTGGGAGATCTCTCTTCTTTTAAGTCTCTTTAAATAAATCTAGTATTTCAGTCTCTTCAAGTGCCTCATCTCCCCTTCTAGAGAGTAGTAGTCTTAAGGCAGGGATACTTATTACTGCTCTTGGGTCCCCTGCTGCACAATGACTCCCACATAGAAGGCACCCCGTACTGACTGTTGAAAGGAATTGAATGTTATGGAGAGAATGACTGTACTGACTGGGGGAGCTGAACTAGGTATTCTCTAAGCTAGTTTCTGCTAAAATTTTAGTTTTCATTTCATCATAGGTTGGTTGTCCCCACCACTCACAAGGTTTCTAAGCTGCCCAATTCTTCACTTGAATACAGGGGATATAGAGAATGTAATCTACTTCCAATGCCAGCCCAGGGAAAGAAGGAAATATTAGGGTTAGGAATGCATACAAAGATAGTCTCTCACCCTAAATATAAAGACTTGGGATTATGTGCAGTTTTGTACCAGCCATTGTTTCCTCTGCTTCCTCCTCTCTCTAATAGGGACAACCTTACAATAGGTTAAAAATAGGAAAAGATAGTAGCATGCTAGTATTGCCTTTAATTATTCTTCTTTAATGGTACAAGAGTCTCACATATATTATATATTTATTAACAATGTTGGCACTATACACATATATCTATTTTCAATGAGATGTATATTGCATAACAATACATGCACTTAAGGAAAATTGGTGCTCTTAGCAATAACCTATATTTTTACTTTTGCCATATAAAAAGTAATCCCACAAAATAGTGGCTTAAAATAACAACTGCTTATTTAACTTTCATTTCTGCAGTGTGGAATTTGAGCTGTCATCCCTGGGCTGTTCTAGTCTAGGCTGGCTTCGCTGATCTTGGCTGAGTTCACTATATATCCATGATCAGCAGGCAGGTTGGTTGGGGCTGGACATTTGGATGGTGCAGTAGAGGTGGAAGGGTAAACAGAGTCACTCTCCACAAGGTCTCTCTCCTTAATTATCTAGTTCAGTCTTCTTTGTATGATGGTTTCAGAATTCTACAACTGAGAAGTGAATTATGTAGTCTCTTGATGCTCCTGTTTTGAACTTCTCAACATAGCTTCTGCAACATTCGATTGCACAATGCAAGTGACAAGCCTCGCCCAGATTCAAGGGATGGATAAATTGACTCCTGTTAAAGGGATGAAAAAGGCATAGTTGTATTGTATAACTTGTAGATACAGGCAAGGGTGAAGAATTGGGGCTATTGTTGCAATGTGTCACAATCAATTATGGTATCTTTGGTTTAAGTAACAGACAATCTAGCTCGAAGTTGTTTAAGCAATAAAGATGCATTATCTTACACAATAAGAAGAACTTGTTATTCTGTATTACTATTATGCACAAGTGAAAATTATAGAAGTATTTCAGGACAATAGTTTTGGTTCCTACCAAATGATGTTCCTGCCATTTGCAGTGATTTCTTTAACAACAACAACAACAACAACAACAACAAAATCAACAATAATGGATGGTAATGGATCTTTTCAAATGTAACACTAATTCATTTGGTAAGAGATGATTGGGTCAAATAATTTCAAGAACTATGAGTTAAAACAATTTCTAAAAATTCCATGATGTTTTTTATTTTGACTACTTGGGTTCGCTATATGAGTGATATGATAGAAAATATATTTCCTTAATCTTAGCAATCATTCTGAGTCTGAGTTTCACTGCTGAAATACTTAAAGAGATGAACAACCAGCCAGCAGCTGGTTTGTAGAGCTTTTGTTTATAGAGCACATTTGTTCTTATTTTAATTAAGCCTCACCACATCTATTAGTTCTCATCTTTAGACACTGATCTGGACTAACATATATGGCAAAGGCAAGTCATTTTTCTAGAAAGTCCCAAGTAAAAAGTGCCTCTTCTTTAACTCTTCTCCATGAACAATGTGTCTTGTGAAAAAGCCTTTACTGAGTCAACTTCACGAAGACAAAGGAAAACTGCAAGTGAACCCACAGAAAGGGCTGCAGTAACTATTTTGCCAATAAAGAAAGTGAAAATTTAAAAAAGTGACTATGCTTTGGGAAAGATCCAACTAGGTAAATTCAAAGTAAACATAGTTTAAATCAAAAAAGGAGAAGTTACCCTGGAAGGCAAGTTTGGATATTGCATTGTTCTGCAGTTTCCTTCCATATACAATTTGTTCGAATATCTATTTTCTCTCTGTGTTAAACTGCTTACAGTTCAAAAGCTTTTCCTCTTTCTACCACTGTTAGAGTGAAATGAGCCCATGCGGTTAGTAAATTCCACTCTCTGGGTTTCTTTTGTAGCATTGTTGTAGATCTTCTGATAGGATTCTGTCATTAGCACACATGTGGGTGGGTGGGGGATGGAATGGTTTTGGTCGTCAATCCTTTCACCCACAATAATTTAAATATCTATGACAGGACTTTCAAAAACAAACCACAATGACTTTAGAAAAGTATGAATAGCATGGGTAATTGGTCTCTGTTCAAATCATGGTAATACAAATATAAATTGAACATGTGGTTGACTTAAAAATAGATCATTTTCTGAGCAGGCTTTTACAGGGGTGATAAAGGTCAGACATCAGGGCATGATGCTGGCTGGGGAGAAATTTGGGACAAATTTCACTTAAGAATTTTGAGTATTTTATAAAAAAAAACAAGCAAAAAAAGATTCTAAGAAACATAAAGTCATTTGTACATCTCTTCTCACCTCCCCCCAGTGTTTTGATGGAAGAAAGCTTGGAGGAGCAGCCCCCAGATTGCTAACTGTGATTATGTATGAGGTGGCTGCTGTTGGGGGGATTTCCCTTGTGTATAGTTTCTAGTAGACTGCCTCACCCTGATTGCCTGCAAAGGGAGAAGGGGAAGACCCTTCATTGCTTGCTACATAGCAACTTGGGTGTGGTTATATGAAGTAGGCTTCAATACTAATGCTATTACTCAAGCCTACAAAACTTGGGTAGATGGCACAGGACCTGCCCTAAGTGATGGCAGTGAAGCATCCTGGGTATGAAGTTGGAGGAATAATCCATTCTCAGAGTTGTTCAATTACTGATCTGCACTTGTACCACCCTGAGAGTGAGTGTTCCTTACGTATTGTGCCTTGACTGCTGGCTTGCCACCATGGTCTGATGCTTAGAAAATAGCAAGCCGATCTTCACAATGGTAGTGGAAGTGATGGCAGTAGAGTGGTAGTAGTGGTGGTAGTGCTAGTGACAGCAAAAACAACAGCAATAGTAAAAAGAGCTGCGGGGGCTACTGATTCCAATAGTAGCACTGTGTATCAGTCACCTTTCTGTTGCTTGGACAAAATACTTGGCATATACTATTAAGGGAGGAAAGATTTATTTCAGCTCATGATTTCAGTCTATGGTTGGGTGGCTCCAAGGCAGAAACACCATGGCAGAAGGGTGTGGTGGAAGAAAGCTGCTCACCTCATGGCAACTAGAAAGCAAAAGTAAAGGAAGAGCCAAAGAGAGAGGAAGGGAGCCAGGCACAAGGATACAGCCTTCTAGGTCACATGTCTGGTGACCTACTTCAACTAGGTCCCTCCTCCTAACAGGACATTCAGTTATGACCTCATCGATGGCTTAATCCATTGATGAGGTTAACAAGCCCCTGAACTAATCACCTTCCAAATGCTCAACTTCTGAACACATGAACCTTTCGGGGGATATTTTGGCTCCGGTTCCTATAGGAAAAGTTCTTGGTCCTTCTGCGTTCAGTTCTTTTTTTTTTTTTTTTTTTTTTTTTTTCTTTCGGTGCTGGGGATCGAACTCAGGGCCTTGTGCTTGCAAGGCAAGCACTCTGACTGCTGAGCTAAAGCCCCAGTCCTTTCTGCCTTCAGTTCTGTCAACTCCTTGATAATCCTTCCAATACATTCTTTTTCTGTTTAAGTGAATCAGAATTGGTTTCTGTTGCTTGCAACCAAGAACACTGACTAATACAGTGGAATTTTGAGCCCTTTATATTTTGTTCTCTTTTGCCCTTTTTGTGTTTCCATTTTTCATATATTAATGGCAGATTGTTTTTTACAGAAGACCAAATATTTTGTCACCTTGTTCCGTCATCAAGTAGATCAAAGTGTGTAGCATGGGTTCCATCATTTCACATTTCGGTGATGTCAATATCCAGGACCTGGATTTGTGCCATTTCTCCACCATTCAATCATTGAGGTTGGCTTTATTCTCTGGTTCCTGGCAGACTGCTTAAGGCAGTTCTAATAGTTACACGCAGAAATAACGATGCCTAAAAAAAGAAGAAAAAGGATCTTTTCCTGTGGTCCTCTCTTAAGAACAAGGAAAATTTTTCTAAGCCTTGTCTTGGTCACTTTCTTGTCACTGAACCCCAAGAGCCCATCTTCATAACTTAAAGGGGGAAAGGTTTATTTTGGCGCAGGTTTTGGAAGTGTCAATCCTTGCATGTTTGACTGGAGCAGTGTGGTGTAAGGGCCTGGGTGGAGAAAACCTGCTCATGGCATCCTAGCGGTGAAGCAGCGAGGTAAGAGAGGAGCCAGGCAGGGAGATAAAACCTTCCAGGCTGGGCCCCCAGTGACTCATCTCTTCCCACAAGACCCCACCTCCTAACAGCATATTCAGCAATAAACTTATCAGTGGACTAATCCACTAATTGGCATAGCACCCCATGATCTAGTCACCTCCCCAAAGCCCTGCTGATGAGTGCACAAGGCCTTGGGGGACATTTAAGTATAAACAACAACAGAGCCACACCACAAATTCCCCTCTAATTTTATGGGTCCAAATCAGATCACTTGCCTAAACATGGCCTAACTCACGACAAAGGGGGAGGGATTCTCCTTTAGACAACAGATCCTTCCTAGAGATGGGATTAGTTTTCCCCAAGGAATATGGTCAATGGGGAAGAAAATAGTATCTTCAAAACATTGAGGTTCTCTTTGGAAACGAGAACGGGATGGAGGCTAGTCAGTCTGCAGTATTCATAATTTGTTTTGGCTGCTTGTTGAGCGTTTTTGCTCATTTTTGAGTTTGTGGCTGTAGTCTACAAACTGATGTATATAACTGGCTGTATCAGGGAGATGTTAATCTCATCTTTTGATATAAGTTTTAAAATGCTGACTATAACAGTGAAATGGTAGAGCCACTGTAAAAAACAATGTGGCAATTCCCAAAAAGAATTCTAGATAGGATTACCATATGAGCTGGCAGTTCCAGTCTGGATTTATACCTAAAAAAATTAAAAGCTGGGATTTGATAGACAGGTGCATACCAACATTTATAGCAGCGTTATTTACAATAGCCAAAAGGCATAAGTGATTGAAGTGTCTAATGAATAGAGAAACAAAGTGTGGCATATACCTATAATGGAATATTATTCAGCCTAAAAAGCGTAGAAATTCTGCTGTATGCCACAACACGGATGAACACTAATGTCCTAGGACTGAAGACAGTATGGTTCGTGAAACAAGCTAATCATGGAAGGACAAATATTGTTATTCTGCCTATGTGAGATACTTACACTAGTCAATATATGTATTTACATACATCTTATTGGTTTTGCTTCTCTGGAGAACCCTAATACACTTGTGTTTATCATAAATATTACATGATATTTAAACATTTTTCATAATTGAATAAACGCTCCCCTGTGTTTGTTACCAGAGGATGCGGAAAGCTGCTGATGCAGAGTTGTGTATCACAGCAGCCCCTTTCAAATGTATGTCTGCAGGATGGGTGGAAGTTGTGTAGGAACAGAGGGGGATGTGTATGGTCTGGAACTTTCTCCTTGGTCTGAAATTCCCATACCTAGTACCTGGTGTATTCTTTATAAAGTCACTCAGAATAGTGGCTGGTATAGCATGCACTCCAAAAATGTTACCAGCTTTTTTTTACTATCTTAAAGTGAAATATATCTTCCTCATTCATGATAGTTCTTTCCATGTAGAGAAAACTCCATGAGGGGAATAATCTGTCCCCTCTTCCTCTCTCCAGTTGTAGACTCTGAGTTTAGAAGAAACTGAGTGCATTAGTGTTCTAGGGCTGCTATAACAATTTACCGCACACTGTGTGGTTTAAAAAGACAAAAATTGCAGTTCTAGAAGCTTGAGGTCCAAAATCAAGGTGTGGATAGGTTAGTTCCTTTTGGAGGCTCTGAGGAAAACTCAGTCTATGTGTCTCCCAGTTTAAAGGGCTGCTCAAAATCTTTTGTGTTCCTTGGTTTGTAAATGCATTTCTCTGGTCTCTGCCTGTATCTTCACACCGCTTTCTCCTGTTAATCTTCTGCCCATATCTTCTAAGAACACATGCTATTTGATTTAGGGATCACTCTAATCCAGAATGATCGCATCTCAAGCTCTTTAACTTAATTGCATCTGCACGGATTGTTTTTCCAAACAAGGCTACTTTCCCAGATTCTGGGTGGCCATAGTTTTGGGGACCACATTCAACCCACTGCATGGACCATCTGCATCCTTCCCTTCTGGGAGTGAGGCTGCCTGCCGAGAGCATGTTCTGCTCTGGCACTTGTGTGGGTGTGCAGAGGCCTCGTCTCCATCAGAAAACTGCTGCTTCCTAGGAATCCGTGTGGCAGGATGCATAAATCTGTCTCACTCTGTGTTCAGCACTGGAAACCCACTTACCTGCAGCTATAAAGTCTTATTCTTCTATATTAGCTTTGTCAAAGAAAAGTGGTAGTTTCATCTCCAATCTTCCCTATTCTTTGATCTTGCTTCCTCAATTAGTTGAGAATTCAAGCATGGAAGAACGGCACCTTTTTCTTCTTTTGTCTCTCTTGAGAATTCAATAAATATTACTTTAGGCTCAGCTCAAATGTCAGTAACATTTCTAAATTCTTCTTCCTCTCTCATAGACAGAATTAAGCATGTCTTTTGGGTTTGCACACCCCTTCACATTATTATTGTCTTCTACTATTACTTTTTTCCCACTAGACTACAGTAGTCCCAAGTTCGCCTCCTGTTTCGAATCCACGGAATGATACTGTGTCTTGACAACCAACACATTCTCCTGAGAACATCAGTGCAGGTGCGTGATTAGGCACCACGCATCCATTACTGTGTCATACACTTGATTTCATTGTCATCTTTGTTTTCTTGCCTATTATGGGTTGTAAATAAAAAGAAAAGTCATCTGTTTTGGAAGTGGGAGCCAAAGTATCTGGTATGTTTTATTAAAATGATTTATGAGTTTTGCCTACTAAAAAAGGATAGTTTTGTGTACTGCTTTATACATCTTACAAGTGAAAATTTTTATTTTTTAATTATAAAAGGTTAAGAAATAAGACGAGAAAGGTTAATAAATAGAAAAGTAAATACAAAGAATTTATAAGAAAGAACGTAAGACTCTAACATCATCCTACTGTCAATAGTCACTGTCAACTTATCTTTCCAGTTTACTCTTCAATTCTATATGTGTGTGTAATTTACTAATGATAATATACTTGTGTATACAGTACTCAGTTTTATTTAACAGTTTTATTTATTTTTTTATTTATATCAGTTTTTTTATTTATATCAGTTTTATTTATTTTTTTATTTATATCCGTGAACCTTTTCCTTTGTCACATCATTCCCCAAATTATGATGCTTTTGGAAGGCTATATAATATTCCTTGTTAAAAATATATCATAATTTATTCAAATATTTTCCTCGCATAGGATATTCAAATTATATTAAATTTTTGATTGCAGTATTTTAAATAACTTGAAAAATGTGTTTTCAAAAATCCATTGTAACTCTAACATTAGTTACAGCAAAGCAGAAGGGTCGACACAGTCAGAGTCCAGATAACGAACAATAGAAGGCCATACAAAGCCAGAGAAAAGGCAACAGTGTGAGGAGCAGCCTCGGCCTCGGCTGCAGCCCTTGTGAGTGCAGCTCTGCAGACAGTGTCTTGTATGCAAGCTGACCTGATTCGTAGCAGGACCCTGTTTGCCTGGCTGAGCGGACTGAACTGAGAACTGGCGCTGCAGCCAAGCATGGGTGGCCGGTGGTCAGGGAGGGAAGCCCATGTGAGAGTTCTACTGATGCGGTCACTACATCATAAATGATCACAGCTAATCTTTCTTACAATTCGAATTTGTGACTCACGAGGGTTTAAGGCAGAAGGTAGGGTAGACACCCGGAGAGAAGTCCAAAAGCCATATTCACATGGCGATGGGAGCCATGACAAAGGGGGTTCAAAGAGTAGCGAGAACCAGTGCAGAGAGGATCTAGCAGCACAGACGGAGAAAGCAGAGCCAAGCGTGACCGAGTCATCACACTGGTGGAGCACTGGAGAAGGAGCAGCAGATGTCTGCCGCTGAAGCTATGTCAAGAAGAACAGGTGGCTGGAGGTATCCTATGTCCCCAGTGACTTTCCTGGCTCGGCCGGGCCGCGCCAGGCAGCTGCTAAGCCTGCTTCCTGCTCTTCCCACTTCCTTGTGGAGCTTCATAGTGACTCACATTGACCCAAGTCACCAGAGCGCGTCCCTTTTCATGGCAACCTGAAAGAGCCTGGTCAATGCCATGTAATATTCATATCTCCATCATGGCACATCTCGGGTGGCATCATGCTGATTTGCTTTTTTGTAATTCTCCCTGACTAAGCTCCTGGAGGTCAAGGACTGTGTTTAATGTCTTTTAAAAAATATATCCTTAGCAACTGGGGTAGTGTAACAACGGGTAGTAGGTTCATACTAATTGATGAATGAATGAGGAGCAGGGATGGTCCTGTGGGCAAAATAGCAATTGGAAAACATTCCTCTAAATGAACTTTCGATTTCTTGTTTTGTTTTCTATTAATAAGAGGTGCGCAAATTTTTATTCTTCAGAATTTTATTTGAAACAATGCCGTGAAAATTCCCCTTTACTTTTGTTGTAAATAAAATACACTTCTTTTTAAAAAGATACTTATTCATCAAACATTTAGCATCCTGCCTTATGTCAAACATGAGCTCTAGGATCATGAGCTCTGGGATACTGTCCAAAGTAAGCTCTTAGTGTACCTTACTAAACTCTGTAGGGAAAAAGAGCATAATAAGAGGTTTTAGGACTCGTAAGGAACTCCTTTAGTCCAGGAAAGTTGTGCCATCCACACCAAGAAGAATAAGGACACGCAGAATAGTTTATATACACCACAGTACAAAGGGCTGTGTATCTGTGTTGCAAAGTTGATTTTAAATAAGATGTGGCAAGTTGTATAGAAAAGCACCAGCTATGGAAGAGATATGCTCATCGTTTAAGCAGTTGTTAGTAATGCCTTCTGTACTGTCAGTTTAGTACAGTGTGATCATCAAATTTCAGGCTCTTCTAAGTTTTCTAAAATGTCATGGGTAGTGAGTTCTAGGATTTACTTTTTCTTGGTAATGCTTCTCACTCCTGTTTTAAGATAAGATATTGTTATTACTATTTCACATGAGACAAGAAATCACTTTTTTTTCCCGATAAGAGGCTTAGTGAAGAGTACAATGATATAAAAGAGTTGCATCAGCTTGCTGATGTTTTTAAATAAGTTAAATGAGTTCATTTTGGCAATGAGGAGTTGCGATATCACCATGCTTATATTTGCAGATAACATGCCAGCAATTAATTTGAAACTTGGTGATTCAAAAAGTGAAACCATTATTGTACTGTATTCAGGTTTTGGGATGATGGTTACCGAGATGCCTAAGTTTTACAAAAAATGACATTGTCAAATTTCTCTTCCTCTATTACAAATATATTTAAAAGTCATCTGGCCAGTGAAAATTTAAGTGAACAGAGGAGACTGTTCATTGTCTACATCATAATAAAACTTTGAAACAAAATTTCCTATTACTCAAACTAGCAGCTTACTTTCTAACTTTGGCATAAGTGCCATTGAAGAGGATTTTGATGATTCAAAGTATATTTTTACATTAGTGTGCTGTTTACAGTTACTATTTATAATGGAATTTTCTCAATATTGTACAAATAAAATAAAATTAAATACAGAAGCAAATTGGACATTAGAACTGAAATATACCTACAAAAATCATCCCTTATCCCAAATTTTAAATTTTTGTGTTAGTCCAAATTTTGTCTTGGCTTTACCTGTCATCCTCCTTCTGGTAATAGTGTCTCAGTTATCTATAGGCCACCGTCCTGTACCCACTGTCACCCCGGGGAGACTCAAGTTTCTGGAGGACCCATCACGGCCGTTCAGTGGGAACCTTTGTCAGGGCTACAGTGACAGGGTCAGAGATCGAGGAGTGAGCTGGGCGGAGGCTTAGTTCAGGGACTGTGCCGGGCTCTCTTAGGAAGGGAGATTGCCGCTTGTAATAACATGATAAGCGCAGAGCCCCTGGGGACTCTGGGGACTGCCGCGGGCAGCAAGCAGACACCTCGGAGGACATTGCACTGACTGAGAAATGGATGGAGAGCTTTGACTGATTTCTGAATCCCAGAACCCCGTCTGGATTTACATGAATAATAAATCTTTTTCTTTCTTCACTTTTTTTTTCCCGGGCCTGGGTAGGTTTGAATCGGCTTTTCCTTCACTTGTAAAACTGCCCTCGTGACTCCCCCAAAACGCTTGACAAATGTGCAAATGCTCAGAAATTGGTCTCATTGGTTAATTTAAGGATAAATCTGTGTAAGAAAGCTGAGATTACAGATGTAGTTTATACTAATAAAACGCTGCTTCTTTTTGTTATATACATTCAGTTGCACATAAGAATTACTTGAAGAAAATGTTGATGTACAAATGTTTTTTAAAAAAAAACACAAGAGCAGCCAGGTGCAACGGCACATATCTGTAATCCTAGCATTGTGGGGGCTGAGGCCTGGGGTGACAGATTCTAGCCCAGCCTCGACAAGTTGAGGAGACCTTCTCTCAAAAGAAAAAAATGAAGAATAGGGCCACGGATATAGCTCGAGGTGAAGGCCCTCGGTTTAATTCCCAGTACCACAAAAACAAAACGAAAAACATAAGATCTAAAAACAAAAGCTTTACAACCCCCTGGCCTACAAAATAAAGTCAAGTACATGTGTAGCAGGTCCTGGCCACCTGTCTGTCCTTATCTACTTTCCAGCTTCTGGCCTCACGCTCCTTCCAGGCCAGAATTCCAGTGGTTTCTCCAACAGTGTCCGCTCCTTAGCTCAGAACTCTGCACCTTGCTTAGTGTCTGTGCGCTGCTCTTTGGCAAAGGTTCGGCTGCATCTCTCTCCACAAAGCTTCTGGAGTCCCTCCATGGGGAAGCAACCACTCTGCCCTCTGCTTAGCTGTTGGCGCAGTCAGACCTATGTTCTTGCCAGAGTGCTTAACTGCCTTCTGCCATGTCTGGAGCCTCCAGGGCAGGGCCGACATCTTATTCTTCTGTGTATCCCTCCTGCCGATCCCTCTCTGACACACAGTAGATGCTCAATGCAGATTTGTCAAAGGAAATTTCAGTGTAGTGGCTTGGGGCTGCTTCTGTGCTTGTTTACCGTCCTAAGCACGGCAGGCCCATCTCATCTAGGGTGTGCAGGAAGTTCTGTGTACTAAATAATAGTTTTAATGGCATTCACAGTCTTCAAACACCATAAATGACCAATGTCCCACCAATTCCGAGACTCCAGTCTGAGGATGAACTTTTATGAGCTGTAGTTATTGGTCCAAACATAAACTGCTTGGTTTTAATGAGGGCTTGAGCCAAACTTAGAAATGCACAGATCAGAGTGGCTCGAAGTTCCTTCTTTATTGTGGATATTTCCATTCTGAGCCAATTTGTATTTTAGTTTAGTGGTTTCCTACTCGTTTTCCTTGGTAGTTTGCATGTATCCTGGGAATGGAAGATGCTTATCCAAGGAGTGTACAAGTATTTCCGAACACATTCACCTATCAGGAGGCTTGTTCTGTACCCGGCCACCCTGGGCATGTCACCTTCTTGGAGCATCACTCATGCCTTGTGTCACCTTCACTGGGCTGCTTAATTGACTTGTATGTTTCGGGCCAGCTGACCCAGTACTGACATCCCGTATTGCTCTCCTGAATAACTAATGGTGGGAATTAGTTGGGAATTAGCCACTCCCAACTTCAGTTGGACTTGTTAGATGACATTAAATGCTTTTGAACAGTCTTCTCTTTTACCGGATGGAATTTCTTGGGGATCAAACTCCCCAGTCCTCTCTTCCCCATTGAGGAAGGACATGACTGTGGACCTTTGTCCCACATCACAGTCAAGCCATTTTCACCCTCAGAACAGGATGCTTGTCTGGCAGAGCTCCTTCTGGGTTGTAATTAGTAGTCATGACCCAGTTCCTACTGACTGACCGGGAGGGTTGTCTCTGGAAAACAACTGTATAGCAAAGGAGGGAGACCACAAGGCTGCGGTGGATGGGACAGGCCGGGTGGTGGATGGGACAGGCCGGGTCAGTCCAGAGGAGTCAAGTCTAAGCTCTTGTCTTTGGGACTGAATTCCTCTGTGTTGGCAGTGGCAGGAGAGAGGAGGTTGGTAAGAATGGTAACAAAGTCCTACACTCTTGGGCAGTCCTACTTTGCTGGACTATGCAGGCCAATTACAGGTTGGCAGACACTATCTGGGATACATGATGACATATTAAAAAGAGATGGGTACTCTGGTCTTCCAATCTTCAATTATTTTATTTTATTTTTTTGGTGCTGGAGATCAAACTCTGGGCCTGATGCTTGCAAGGCAAGTACTCTAGCTGCTGAGCTAAATCTCCAGCCCCAAATTATTTTATTTTCAAGTTAATCTTCTATATTGATCTTTTTGTCTGTTGATAGCCTTCCCTTGGTTGATCCAATTGCTTCATTCTAGCAGCTTCTACCAGGGAAACATTACAGGAGTTGTAAAAACAAGGGACAGCATTTTGCTTTGGTACTTGGAGTGGATGTATTACTTTCAATGATTAAAACATGAAAAATTCCAAAAATAATGTTCTTATTTCCTTTTGATCTTTTTAATTTTGTTTTCCCAATAAGGTAGAATTAAATATTTTTTAGGAAATTGAAGAATACACATGATCATAAATGACTCTCTGATCTCTGGAATGCATACAGAACTGTCTAGCGCCAAGGAAGGGCGAGGGCTTGGGAATCTGTCCAGCCCGGGGCCGAATCTTGTCCCTGCTCCTTCTAGAGTAGACAGTAGAATTATTAAGATGTTCAAAGGGAGAACATGTGTCCAAGGACCCGATTCCTAATAACGCAGTTTATTTTGCAATATGAACACGTTTAAAGGTAAAACTAAGTAGAGAGCACTTTTCTTGAGCTTTTCGCTATGTATATATCCAAGGCCATGTACTTTGCAGTTGAGAATGGAGTTTGAGAAAGTAAAATTTCTAGCTCTGGTACAAATTCATAATGGTAAAAAATATGTATATATACATATATATGTAAAATATATATAATGCAATATATAGTACTCTTTCTATATATGCATATATATGCGTAATATATTCTGCATTATATATCTATATTTCCCTATCTACCATCTATCTGTCTGGCTATCTACTTACTCAATATCTGAAGTGTAAACTGTGTTCCATCAAAGATCCTGTCATTTTTATAAAAAAGGCAGTGCAGGGTGGCACCTCCTTGGCTTACAGACTTGCATTTTGATCTTGAGATTGGTGGATGACTTCCTATATCCTCAAAGGACTTACGGTTGGGTCGATACTGAGAGGAGCTTCCGCTCGTTCCTGCAGAGATTTTAAACAAGGGGCTTATGATCTTCTGCCCCAAAAGACCCTGGACAGAGAGAAGGAGAAAGAGGAAGTCAAGAGATGTGGGAGCTGGAAGGAGATGAGCGCTCTCCGCACCTGCCTGGCAGAGTGAACACTCCTAAATACAGGAGACGTAATGGCTGCTTTTGTTTGCTGGAAGGTTGTGGCTGTCTTTAGCTTTCTAGTTTCTGCCTGCCCCACAGAAGCAGAAAGCAGGAGATACTAGTTTCTCTGGAGTCCAGCACTTTGTAGTGCCATGATATTAAAAAGTGTTTGAACTCAATGACATACAAATTAGGGAGGAAGATCTGAAATTGTTTCATAAATGTATGATATGTTTAAATTCAGTGGCTCAAAAGTATTATTACTTTGTAAGAAGAAATACAAAATGTGAAACATTTTAATGTTATTAACTTAGCAAAGTCATCTTAATTATGTAATGTGCACTAAAAATATTTTAGGCATTTATCTTCTCCCACCTCCACATTTCTATTAAAAGTGGGGGAGGTGAAGAAAGTCCCTCCCCCATGTATTAAAAAAGTTGGCTGCTACCTTTGCATAATTTTTATCATATGGGAGTAAGGACAGAGTATCTGCTTTGGTTTAAATACCAGTTCCACCTTTTATTAACAAGTCCTTCAACCCTTCAGTGACAAGTTTCTTCTAATACAGGGTTATTGTGAGAATTAAATGAGTGACTATATGTGACATGTTTGGTAATTAGCATTATGTATGGGTGATAATTCCTCCCTTTCTTATACACTATCGGTTTCTTCTCACAAAGATTTTGTGAAGAATGTAAAGCAGGAGTTATTAATGTCCTCGGGGGAAATAGAAAGCTCAAGGTGGCTGATTATCTTATCTGGGATCAAATATTTAGTAACCTACAAAAGTAGGATTCAAATTCAGACATTGTAGCTTTCCACCTTGTCTCCCTTTATTTCAGGAAGTTGTGCACTCTGCTTAGTCTTCACGAACATGTAGGCAGAGTGGGGATCACGGATTAAGCATAACTGTTGATGAAACAGGCCTTCTTCCAATGTATATTTATTGACTGAATAGAACGACTAAAAAGCAGCTACTGCATAGAGAAAAATTTGATTAGCTCTGCCTGATAGAATATCAGAAACACTCAAGCATTTTACAGAAAGATTCACCCCTGCAGAGTAACCAAGTTTTGTATTGTGACATTTAGGTTAGATCGAGTAAAGATAGCTGGTGCTCCAACCATCGTCAAGTTCAATATCTAAGTGTGAACAGGCTCACGTGCCTGATGATATAACACAAAAGTCATGTTACAAATGATGCAGCCATTGAAAATGAAGCATTGACACAGTCCGAAAGTGTGATTAATTACACGAGAGATCTGATCCCTTATCTTTTGTCCACAACATGGCTATCATTACTTTTAATCAAAATGCCAAAGGCTGAATTACCCTCTCTGGGCCTGAGCAACAGCAACTGTGGCAGGAGACACAATTCAGGGAGAAATCCCTTTGTTCTATTTGTGTTTGCCAGAAGCTCCAGAAATGGTCTAGGAGAAGGGGCTGATGGTGGCGTAGGTTGTGGGACCGAGAGAAACCGGGCGAATGGACCACACCAAGGAAGGGCTCAGCCAGAGGACAAAACTGTTTAGGGAAAAGAGCTTGTTAGGAATAAAGTTGCTATAGGAAAGTTTGTTATATCTCTTTAAAGTTTTTAGCTAGTATTTCTAAGTCAATTTCACAGGATTTTATAATGGAGAGGAACTCCAGAATTTATATACAGCAACCATTTCACTTTTTTTTTGGTCAGTTAGGCAATTGAAACCCAGAGAGGCTCAGCAATTCTGCCAATGCCTCATAGCAAATTAAATATAATCGATTCAAGAGTAGGCCTTTAAACATTTTTTTATTTTTATTAGTACATGTTTGCAGTGCACATGACTACATTCATTGAGGAAACTGGTACATGTACATAGCACATCTCAATTCTTTTCTACCCCCTTCTTCTCCACTGCCCCCTTTTTGTCAGCCTCAAATTTCATTTAATTGTAAGTCCTTATAAAGTGACTTATCATAATACAGATTAACAGCCAGACTAACAGGCCAAAAAACATATAATACACCTAAAACAGTTGCACTAAATCAGCGTACAATTTTAAATACATTGCCCATGCTGGATTACAATAACTTTTCTCTCTTTTTCCCTATTTTGTCTTTTATTTTGTGCTTTATTTGTTGAGTTTCCCATAGGAGAGAAACCAGGGCATATTTAATCTTGTGTAAGATCAGGCCTTTTGATTCCCTTTTCTTCATTCAGCAAAAACATAAGGCGGAATCCTGCCCTTAATGCACTGTTGGCTCTCTGCAAATCTTTGATGAATGAGTGAATGGCTCTCTGTCTCTTACATCTTTTCTTGGGTCATTTTTATACCCCAAATTGAGGAAAAGATGACTCTGCCACGTACTTTGCAGTTGAGCATGGAGTTGGAGAAAGTAAAGTTTCTAGCCCTGGCACTAATTCAGAGATGCCAGAAAAATGACGCCACTTCTTTTATATTTTTCTTTTTTCCAAGGGAGGAATAGTTCCGCAGATCTCTGTCTGATGAGAGGCCCAGGTTCTAAGGTCAGACCTGAGATGGAAAGTGCAGATAACCAAGCTGCCCTCAAAACCCCCTGAGGGAGGCTGGTCTGCTGTTTCTCAGCCAGTTTGTACTTTCTCATTGGAATGCGGCTGTTTTCTTGTTTGTTACCAGTGAAGCAGTTAACTTGAACCTCGGAGTCATGTACTGTATTTTAAGCCAAAGGTGGCACGGTGAGCGGTCCATAAGCATGGACAGAGCTGGGGCAGAACAAATTCATTGCTCATGTTCATTCTGAGGCATTGTCTTTTTAAAAGCAGTATTTCTTCACTCATTAACTCTTTCTCTCTCACTCTCATAACTGAGCCTGCAAATGTTAAATGCCTGTAGAACTCAACTCCACTGTTCTGCCTGGTCCATGGGGAAGAATAAAGAAAGTACTAATAAGGATATTCTATAATCAATGTCTGTATTAGAGTATTTATTTTATATTGTGAAGCATCTTAGATAAAGATGAGATTGCTGTACACAGTGTTTGCATTCCTTGTATGGAGTTGGTACATGCACACAATACATCCAAATTCCTTTTTATCATGCATTATCCCTTTCCTCCCTCCTCTTCTTCCACCTGTTGAACCCCTTCCCCTTTGAGAATGATCTGTCTCCCTACTTCATATTATTTATCTTTTATTTTGCTCTTTATTAATATTTTGGGTTTCTCATATAAGAGAAACCATGTGATATGTAAGTTGTGTGTTTGATTTATTTCACTTAACATTATGGTCTCAGGTGCATCCGTTTTCTACAAATGACTCAAGTTTATTTTTCTTTATGGCAGAGTAGTACTCTATGGTGTGTAAATATGACATTTTCTTTATCCATTCATCTGTTGATGGGGATATGGCCCATTTCCAAGATCTAGCTATTATGAAACATGACCCAAAAAAAGAAAAAAAAAAAAAAGAAAGGGGATCAAGATATTGGTGGCGGAGAGATGGAGGGAAAGGGAATGAAAAAAAGAATTAAGATGTGTTGTGTGCATGTACCAACTTCCCATAAGGAATGTAAACATTATGTACCATACACGTGCACTAATGAACTAAAATTAAAAAAAAAAAAGATGAGACTGCTGAACTCTAAAAGCCGATACATTCCCTGTAGAACCAGGGTTTTGTCATTCCCTCCAACTCTTCAACTGTGGGGATTTAGAAAAGAAGGTTGAAAAAAAAATGAAGTTTTGGTAAAGCTATGCCCAGGAAAAGGAGAATGAATTATTCGACTATTTGACTACTGAATGTAGAGAAATTTAAATGCAAATTATAATCAGCCTCCACGGGCCTTCTTGTCTCTTGTAAAACCAAAATGGCAAACTAAACAAATCTTGGTTTACTCAAACTTACCCTTTAACATTCGGCTCAACCGTCAAAGCTGTCAATAGCTACCAATATTCTCAGTAGGTTGGGTTTTGCTCTTTTTGTGTCTCTATTCTTCTTTCTTCCTTTCCCCCATCCATCTGTACTCCAAAATTGCCATTTCCACTCAGGTTTACACTGCAGCTTCACAGTGGATACAGACTGTGGTCTCGTGGAGGCCTTTGGAAAAATTTATTAGATCTACTAAAATTAATCTGCTCCTACAGACATTATGAAGGAGAATTTTGGACAGAGACACCTAGTTGATTTCCTGGAGCAAACCTCGGGGATTTGCTTTGGCTCGGAGAGGATGATGTTTTAAGTTATAATGTAGTTGCTGATCTTGGGGAGATAGTTGGAACTATCCTGCATGCACAGGAAGCTTGGGCTCTTGGCCCAAACGGCTCAGAGTCTAAATATTTGGAAGATGAATACTTGGAAATGCATGTAAACATTTAAAGCATTTTATTTGTTTTTCCAGTAAGTCTCATTGTTCAGGGATCCAATTCTGCAGCAAGACTGTATCTGCTGAAGACATGAACCCTGTGGACAAGTCCAGGCCCAGGCTCCACCTCGGGTCTTGGCGGGAAGCCAGAGGTGCATGTCTGCTGGCTAATGTCCACACCCCAAAGTGGGTTACTGCAATCCCCCGCCTTCACCACCTGTGTTTGAAAGTCATGCAAGGGGTTTGACCCTCAGCAACTCTGCTCTAAACCAATTCTGCAGTGAAACCAGGAACAGACCGCACACGCACGCGCGCACACACACACACGTGTGTACACACTCCATTTTTCGAACCAAATGCTGCAGTAGTTCCCATCTTTTGTCAATGCTGGATCTACACTATTGTCACCAACTCTCAACTCTAATTCCTGTTCTGTGGTCCGTTCTCCTCTCCAGCCTACCAGATGACATACTCTTTGGCAGGCATATGCTGCAAACTAATCCAAAGGCATAAGATTATGTAAAATATAATTAAGGAGGCAAATATGCTATAAAAGCAGCCTGTGTGTTTATAGAACTCAAACAATGGGGGAATTTTCCAAATTCTCTCAACTCATGAGATACTTTAGGACTTAAATAATAGGAACTGTTTGCCTAGCCCAATCACATTATATAGATAACTGCTGGATATCTACTTCGCGTTGCTGTTGAGTCACTAATTCATGCTGTCTTGGTGGCATGAGACTGAGCACTAGCTTCATGTCTGAAATTTGAAGTAGAAAGGCTGGGGTGGGTGGATGGGGCGGGGTGGGGATGGGAGCGCACCTGGCTGTGGTAATTGCTGTGGTAAGGTGTCTTAGACAATGACGATAATAACTGTCCTGATAGAACTGGGGATGCAGGAGCAACAGTAAAAATTATATTAAACTGGGCCTCATGCCCAGACTATCATAGCAGCTTCAAATAAACAAAGCGTAAGAAAAACATTTCATGAGGAGCTAACTTGTGAATCGGGAAAGCTAAGCAAGAGCGAGAGATGCGTGTTTGAGGAGACAGTGCTTTGACCTGCTTGAAAAGCTTTGCCCAACTTAATTGAAATGCCCAATCTAATTAAAAATTTACCCATAATCCCACGGGTGGCCTCTGTTCCACCTCTTTCTATTGTTAAGATGCCCAATAGGATCCCCTTCACTGAAAAATTATTGAGCCGAAGTATATCTCCGCACACGGGCACGACTCCCAGCCTCCCAAGTTGGAGGCAAATGCTTGTGATTTGCACAGTGGACAGTGGTGTCTCCCTTGGTGATGGCATATGACATAGACGAGTTCAGGGTGGCCATCTGCTGTTGATGAGGTGACAGACAGAATCTGTTCCATTCTGACTCCCCAGTGCTGGCCAGCTGGCTTAGAGTGGACGAGGTTGGACAGAACGGGTGATGCCCTCTAAGCCTCTGGGGAAATAACTCCAATCCTTTCCCTTATGTGCCCATATTTATCCCTGTTTTCTTCATATGCATACATACATTATTACACGGAGCTGATGTGATAAAATACAATTTGGAACATGAAGGAGAAGGAAGAAGCCAAGGAGTAAAAGGTGAGTATGAGACACACCTGTAAGTTTCCTAGTAGCCTGGGTGGAAGAAAGAAACCTGATTTCCGTTGACTGGGAAAAAAAAGAAGCAAATCAAGCTTTCTGGAAATAATGATTTTCTTAACCATTCTAAAATCTTTTTTTTCACCTTTGACTTGATAGGAGAAATTTACTTTCTTAGAGTACATATAAAAAAAATAAAAAACAAAAAAACTTGTCAGTTACTCAGGTGTGTCTCATACTCAAGACCAACAACTTTTACTCCTTGGCCCTGGTTTTAACCCCCAGCCTGGAGGTGGGGGCACAACAAACAAGCAAACAAAACAAAACAAAAAAACTCCAAAACTTGTTAAATTGCTAGAGTGCTTGGCCTATCGACAGGGAAAGGACCAGAACACAATTGCTTAATGACTAATGCGAATAGGTAGCACTCAGCAGTCCCCTGGGACTGACTGACCTAACCTTACTCTCAAGAACTAATAGGAGACAGGTTGGAGATTTAGCTCAGTGGTTAGAGTGCTTGCCTACTAGCAAGCACAAGGCCCTGAGTTCAATCCCTGGCACCCCCCCCAAAAAAAAAAAACCCTGATATGATTATGATTTTTACCTTTCTCTCTTCGCGCACATGTATTTTCTAGAATTTTCGTAGTGAACACGTATGGCATTTGTCATGGTGCTGAGCTTGCTCTGGGACTGCTGGACCTGAGCTCCTCGCCTTGCCCTCCCCAGCTCTGTGATGGGGGGCCTGAGCCCTGTGCAGAATGGAGTCCTCAAGCCCCATCACCAGCTTCCAGCTGGGTTTGGCCAGTGGAGGCAGCAGGAAGGGAGTGGTCAGGGAATTTTCCTCCCCTCGCAGGTGGATGGTATCCCGGTGGCTGCCCTCTCTCTTCTACTGCTCAGTCCTCACCAGAAGCCGGCTGTGGTTCCAGCTTCCCCTGGGCCAGCTGTTCCCCGGGCTCTGTCTCACGCTGCCTCTTCACCTTGTCCCTGTAGCCTAGGAGTGGCAGCAACTTCCTGCTCTTGCTGGCGGCAGGATTGCCTCATCATTCCTTGTTCGATTTCTGAGCTTCTTGCATCTCATTGCATTAAATTTCCTCGGTTTTAAATATTCGGAGTGGTTTTTGTCTTCCTGGTTGGGCTCTGACACAATGAGACAGAAATGCATTTGAAACAAAGATGAAGGAGGCCAGAGATTTAGAGGGACATGAGTTGACAAGGCAACTGAAGAAGCAAAAGACTCCTCAGATCCTGGGTGCACAGCAGTGGGGAAGTGTTTGTGGTCAGCTTAGGGCTTCTTTGGATGCATCAGAAACAAATATGGCAATTTGACTGCGGCTGATGAGCTCTAGAAATGAAGGGCGACAACAGGTAAGATATACGGGCAAAACATAACAAAAGACAAACCCAACAAAGCCCCCAGTAGCATTTAGGGTCACAACTTGAATTCAGGTGCTGGCTGTGGCAGATATTAGGGTTGACTCTGCAGCATTCATCCTCCCTCCCATGGGGCAGAGCTGGAGTGCGGCCTTCACCGGTGTGGTGGTTGACTACTGAGCGGCCATATAACCCAGCCTGAGCCAATGGGCATGCACATCCCCCTCGCCACCGGTGCAGTGAAAGTGAAGCCTGTAACTCTTGTTTGATGACTGCAGAAAGAGAAGTCCTTTCTCCTTCTGGGTAATGACCTGGGTCCTGAAGCTTCTTCACCATTTTGCTACTGAAAGAAAAAGATCCTGAGAATAAAGCTGGCATATAAAGAAGGGTAAATCCAAGACACCCAAAATAAAACAGTTGGGTCGGGGTTTCTGATTCTGCTGTGCCTGAATCCCAGCACTGGACTTTTTCTGTTACATGAGCGTGTACAGTCCTTCTCCTGTTTGGTATGATTTCTGTCACTTGTAACAAACGCACAGTAATTTGACTGTATTGGCTGTGTCCTTGGGTCGCTCAGTTAATCTCTCTGGTCCTCAGTTTCCTTATCTATAAAATGAGAATACTAAGACAACTTACTTCAGAATGTTTTTGAGGATCAAATGAGGTAACGAATGAGAAAGTGCTTTGTAAATTGTGAGCAGTTATTAGAATCTTTCTAGTATCTTGCATAGAATCTGTTTTAATTGTTAGTGAAGTTTTACAGCTCTCCTATACATAAAGCATTTATTTTGTCAAGCGTGCAGCCCAGTTCAGTCATCCGTACTTCATCGCTGGATTGTGAATGTTCACCAAGATGAGTCAGTAGTAACCATTCTTTCACTCTGTACAGCTCTAAATGATTTACTTTTGAAGTCCCAGGTGACTATGTAAGCTTGCAAGGGCTCACCTCAAAACCCCCACTCAAATGGAAACAGATTGAGCAACCCTTTGTGTGATCACTCATAACTCAGCTGTAAAGTGTGTAGTTCTTCGCTGCCATCTGGAGCCACCTGTGAAAGTGGGTGTGCGGCGTTCCTGTAACTGAGTGAAAGTTCAGGTTCGTCTAGAGAGGACCCTCTGGTCAGTTCTGCCCCTCCATCTTCTTTTGGTTGCTGCTTTGAGGTGGCTTGGGAACCTGAGAGTGTCTTAGGCATTAGGTACCAACTCCTCAAAGGGCTATCCAGCTAAGAACCCCCACGGAAACAGCAGATAATTCTTAGATCTTTAAAATCAGTAACAAAATGTTATCTTATGATAGCAAAATATTAAGGGTAACTAGTTTATTCAGGCTGATTATAAAAGGTCTAAAAGTATAACGAACTGTGCTATATGTATGTCTTTAGGGAGGGCTGGGGCTGCCTGTTAGGGCAGAAAGAGGACAATGGGACTGAGAACTCACCCCCACCCCATCATGCATGGGGCTGGGGACAAGACGTGCAAGTCCTACTTTGACCCTTCCCACCCAGCCCTATTGATTCTGCTTTCCAAACAGACTTCCTGTCTCCCCTTCTCTGTTTGTCTTGCCTGAGCTGGGTCAGGTCTTTCTCACAGTTGACCTGAGTTAGTCACTCTGTCTGCAATTTTAAGCCCTTCACTTTGTCTCCAACCCACCTCTTCCAACCTGCTGTTGGAGTCCTCTTTTAAACTTGTGCCATTCTGCCCCTGTGTCCTCTCCCCACCCTAAAGCTCCTCATTGGCTCCCTGTAGCTCATCCTGCAGAGTTCGGACTCCTTACAGGGCAAGGAGTTGTGGGATCTGGTTCCTGAGGGCCATCAGGCCAGCTCCTCTGTCACCACCCTTTCCCACGCTCCTCTTATTCCTTCCAAACCGAACCAGAGACCTAGGAAACAACTCTTTAAGTCAATGGTTGTTACAACTTTGTGGTCATAAACATTACCTAAGCTTGTTTCAAATGCAGATTCCTGAGCCACATCTTCCCAGGGGTGGCTGGGGCTGGGAATTGGAAATTTCTAAGAAATTTGTCAAAGTCTCAGCTGATGGCCCTTGGACTATCTTTGGGGAGATCTGTGTGATCACTCTTGTCACAATTGTCCACCTCTTTCCCTTCAGCTCTGCCTCCAGCTAGAACTCCTGCAGAGCAAGCATCAGGCTGTGTCCAGCTTTGTTTTCCCAGGACTTAGCCTAACTTTGCATACCCTGAGCTCTCCATGTGTTTAAGAAGTGAATCAGTGAGTCACAGCAGAGCCCGTATTTTGAGGCAATGGCAGGAGGAGCAGTCAGGGACCCTGGATGGAGCTCAGGGGTTAGCTGACCCACAGGGTTAGAGATGGAGGGTGCATAGAGAGTGGTCATCAGAACCCTGGTCAGGATGCGGGGCCAGTGGAGAATCAGGATCCTATTTAGTGGTGCAGGGGAGTGAGGTCAACCATAGACCGATAGACCCATCAAGAAAATGGCTTCTGCACAGGGAAGAAGGAGGGAGGGGACCCAGAGGCTTGGAGGTACATTCAACTGGACTAGGAACAGGTGATTTGGTTCTGAGTCCCAGATTATTGCTCTAGAGAACAGGAGTTGCTGTTTTGTCTGCAAATCAGATTCACCTAGAGCAGCTTTTCTGAAATCAAATGAACAAATGAAAGTCAGGTTTCCAAGTTCCACCCCAGAGTTACTGAACAAGACTCTGTCTGGGTATATATATATATATATATGGAGGGGATTTCAGGAATTTTTATACCAGGTGTTCTGAAATTTTATCATCCTACATCCATGCACAGGGAGCCCCCATAGCCCATTCATTCTGGTTGTTACCCAGTGGGCCATTCCTATTTAAAGAGTCACACTTTTTTTTTTAAACTAAAGGAAAGTATTTTTCAATTATCATTTCTTTGCTTATCTCTTTTTGTCCATCTCTCTCTCTCTTTCTCTCTCTCTTTTTTTTTTTGGTGTTGGGGATCGAACTCAGGGCCTTGTGCTTGCAAGGTGAGCACTCTTACCACTGAGCTAAATCCCCAGCCCCTTGTCCATCTCTCTTGTCTCTTTATCTATAACTACTATAAGATGGATATTGGAATTTTTGGTCCTAACTTCTATATACCCAAATTTTTATTTTAAAATTTCCTTTTGTTCTTTCTTAGTTTCATATTCCAGAACACTTTCTCAGTATACTTTGCTGGTTAACATGTAACATGCTCCCTAGTTGTGCCTGCTCTGTTATTTAACATACCTACTGAGACTTTTATTTTTATGATTGCATTTTCATTTTCAAGATATCTAAATGTATGTCATCATACCAGCCTTTTCTTGTTTTAAAAATATGATGTCTTAATTATATAGAACATTTAACGTACAAGACCTCTGTAAATTTTTCTTCTATTTGTTTTATTCATTCTGTTTCTACAGATGTTTGTTTTAAGATTAGCTTAGTTTGGTTTTCTTTTCTTGATATTGGCTTCCCTTATATGTCTAGTACTCCTGGATTGTGCACTTGTTGTTTATCTGATCATCTTTATATTCAATCATCTTTGATCACAGCCAGCAAATTGTGGCCTATGAGCCAAATCCTGTTGCTACCCATTTTGAAATGAAGTTTAATTGGAACACAGACACACTTACCCATTTACATATAACCTGGGGTTGCTTTTGTGCTATAAAGGGAGAGCTTGATAACCAAAAACATCTAAAATATTGACTCTCTCATCCCATACAGAAAAAGTTTGCAACTGTGTTGTGGGTATAATCATCACTTTCCAGGAAATACAGATCTAGGAGAATGGGGCAAACAATATCATGGACACATCATCCAGGGCAGAAAGGAAGATATTCTATAAGATCCAGTTTCTTCACATAGGCATAGAAATAAATGAAAAGATAAATTCATTTGGCTTAAAAGAGATTTAGTGGAAATATCAACCAAAAACAGTCTGTGACTTTTCTTGGATCTTAAACATTTAAACTGGTGAACTATAAAGTCAAATTTTGGTAACAAGGAAGGAGAATTAAACATGAACCCATATTTCTAATTTTTACTGATGTGAAACAAATCACTCTACAATCGGAGTAAGATAAGAGCCGTGTTGTTACGTTTATGCATTCTGTGGGTCAGAAACATGGAGAAAGTCTGTGGTGTGGTCTTCTCTGCCATGGGTGTGGTAATCGTTTAAAAATCACTTCATTGGTTATGGAGTCACACTATGACAATATGATAGAAGAAAATGAAAGGTGGTGGTGGTGGCGGCATGCATAAAACGAGACTGACAGAATGTTGATAGTTGTTGGAACAGTGTTAGGAGTATTGGTTGTTTCATGAAATTTCTTTGTTTGAAATTTTCCTGTATGAACAAGACACAGAAAGAAAAATTTGGTGTCGGCCGCTTACAGAAGTTCTTTCTTACACCTCCGGCGGCCTTGGTGAGTCAGAGTCCTGGCGCTAAGTGTGTGTGGGGGTGCTGGGTGATCGGCCTGGAGCCTCCGGGCTTTCTGTTCCTCCTGGGTGCTGCCAGCTCCCCAAGGGGCCTTCTTGCTTCTTCCACCCAGGTGCCTGTGCTCCCTGCTCTGACCAGAGGCAGGTGGCCTCCAGGCTTCCTTCTTGGCACAGACAGGCAGAGGGAGGAACCTAGCAGTGTGGCCACCAGAATCAGGTGATTGTAACCCACACAGGCTGCTCTCTGCTCCCTCCTGGTCTTTGCAACTGTCAGTTCTGTGTTTGGAGCAGCCAGAAGCCGCGTCTCCCTCTGGACAGTGTCTCCCTTCAGCCTGTTTGGGATGGAGTTTTGGTCAGTTTGGTCCTTTCTGGCAAAACCTTATTATGGACCGAATCTTACCCACCTCCCCAAATCCTTTCTTTCATTTTTAGAAATGTCGATTGTGTTCATCAGCCATTTGAATTCTTTTTTTTCAAGGCACTCTACACAGCCAGTATATATCCAATTTTGCATCTTGTGGGTTTAAAAAACCTACATTAGAGCATACATATTTATTACTTGGATCTAGAAAAACAAGATGACATGAATGTAGGTCCTATTAGGGAAGGGAGGGGGCCCAGGGAGAGGAGGGTGATAGGGAGGGTAGACATGGTCAGAGCCTGTTATATGCATGTATGGAAATGTCACATTGAAACTCATTATTTTGTGTAATTCATATAAAGTAATAATTATAATAAAAAAGAACATACATATTTCCCATTTTACCACAAACTGCTTGCAATAATGACTCATAATTGCATATCATATCTTATATGCATGCTTTAATTTATAATTTCTAAACATTTAAATTTGGGGCATTTCCAAGTTTTTGGTCTTAGGCATATTTACTGGGATAAATATCTTTGTTTCAATATTTAGTCTCACCATTAATTTTATTTCCCTAGGATGAGTTTTAAACTGGGGAATTACAGTAAAAGAATATAATCTGTAGCATGACCTGTGATATATTGCCAGATTTATTTTCAAAGAATTTCTATCCATTTATGGTTTTCTTCCCAACCCCAACATTGTAAGAGTATCCATGTCACAGAGAGAGAGAAAGAGAAAGAGAGGGAGAGAGAGAGAAAAAGAAAACTAAAGCCTACCTGTTAGAATTTTTATTAGATCAAAAAAATACTAGTGCTTAGAAATTACATATGTAATAAGTGAATATGGAGTTATTTGAAAAAATCAAATCAGTAGCATATGGAGGAGTAAAGAATGAGTTTCTCTTCATCCCAAAGTACCTTCTCTTCTCCAAAGGCAAAATCTTTAGTGTACATCATGTTGGGTTATCAAAATATCCTTATGAATTTATATTTATATAAGTAAATATGTAACTACTGTTGGATTGATTTTTCTGCTTCTTTTTTCTATTCATGCATTAGCATTATATAATATTTCTATTCCTCTAATAGTTATGGTTAGAAAATGTAGTACATTTGTCAAACATAGCATTTTCTCAATGTCTAGAAGTAAGCCACGGCTGTATCTCTACCAAACAAGAAGACAGAAGCCTTGGGATGTTCTCGGTTCCCTCTTGTCGCCATCTTCTACCATGCGGACATGATTCAATTCTAGGTTAGTTCATGAGTCTTTACACAGTGTATCAGAATCACTTAGAATTTATTACCCATCTTTTTACTCAAGGTTTTTTGGTGTGTCGCTTTCTTGTTTTCATTTTGCTGAAATACCTTCTCAAGTAATTCTTTCAGGAAGGAGCCGAGATTGGTAAACTTTGTGAATCCTTTCGTGTTCAAGGAAGGATTGTACTGTACCCTTCTGTCTGTATGCTGGCTGGGAACTTTCTAAAGGAAAAGGGTTCTTTTGGTTCCTGACTGCGGGGGTGGCGGGTCGTGAGAGCATGGCGTCATCGCTGTCGAGGGTCCTCAGTGGGAGAAGTAGAAAGGGAACGGAACACAAGCACAAGGGGTGTACATAGACATGAGCAAGGAAGTGAGAGACTGGGGAGGGGTCAGGCTCTTTCTATAACAGCCTCTCTCAGCGCAGCTGGTCATCTCTTACCAGACCTGACCAGTCCTGAGAGACAGCTTTGATCCGTGCGCGAGGGTGGCTCCTCCTGACCTAATTACCTTCCAGCCGGTATCTCCTTGAGAAGGTCCCTCCATGCCGACAGTGCGATGCCAGACCTGCCTCCAGAACATAGCCTCTTGGGGACCAACCAGACCCAAATCATCGCACTTAGGTATAGAATTGTAGGTGAAAAATTCTTTTGTCTTACTTTAAAGATTTGCTCTCTTATCATCTACTGTCCGGTGTTGTTGATAAGGTGACTGCCAATCAAATTTCTGGGTTTCTTAGAAATATCCGAACTTTTTCTCTCTGCAATCTTTAAGGCTCTGTTCTCGCAGAAGTTGGCCCTGGGAGATGGTCCTGGGAGAGAGGACCGCTTCCCATCTCTGCTCAGGACTTTCACTAGCCTCCCTCCTGCCAACTCAGGCCATGTGCTGTAAATTATCAGAAATAACGTAGCAAACGTGGAGATTATATTAAGGATGGAGGCTGAGAGAGACAAAAACTATAAACAAAATAATTAAAGAATACGAACAGAAGGAAAAGAATGCGTTGTTGTAATAGAGAATAACAGAGTAGGCATGTAGCTCCTTAAAATGAATTGATATTTAGAAACTTCTGTGATTTTTAAAAAATTGTGATTGAAGTGAAGACCTCTGACTGTTTTTGGCTTTGGAAATTTTCTTTTTCTTTTCTTTTTTTTTTTTTTTTTTCAGTGCCAGGCATCGAACTCAGGGCCTTGTGCTTGAGAGGCAAGCACTCTAACCACCGAGCTAAATCCCCAGCCCTGGCTTTGGAAATTTTCTTATTCTGTTTTTAAAAGGTCCAATTTCACTATGATGTGACTTTGTTCTATTCAGGCTTATTGGTAGTCTTTTTGCAACTGCAACTGAGTATCTCATTAGAACTCTCCGCTCTATCTTGTGTGTATTCTCAACATCTTTCTTCTTCATGCTACATTTTGAGTGTTATTATTTTTTAAAAAATTTTATTTTAATGGCACATTTTAGATGTACATAGTGGTAACATTCATCATAGGCGATTTGTACCTGTACATGGTGTATCTTGTTGCTTCTTTTTTTCCCATTTCTCTCCCCTCCCCTCACCCCCTCCCTCCTTATTTACAAAAGCTTTGTTTCCATTTTTTCCTTCAAGTGTGTTATTCTTATATATTTTTTGTTCAGTAATTCTTTGCTGCTTTTTCTAACTTGCTGTTAAACCTGGCCACAGAATTCTTAATTTTGGCCATTGTCTTTTCAGTTTTATAGTATCTATTTTGTTGTTTTTTCAGATCTGCAGCATCACTATTATAGTTTAGAGATCTTTAAAAAAATTAAATTTTTCTTTTGTCTCTTTGAACATAGTACATATAGTTGTTTTATTGTCTATATCTTTTATCTACTCAAGTGGAGAGTCTCTATGGGTCTGTTTCTGGTTTTTTTTGCTGGTTCTTGTTCATTGTTTTTTCTTTCAAGGGTCTAGCCATTCCTGATTGTGTCCTAAACATCTAATATTTTAGAATGGCAGAAATAATTTGAAGCGTGGAATGTTATCTCCCTGCTTAGATACATTTTATCTGTTTACACATCAGATTAGTGTACTTAGGTATCTGGGAACTCTGGATGATAGAAGATAGTAGAGTGGACCTTCACAGTATGCCTTGATGGGAATTTTGGAGGCCCTGGGGAGTGTGAAAGTGTATTGCTGTCTGTGAGACCTGGATTGCCTTTGCTTGTGGGGTGAAGTCCTTGAGTTCCCAACTCAAAGTAAAGCCAGGAATATATTTTATCAGAGAACTGGGCTAACTCTGTTCTTTGATTTTAAATGTTATCTCTTATCCCTGAGACACTGTCAGTAGCAAACTCAGGCTCTCAACCTTTCTTCCGGATTGACAAATGTCCCCATCACAAAAGCATCCTGAGTGCGGGGATCACTTCTGTGGATTCATGTGTTACCCGGGATCCTTGTCCTTAAAGTCTTTCTCTCCTTTTTACACTGAAATGAAAATAAGAGGCTTTTTTGTTTTTTGGGTTTTTTTTTTTTTTGCTGAAAGATCGTTCTATGAAATGAGGTCTCCTTTGAACCTTAAACAAGGGTTCTCAAACATAACTGCTCAGTAGAGTCACTTGGGGAAGTTTTAAATGGCCCAACTCTGAGATGTGTGAACTTGGTGGGAGACTGCTTTTCTTTTCTTTTTTTTTGAGACTGCTTTTTAAAAGGCCATGACCATGTATGATTTTAAGGTAATTTCCAGATCTTTAATGTCCACAGGTCTCTTTCCCAAGAAACTGCCCGAGGTTAGGTGTCCTGTCTCACACAGCCCTGCTCCTACCAGCAAGAGAAAGGTAGACTTCTTATTCACACAGGTTCTCACTGTGCGGCAGTGGCTCCGGCGCAGAAACCTCTCGGAGCACCGAAGGGAGCAGTTTAAAATGTTGGGGTAGCTATCTAGAGAGTTTGGGTCTAACAAAAGGGTTACAGACTTTGTGCAAGTTAGGTAGTTTCCAGTTCTTTTTCAACAAAACAGAAGGACTGATCACTTGAAGAGTGCTAATAATAACCATGCAATTTTTGGCTTTTAACTCAGAAGGAATTCAAAGAATTGGAAATATTGCTTTTAAAAACCTCTTTCCCATATTACTTATACAAGAATCTGCAGGTCTAAAAAAAAAAAAAGGAACCCTATTTTATCAATAAGTACTAGCCACTCTAATCACTGGTAACATATTTAATTACATAACTATTTATTTAAGTAAATTATTTATTTTTACTTTAATTATGTATGTAAAGAAATTATTTATTAAATTAAGTCATTTATGCACTTCATAATCAATTACTAATTACCATAAATAGTCCATTTTTTAAAAAAGTACGCTATCTCTTTTGTTAAGTGGCTTCTAGTATAATTTTAATTTTTTTGTTTGATATTTTCCAAACTTTATCATATATTTTTAGATAAATTTTGCACTGATAATAATATTTTAATCTAAAATAAGTTACTTTTAACACATAGATCCTTATTTGTAGGAAAATCTAAAAATTAAAATGTCAATTTATATGAATTTTTGTGCATACTATAGGGTTATTAATAAAAGGCGATCAAAATATATATTTAGATAAAATTTCTGCAGCGAAGTGAAATGGATATGCAAGTTCAGAAAGAAACAGAACTAATGTAAAACTTGTCACTGATCAAAAAAAAGACCTTTTTGTATTTTTAACCATGAAGGATGGTGCTAGTACCTTGATAGGGCATTTGTAAACCACTAACTGTTTAGGTTAATGTGCTTGTCTTAGGGAGTACGCAGCTGAGGACTTCAGAGACTGGAGTGCAATGGTCTGGGGAGGCCCTGAAGTCTGTCCGTGTGAGCCTGCCCTGGGGGGTCCCAGCTTGAGTGGGGACCTACGTGTCATTGGAAACCGGGGGGTATAGTGGTGCCACTGCTTCTCCTCTGCTTTTATATGGACTCCATACAGTCTTGTTGCATCTGTGTTTAGGAACTTTCTATTTAGTTTTATAAAACAGACCCTGCTCTATTATAGGTTACTCATAATTAAAGCTCCTCACACAATCATCACTCAGCACGTTCGTTTGAATTTCTCCCCAGAGCATCTGACTCCAGGAAACTGCTCAGCTGGTCTTTGTAGATTCTTTCTCCAAATGGCAATTTAAAGGGGTTTAAATAAGATGGCTCCCCACAGCCTGTGGATGGGTAAAGTGTGCAACCCCCCTTACTGAGCTAGAAGATATTGGGCTTGCCCCTCTCTGCTGGGAGTGGGTTTCTTCTCCTGTAATTTACCCTTGATCCCTTATTTTAGCCCTCTGCCACCTGAAATATTCCCAGTTGCCTATGGGATGGCTGTTCCCTGACTCCATGAGATATGAATGAGCAGAACTTTCAGATGGATCCGAGGTGACCACATGAGAGGACGTGGGAGGGGGACACTAAGAACAAGGAGGAAGCTCAGGGCCTGGGCAGCAGAGTACTAGCGAACAAGTGTTGGAGTGGGAGCAGCTAAGTGGGTCATGTGGATTACATTAATTTCAAGTTGCTTGTTATCTTGTGATGTAGCCCTGGCCATTGCTGTGTGTTGAATGTGCCTGCCCTCCAAGGTTCATGTGTTGGAGACAATACCCAGTGTAGCAGTGCTGAGAGATGGGACCTTTAAGACGTAATTAAGTCCTGCGATGCCTTCTGCCATAGGGTAACAGCCCCAAGACCCTTGCTGGATGTCAGCACCATGCATTTGGACTTCTCAGCCTCTAGAGCTGTGAGCTAAATAAAATTCTATTCTTTATACCTAGTTTATGATAGTCTGTTACAGCCGCAGAAAGTGGATGAAGACACCCCGCTTACCTCCAACCTTCAGCAGATTCTGCAACACACGTTTGTGCTAGTGGAGTTTCAAGGAGAGAGAACTAAAGGAGAAGGAGCTGTCAGGACACGTTTCAGGTGACCAGGGTGGAGATGGGGTGAGAGATTGAGCTCCTGGCTGTGCCTGAGAACTCAGGGGAGGTGGGAAGCCCGTGTAAGTGCTCAGTGGAACATGCCCCCAAGAATCTGTGAAGATCGAGGATGACTTTGCACCTTAGGGTGCAGTGTGTGAGAGATGAAGGGAGAAACCAGCTTTGGAATAACTTTAACTTCTTTTCTGTTTGTTTTAAAGGTAATATAAAAAATAAAACTTTCAAACAGTATGAAGTGTCTGGGAAAAGTCAAAATATGCATAAATGAATCTTTTTTTTTTTAATAAATGAGAACATTAAAAATTTGCCAGGCTTTTTTTTTTCTTTTCATTTAATATTAAAAGGAAGGATGATTGTAGACAGCTGAAGGGCTTGGGGAAAGGAGGTAGAGCTGACACCTGGAGTACTCATCCCTACATGAGCTTCTTTAGCCCTATTTTATGGATGACGAAATGGATCATCCAGATGTTAATGTGTCTGGGGCCATACAGCTAGGAAGGGGAAGGACTAGAAGTTGATCCAGGTATGTTCAGTCCCCAAGTCAAAGCTTTCCCTGCCCCTCCTGTTCCTCCCCTTCCTCTGGCATGGGCTGAGTCTGATCCACCTTCAAACTCCACTGCGGTCTCTGGGAGGAACACTAGAGCAGCAGGCAGGACCTGCAGCAAAACTTAGGGTGTGGGACAGGGCGCAAAAGTCGCTTGAGCTGGGGCTGGGGGAGGGAAATCTAACGAGTGACAGGTGTTCTAGTCACTGAGTTGAGAAACCAGAGCAGGCAGGCAGCAGCAGAGAAATCCGTCAGCACAGAGGCCCGGGACACTTGCTTGATGATATGAGACAGGTACCAGGTCTGATGAGGACACTGGGCTAGAGCTGGTTAGGCTGTGGGGTGACCGCATCCCAGCCCCTTCCAGTACTGGACGCTCCCTACTGTGAGGAACACACCCATGTGCATCAACTCTCAGCTGGGGCTTATTCTGGCTACTTCCTCCCAGTACCTGGATGAACCTGGAAGCCAGAGAGCCAACCTGAGTTCACAGCTCTCCTGGCTTTAGTGATCAGGCTCAATATGTCCAGGTAACTGAATCAGGGCAATCGGAATCCTGTCTGGGCTTCTTTTCTATCGAGGGGTATCAGAAAATATTTGTACCTTCTGGTATGGTTGCCGGGAGGAGGGGACTCAGGGTGGTGCTGCTGGAGGCCACCTTGCCTTCTCTATGCAAAGCTTGTCTAAGAGGGGAAGAAAGGCAGAGAGAAAAGGCAGATTCCTGAGAACCCAGTGAAGCTTCGATCTCACTGTGCTGGACACCACCATCTCCCTTGATGTCGTAATTGAGTAAGCCAGCACTTCCTACTCTTTCTGCTTCAGCCAGTGTTGGGTTTGTTTGCATCACATGTGAATGGCGAATACTCTGTTTCTCCATTCTAGAGAGATTAGAATGACTAGGCCAAGGAGAGGAAGGCAGATACTCTCTTGTGACACCCAGGGCATACGATCTGGTAGGACCAGAAGTACGGACCTGGGCTGTAACGTGACATAACGTGCAGTCAGCATGTGGACCAACCGATACTCTCCTGAACTCACAGAAGACATCACTGGTCGATCGCAGAATTCTTTCTTGTGTCACGACAAGGCAAATGGAGCCAATCTAAACTAAACTCTTCTTACAGAGTTCTAGACAGCCACTGTAATAGATGAGGTTATTTGTGTATTTCCCATTGTCTTATTTTTTTCTCATTACTGAGACAAAATACCCAATACCCAAAGAGGAGGAAAGGCTTATTGTAGCTCACAGTTTGTAGAGGCTTCAGTCTATAGTTGACTGGCTCCTAGGCAGGGTGGCATGGCAGAGGAGAAACAGTTCATGGCAGGCAGAAGGCAGCGAAGCAGCAGAGTAGTGAAGCAATGGCAGCAGCCCTCTTTCTGTTCCTTACATTCTAAAAGGTTACATGACTTTATAGGTGGTAGGACTCACACCCAGGGTGCGCCTTCCCATTATCCACACCCAGAACTGTGCCAAACCAATCAGTGACCTAATTCAGTAACCACACACCCTCAATCCCAGCGTCACACACTTAATCCCAGCATTAAACACTCTAGATCCAGGCACCTCTGAAAAGCCCAATTTGTGACAGCATGAGGCTTTGGGGGGAAATCTAGACACAAGTCATAACACCCAGTCTGGATTTAATGCCTGAAAAAATGAGATACATTTGTCCAGGAACTGGGGTTGAGTTTGAACACTATTTTGACTAGAAATGAACTTGAAGGTTAACTCCATTTTATTTGGGATTGCTTCATTGTGGATACTTTCAGAGTATTTTCTAGTGAATGTATTGTTATTTACAAGAACATGAATATTGTCAACCACTGTGGCTCGTGCCTGTAATCTCAGCTACTTTGGAGACTGAGGCAGGTGACCTTAGTCTGAGTTGAGTCTGGGCCACTTAACAAGACTTGGTCTCAAAATAAAAATGTGAAAAGGACTGGGGATGCAGCTGCATGGTAGAGAGATTGCCTAGCCTGTGCAAGGTGCGGTGTTCGATCCCTAGTGCTAGAAAAAAAATCGCTATGAATATGAATAATGGCAAATTATTGTGCTTTCTTTTAAATATTCTACACGTAAGTATAAATTTGGCTCCTGATCTCCTGTCCCCCACTCGTGTCTTTGTTTCTCTCGCTTATTCCAGAGTAATGACACTTGCAGCTGGTCCTGAGCCCTCTCAGTCACTCCTCATTCGGAGATTGTCTCTCTGTTGTGCACAGAGAATGCCCAAGAGGCCGTGAGGATGACATTGTGGCGTTTCATCTGGCAGCTACAGACTTTTCTCCTGCACCAAACAATGCATCCTTTTTCTAACCACCTTCATTTCCTGCCTTTATCAGTTGGAAAAATCAATGATAGCAGTCTATGTGGGCTTTCATTTAACCTTGTATGTGTAAGTTCAACCATTTCCCTGTAACCAAGGAAGGATACTTTTTACCCAGGTGATTCAAGTGGAATTGCTAAGAGAATTTGTAAGAAAGAGGTCCCTGGGTGTATGCGCTCCATCAGGATAGACGAGTATCATTTTAACCCCTACCAGGTTGGGCTCAAATTTGTGATTCTCACACCTCAGCCTCCCAGCATGCTGGGATTAATAACAAAAATTTAAAAAGGGCTGGAGATGTAGCTCAATGTGAAGGCCCTGGGTCAAATCTCTAGTACTGCCAAAAAAGAAAAAAGGATTTAACTGATCCGTAGATTAAATTTTAAATTTAAGATGCTTTAGGGTACATATAAAAGTTACCAGGGCTTTAAAACATGGTGATACAAAGCCAGGGATTGGTGGTGCAAACCGGTGATCCCAGCACTTGGAAGGCTGAGGCAGGAGGATCACTATGTGTTCCAGGCCAGCCTGAGCTACATAGTGAGTTCAAAACCAGGCGGAACTACAAAGCAAGAACCTGTCTAAACAAACAAACAAACAAACAAAAAAAAGTTTGATGATGCGACAGAAAACTCGCCATGAAACTTCCACTGGGAAGGTTGAAATTGCATTCACTTTTGTCAGTTACAGTGTTCCCATATCATTAATATCAGATCTAATAGCCAACATTTATTTAATCTTTACTGGTATAGCCTTTACCATACCAAGTGTTTTAATTGTATTATTATCTTTAATTCTAGCATAAGAAGTATATACTTTTATTCTGTTTTTCAAATAAAGCAACTGAGATGTGGAAAGATTAATTTTCTCAGTTTTATAGATATTAATCAAGTCATGCACAGGCTGCAAACATAGATTTGCATGAGTCTGTACCTATTAGATAAAATATCACTGTAAAGAAGAGGAAGAGATTGCTGGAGGAAAGAGCTGGGGAGAGAGGATCTGAATTCTTCTACAGATCCTTATGGACCTTACCCCTGTGTTTCTGGACTGATCTCTGAAGTTCTCGCCTGTATCTGAACCTATATGTTCATTAGGATCAGATATGAGGAACAGAAAAACTCAATCTGATATTACTTCGGTCTATCCATTTCCCTTGTATTCAAAGTGTCTGGAGGGGATCAGCCTGAGTAGGAAGGACATTTCACGACGAGAGGGACTCAGGCTTCAGGGATCATAATCCCCTGCTAATGGAGCCTTCTATTCTCAAAGTCACCTGAGAGCTCAGTCTAGCTGCTGGAGCACCAGTCATCACATCTGCATTCTAGAAAGTAGAAATTCCACACATCACTTCTACTTCATGTCTTTGGCTTGAAGTTAGTCACACATCACACCTAGTTTAAAGGGAGGCTGTGAAATGTAGTATTAATTCTGGACATCTGGGCGTCTAGCTAGAACTCAGCAAGAGGGGAAAATGAGATGTCTTATTTTCACCTACTTTTCTAGAATTTTATATTTTTATATACAAGAATGTTTACATTATTGTTTTACAAAACCAACTCATAAGAACTTTATTCAGATGTTGTTTATTATTATCGTATATTCAGACATTTCATGAGACAAATTAGAGCCCCAAACGTAACATGACATAAAACAAAAACTTGACAACTTCATTTTTCTACTCCACGTGGGTCAGTTGTCCTTTAATATTAGCAGAGAAGGGAGTTCTCCCACCAAGGAATAGTCTAACCAGCATGCTTTTACACTTTCTTGGGAATTATCTTATTGTTTAACCATTTTGACTAGATGCCACGAGAAGCGAACTTTCCTAGCTGTTGACTTGTCTCCTTTATACTGTGCCAGAAGTCTGAGTCGGAATGTGCGTACCCATGAACATTTATTTGTTTCAATAAAAGAATTCCAGGTACTGTGCTGTGCCTCTCAGTCACATAAATACTAGTAAAATCTGCATTCTTGTTTACTTGTCAAACGTTTTACATGCCTGCCATCTGTTTTGATTCTCACCTCTGGGAATATAAATTTACATAATCACAGATGTCCTAGAGGAGTAATCCAGCATTTTCCGCTCTGACCAAGTACTCATTAAGCTCTCAATCTATTCTAGGCACTGGGTAGATGTGTAGAAGAGAGAGAGCCAGTAAACATCTCTTTCCACTGCCTGCATTGAGAATCAATTCACGGCAATAGGGCAGATGCTGATCACAACATGATCCTTACAGCTGATGGAGGCAGGGCAGGGTGCAGCTTGGGTTGGCGCAGTGGCCAGCTTCCTGACTCCAATGCTTGAAGTCGACAGGCTTCCCAGCCTCAGGCAGTGCTAATGACCACAGGCTGGTACCTTAGGCAGTTTGGGCTGCTGTCACAAAATAACATAGACAAAGTGGCTTAGAAACAGTAGAAACGGATTTCTCACAGAGAGGCTAGAAGTCTAAGGTCAGGGTGACTGCATGGTTGGGTCGTGGCGAGGGCCCTCTTCTGGAGCCTCCTCTGGGCTGGAGACAGCTGATTTCTTGTTGTGTCCTTGCAAGATGGAAAGAAAGTAAGCGAAGTCTTTTGGGTCCTTTGGGTAAGGGCATTAATCCCATTCACGAGCTCCACCCTCGTGACCTAGTCATCTCTCTGGGTTCTTCCTCTCAACACCATCAGACCAGGGGCCGGATTTCAGCACGTGAACATTTTGGGGATTGCAGCTGGAGCAGATGAGAAGGGAGGAGGAAGGACTGAGTGGACTGTATTGGACCGACTCTGCCTCCCCAGGGTGGCCAGGCTCCATCAAGCGGTGTGCTTCCTGTGAAAGGAGGTACCAGGGATAGGCGATTCCTCTCTAACCGAGAGCACTGATTTGGCCCTTCACTCTTCCTTTCCCTTCATGCCTGGAGTGTGAAGGTGGGACCCAGAGCAGCGTAACCATCTGTGATGACAAGCAGCCGACACGAAGATGGCAGAAGTCCTTCCTGCCAAGAATGTGGCACAGAGCTGGACAGTGCCTGGGTCTCTGATGACAAGCAGAATGCCTGCATGGGGCCTGTATCAGCATCCCGAATGGTGTGGTCCTTGTTATAAAGCAGAACCTAGGGATAATGAATTTTGGTTACCAAGTGCTATCCTTGATTTTGGAAATACTCCTTTTGGTCCCCGGGTTCTGATGACCAAGGCAAATAAATGATTTTAAAAATAAATATCTGTGGTGGATTTATTGTGGTCAACTTGAGTAGGAACGCCCAGCTGAATTGAGTTGGTGTGGCTCTGGGCATAGAAGGTCCCCCTGAAAACTGTTGCTGACACAACATAACAGAGAATGGGAGTAGAAGATGGAGCCCAACTGTTTCCCAGGAGAAGCTCTGTTGTGGCTAGTTCTCCAGAAGGGAACGCCGTTCTTGTCACAGAAGGAGCCTGGGGCCTTGCTGTCATCAAGGATGGCTGCTGTGTTTCAGGGGAGCTCTGGTCTTCATCACCACTGCTAGCATTGTATCCTGATTCCAGTATAGATTTCTTCAGCCACTTAGTGCAGACACGGATGTACGTGGGACAGTGCCGTGTGTTCCCAGCCCTTGATTGGATCTTTTGGGTCTCCAGTGCTTAGGTAGATGTTCTGCACTTTTCCTGCATTTAGCTTGTGTGTAAATGTAATTTGTAAGTGTCCTGCATTAAATCTGTTCTCTTGCAAACCACTGACTCTAGAAATGTAACTAATACTATATCCTTTAACTTTGGTTTTTTTTTTTTTTCACACATGAATTAATACAGCTTGAAATCTCAATAGGAGTGGGAGATTCATGGGCTGGAGGACTGAGAACAATCTGAAGAAGGAGCCCTATATCCAGCACTATCTCTTCCTAATGTCTGAGCTAGGAGGGCATTCCTACTCCAGAGATTCTCAGCCGTTTCCCAGCGTGTGCGGTGTCCCTGGAGCCACTGCTGGGGCTGCCTTGGGAAGATGCGGGGAGGCTGGGTGGATGGGCTCTACCTTCTTCCCCTCTTTTCAGCCAGGACACCTCCAATTTAGTCTGTCTTCTCCACTGAGATTGTTACTCTTGTGACAATTAATTCAGGAGAAATAAATGGGGAAGCTTTAGGTGGTCAAAATAAGTTTAAAATTATGTGCTTAGGCAAAATTAAGTTTAAGAACAACTTATCTTTTCTAACATCCTCATTTTGTAAACAAGGAAGCTGACATTCAGCAAAGTTCAAATGACTTGATCAAGTGGTAGACTGCAGCAGAGTTTCCAATACCCTCCCTTCCTGTTCCCACTATATTGTTATTACATGTAACAATTAAGTCTCACTTTCCACAGGTTACAAAAGGGAGGATTTCTGCCAAGCACTGGACAGACTGAATGAACTTCACAGGAAGAATGACACAGGGCGCTAAACCCCAAGCACGGACCAGGACACAATACAATGGAAGATTCCAGAAGTAGGTGAACTTCAGGTTTGGCTTGATAAAGGTTTTCATTCTATAAACTCGGTTCTCTTCCGTGGATTATCATGGATTAACTCAGTCTGGTTCCCCACAGGACAGTAGCCTGTGGGGACAATAAGCCTGAAATCTTGAAATACTCCCAACCTTTGCTCTGATTAGTACTTCCATGAGACAATAGCTGTAGGAAGGCCTTTTGTTTTTAAGGACAACTGACATGGGCTCCTGCAGCCTGCCTAAGGCTCTCTTTATCATACCCGTGCTTATTCACAGTGTTAAAAGGATCCCTTTAGCTTTACCTCATATGATCTAATGATCAGTTTCCTTATTTTTTTTCCTCTTTTTCTAGTCAAGAATCGCCTCAGGATTCTCTCCTGTCATAAATCTTGTACCTCTTTAGTGCTGTCTATTTTTGACCTTGCTCAACCTGACAATCTGGGTGGCCCTGCTCAGCCTTTGCAGCATCCACCACCAAAGTGGCACGGAGAGCGATCCGTTCATCTGTGCTGGTCAATGGGATGGAGTTTATATTCCCTCTGCGGCATGTCTTGAGCTTCTTCTGCAGAGATGACTATTATTCATGAGGCTGGGGTGGAGGAAGATGAAGTGCCACAGTGAGCCGAGGTCACTCAGGGACTGAAGACCACCAGTCTCTTCTCCAAACACCGCGCATGCTGACTCCTGCTTCCCAGCCAGGCACGGAGGAGTGGGACAGGGCTGTGCGCGCTGTCCAGACTCGAACACGCAAACATCCTTGGGCTTTCTGTTTTGTCTGGATTAGAAGGAAATCCCTTAAATCAAAATAACCCATGTGTTTGTTTCTAAGGATAATAAAAATGATAAGCTGGGTTGGGGAGCAGGAGCCCCAAGGCATGCGCTGGGGAGGATGGGAAAGCAGAGGAGGGCCAAGAAGGGCCCCACCAGAGGACTTGGCAGCGCAAGATCTGGATTTTTGATAGAGTTCTTGCTCCCGAGGGCATGTCATGGGAGGATGAAGGAGGAGAGAGACAAATGGAGGCTCCTTGAGGCTTTTGAGTAATATCTCATTCCAAACACCTCCTGAGTAGTAATTTCACTTGCAAGATGTTAAGTAAGGTGAATAAATACAAAGAAAAAAATAGACAAGCAGCAATTTTCATAGCAGTGTATATATGTCTGTATGTAACACTGTGTTTGCCACAATAGCAAAAATGAAAAGCAAGGGGAATTTCAAAGGACAAGAGAAACAACAAAATAAACTAAGACATTGATACAAGGATATATTATGTACCCATTGTTGGAAACGCAATAAAGACTCTAGAATTCTGTTGGCCAGTAAAGTAGTCACTAGCCACAAGTTCGATTTGTTTTTTTTTAAATTTTATTTCAATGGTACATTTTAGATGTACATAGTGATAACATTCATCATAGGGGATTTGTACCTGTAGATGATATATCTTGTTGCTTCTTTTTTTCCCATTCCCCTCCCCTCCCTTCAGCCCCTCCTCCCTCCTTATTTACAAAAGCTTTGTTTCCATTTTTTCCTTCCATTTCTTATTTCTCTGGTCCCTCTGTTCCTTTGCCCCTCCCCCTCCCTTGTTCCCTTTCCCATTTGAACACTTTCTTCCCTTTCCCAATATAATACATTTTATTTTTATTTTTTTCATATAATATATTTTAGTCTTTATTTACACTTTCAGTTTCTCACACCAGAGAAACAATGCAGTATTTAAACATGTTGATTTTACTGGAATAGAGTAAGATAAAAAATTCTGTTCCTTAGTTGTACTAGTCCCACTTCAAGTGTGCAAGAGGCACGTTTGTGTGCATCGTGACTCCTGTCAGAGTGTGCATAATGAGAATTTTCATTATCAAGAAAAATTCTACCGACCATTGTGCCCTGGAAAACCGGGAAAGTGTTGCACGACTGTTTCAGTGACACAAAAGCCACCACGTCTACGGATTACACCACTGAAAAACCGATGCACATGCACGGATAAGGATCAGTCAAGACCAGGAAGCATTCAAACTATTTCCATCAGGGCAATCGGGCACCAGGTGGATTTTCAAGTCACCTTCTAAGGTGGTCTAGAGTCCAGTGACTAACGTAACATTTTGGAGAATTCTTCAGGAGTCCATTGTACCTTCTGCTACTGGGCTAGACAGACAGAAGTCATAGAAGGGGTATCAGGAGATGGGGGAGTAAGCTTGTGTTAGCTTTGTAACTAAATAGCTCTGAGACAGACTTGGTTGATGTCACACTCAGTTTCCTGACATCTCTTATCCAATGAATTCTAAAGTCCCTTCCATTTTAAGGAAATTGTATTTCTTGTGTGTGTGTGTATGCTTGTGTGTGTGTGTGTGTGTGTGTATGCGTGTGTGTGTTTGTGTGTGCTGGAGAGGCACTGAGTACTGAACCTGGGCCTTCACACTAAGTTATATCCCCAGCCCTTTTTTATTTTTATTTTTAGTTCTGAGACAGAGTCTTGCTAAATTGCCCAGGCTACACTTGAACTCGTGATCCTCCTGTTTTCAAGTGAATGGAGGAACAGGGGAGTTAGATAGTGAGCGCCATCAGAGTCTTCTGGTGGATCTCAGGTATGAAAGAGAGGTGGAAGAATTCCCCAGGATGGAGAAGCTGCGCAGGGGAGTTTGTATCCTAGACACTCAACACGAGGAAAATTACATCTGTTTTTATTAAATGTTAGCGATGACTTTGAGCAGTGCTTAAGTGAAACTGCAAACACAGCTGAGAAAATCCCAGCTCTGCCTGGTCCCTCAGAAACTCTGCCCCCTCTTTTCCAGCAGGCTCTTCAGTTACAAGTGGTTCACTAAACACCCTCCCATTGGCTCACTAATACTGGTCTGGAGGAGGCCTGCTCAACCATTTGTTCGACTATTTATCGGATGTCACATCATAAAATTGTACTTCTTGAAAATCACTTATTCTGAACCATTTCCTCCCTGAATTGATTTTACAGTTATAGTAGTTTATCTAAATCATTTCACATTTCTTTTTAAAGTTTGAAGATAGGTAGCATTTCATGCCATTTCCTTTCCTGTATACAGTTTTATTAAACATTGGCGAAATATTTCTATTAAATAGTCAATATTGTCCATCTTTATGGTTTTTGATGCATAATAACTACACATTCCTTTAGTATGTATCATGGTGAGCTTTCCTGTTTATACTTCTATTATATATTTAAACAAACTACTTGAATCTGTGCCTGTAAAACCCTTTATTGGTACAAAAAAATACATATGAGTTGGAGTGTGTGTAACCTACATATTCGTCATATAATGAACCACTTACTGTACGACATGTTCTGTGAGAGATCAAAGCTGAAAACACATAGTCCTTTCTGCTAAGGGTATTATGAGTAAATGGACATATGCTTTGATCATTTCTGGATAGTTCCCAAATTAGAAAAAATTGGGGTTTCAAAGTGTATTTTAGCTGGGCATGGTAGCACATGCCTGTAATTCCAGCTCTTGGGAGGATGAGGTAGGAGTTCGAGGCCAGCCTGGGCTACATAGTGAGTTCAAAGCCACACTGAACTTACATAGTGAGAGACCCTGTCTCAGGAAAAACAACAACAAAAAAAAGCCTATTTTAAAGCCAATGGTGCAGAACTCAATAAGTTTTGTTCCTTACAGAAGTTACACACGTTTGATATAAATTAATTCCTCCCAAATGACTAAATACATAATATACTCTGGATAAAGCTCATTTAGTGTAATCTAATTAAATTTACCAATACATTTACAGAGTCCTGTCAGTTCTATGATGTGGTAACTTAATAGAGGAAATGAAATTTATTTCTCACAGTTCTGGTTCTTCGGAAGTCTAAGGCTGAAGGGCCACCACTGGAGAGAGTCTCCCTTCTGTGTTGCAGCACAGCGGAGGGGTTCACGTGGCGAGAGCGCCGGATCATGCAGGCTCAGGCCTCTCGCTCTTATAAAGCCCCTGACCCCATCATGGGGACCCTACACTCATGACCTCATCTAACCCTAATTACCTCCTAATATCGTCAACAAAGGGATTCAGGAATTAAATTTCCAATGTACAAACTTCCAGAGGCACATTCAAATCACAGCACAAAGTTTATCTTGTGAGGAATTAAAAAATGAGTAGGACATATTTCTTGCTCTTGGGCAGCTCACAATCTGGTAGGGAAGGTAAATGGTAAACATGTACTTTCCAGCAGGCACAGTGGGTGCAGAACAGGTCTGGGAGCCTTCGTGGAAGGCATGGTCGCTTTTGCACCAAGTATGTCCATGGGCCCTGTCGCTGAGGCATGCAGCACTGGGGAGTGCTGGCAGCAGAAGAGGAAGGCTCCGCCTCGCCTACCATCCTGTCTGCCGGGCAGGTACAGAGTGCACTGGCTTCAGGGTGGTCAGGTCCGGGGCCCAGAGTGAAGGCTGAAGGGCTTGTCCAACCAAGGTTTCCTGCCACAGCCACCCTGCAGCCTCACTTCCTGATTTTTCCTTACATTTCATCAGGAACCAGGAAGGGTAGCTTGGTTTTCTTTTACTGATGACACTGTTGATTTCTTTCCTGGCTCACTGCACAGCTGGGATCAGGCCAAGAATTCCATTAAGAGTGTCTCACTACCTTTAGAATAAAAGCCAACCTCCTCCCTGGCTGGTCCTCTTCTTCTCCACCTTCCCTTCAGCCACCCCCACCAAGGCCTTTTTGCTCCAGCCGTGCTACTCCTGTGGTCCTCTAGACAGGCCACACTTCAGTCTTTCAGATTATAGAATGGAGTCCTTTATTTTCATAAGAGTCTCATTGAGCCACCACTGCCACCCTCTACCAGGGGCAATGGGTGCCTTCACCATTTTTGATGTTGTGGAGAAGGCAGCTCATTTCGGGGAGACGACTGTAAAGGTAGATTCCCACATAACAGGGTCTGAAGTCTCTATACCATTTCAGAAGCTGCCTTTTTCTGCACTCCTCTGCACCAAGAGGGACAGATCCAGACCTGGCTATCCTGATCAGTTGCTGTGTACTTTCCTCACTCCAGAACTCAGCTTCCTTACCCGTAGAGCAGGAGGTAGACAAAGGCTTCTCATCACTTCCTGCCTGTATTTCTAGGCTCCAAATTTCCACCAAAAGATGTCTCTTCCCTGTTCCTGGGAGTGTGGAACCCACAACCATATCCCCACTTGATTCCCCCTCAACCAGGATCCCCATGTTCCGACCCCACTGTCCTTTCTTGCACATGCTGTTGTCTTTGTCCCTGGGTCCTACTGCATCCTCTTCCCAGTGGTCCATCCTTTCTGCATTTCCCCACCTGATGACAACTCCTCCTTCAGGAAACTAAATTCCATCCTCTCAGTGCTGTGCCCTGCTCTGCCCCATATTCTGTGCAGCCTTGCTATAAACTCCCACATGTTCTCACAACCTGTCATTTAATCTGACTTTGCTCTCATCACGCTGTGTTATTGAGATTTTTTTCCTTGTTTGTTACTCAGGGGTCGTGGAGTTCTTTGAGGTCTTGGACTCTGCCTCTTCAACCTCTAGGACAGTTGCTGGGACATGGGCAGTGTTCAATTAATGTTTGTAGGATGAACGGGTGAAAGAAAGCCTCGTTCTCATCAGGTGGTCTTTTAGAAAGCAATATTGCACTTAACAGGGCCTCTGGGAGACAGGTCAAGGGGTTGAGGTTTGGGCTGGTGGGTTGGTCTCTCTGCCGTTCAGCTGGGCCCTGGTTAGTCTAGCTCACAGCAGATAATTGTGGGGAGCAGCCCCAGGAGGTATTGGGCAGTTTCCTGGGTTTTCCTGACCTCCTCTGCATTTGTCGGAGTGGCATCACCCTGACTTGAAGGTATTTGCAGTAGGAAGGAGGAGGGAGCATGATTCTCTCCACTCAGTGTGACTCCTAGCAGGTGAGCATGATTCTCCCTTAGAGATGCCCAGAGGCAACAGAGACTCACTCCTCAGGGTGATGAGAGCGGCAAGCTCAGTGGAAGTCATCTGCCTGCTTCATGCCAGGCACCAGGCTGGTGCTGGCCCAGATGCACAGAGTAAGCAGATGCAAGGCCTGGGCTCAAGAAGCTCAGTCTACGAGGGGAGCCAGATGATGAACACAGCAATAAATAGTGAAGCCATACTGGGTGACCCGTGCCCCTCCCCTAAATAAGCCCAAACCCCTGCTTTATGGAAATGGGAAGGTCGAGTCAATTATCAGCAACTTTTTAATTAACCAAGTTCTTTTACAAACATGATCTTGAGGTGTCATAGACAGTTCGTGAATTAAACATAATTGTCCTCTTTTCAGATTAGAAAAATGAGGCTTAGAGAAGTCAAGCAATTTCTGGAAGTGACCCAAAGTGCAGGCGTGTCTTGGGATCAGTACCATTCAGATCATTGTCCTAACTGTATCCTGCGCTTTCCCCTTCCAGTAGGCATGGAGCTTAGGTAGCCAATTTTGTGGCTCCCTACGGTACCTTTGAAATGACCAAAGAGATGGTTAGACTTGATATAGTTAAGTCATACATACATTTTGTGAGTTTTGATTCTTTGAAAATTAGACACAGGGCACAGGAGCAGGAGGCTACAGCCTCCACTGGGGAATCAATTAGGAGGCAAGATATGAAGCTTGTCTGGCTATGAAGAATGACCTGGGTTCCTCAGAGGCTGGGCTGGGGAAGGAGGCCAGCGGCCAAGGTGTGGGGTCAAAGGACCGGGCACCTCTGGCTGAGTCTACCCCGGTGCTGGCGCTGACTGGCATTGGAAAGTGCAATCCAGCAATTGGGAATCAGCCAACAGGACACCGCAGCCAGGGGCAGCTGGTGAGCCGTGCAGCTCAGGAGGAGGAGAGCTGCCCCCCTACCGGGGGGAGGAGATACCACAGCCGAAGGCTCCATCCTAGAGGGAGAAAGAGAGACGGAAACCTGGGCCAGGTTATCGAGCAGGTTGTGCTGCACAAGAAGCACGCTAATATTCACTGAGTTCCCATACTGTGCAGGATGAGTTCACACGTGTGAGCTCCAGTTCCCAACAGTCCTGCAGCAGGAATTAGTACCTGCAGGTTATAGAGGTCACGATTCGCCAGAGGTCGGGAGCTAATCAGAAGCTGTGGTAGAGGCAAATCAGAGGACAGACCTACCGATTCTCCGCCTCCCTACACAGAGTGAGCAGGAGCTCTTCAAGGGGCTCAGGACACCCAGGGGACACACTGTCCGGCTCTGTGGACTTTGTGATGGCGTTATGAAGTCCCATCCATCCTGGCACATCCCAGACCACTGATCTTGTGCCCCCTGCGAAAACAAGCATGTGTGCGGCTGTAAGTGGGTGGAGTCCAAGGAGACAGCCATGGTGGGCCAGGCCGGGGAAATGAGGAAGGCCTGGTAGGAAGTGTGGTAACTTGTAATTTAGTGGAAGGGTAAATTACTCAGAATACCACACGACCCAACCATTCTGAAATGAGTTTACTGTAATTCCAGATAAAAACAAGACTTTCAGAGCGGATACTTAGAGACGTGAGGCAGGGTTGGTTTACTTTTTTTCTGCAGTTTCAGTATAATTCAGCACTTTCACTTTGCGAAGATAGGCCTGACCTTTCTGTGGTCTGGGGACTGCTGACTCAACATCGGGTAAGCAGTGGTGCACTCATGACCCGAAGCAAGCCTGGCGGCTCTCAGGGCTTTCGGTGTCCTCGCCTGGGCTCATGGCCAGCTCTGAAAACCGGCCTGCACCAGCACCGGGGCCCCTGTTGGAATAGGAGTCTGGATAGGCATTTGTGAATTTGAACCTTTTTAAAAGGAGTTTTCCTTAGTTCCTACGGGACGGTGTAGGGTGCTAACTCAGGTCTTCCCTCCTTTCTGTATAAATGCAGATGGTGACCGAAGATGAAAAAAGAAAAGAGGAAGAGAGGCAAAAAGAGGAAGAAGGGATGGATAAAGAGGGGCAGCCAACAAGGAAGGCTTGCTTTTACTTCCTTGGAAATAGTTTGCTTCTTTTCAAAGCTCAAACTTGAAATTCTGGAAAAGGAAAAGCTCTTCCAAATGCCTGTTCATAGGATTTTTATCTGGCTTCATTTTATGGTTCCTTTGGAATCAAATTGTGAACTTGATTATTTCTCACATGAAAAACACAGACAGACGTTCTACTCTCTTCTCAAAAACAAAAGGCAATTGCACTCCACCTCCAACCAAAGTGACATTTTTGTCATACTTATCACAAAGCAAATCTGCTGTGTACACCAGTAAGTAGTGCCAGTAAGTCAGGTGTAACCGAATCAGATCTTCAGCTTTGACTCCCAGTGGTGGTAACGATGATATGCTGACGTAGGAAAAGCGACAAGGCGCGGTGTCCTACCCCCCTGCTTTCCAATGTAGAACACAGCTGGGGTCACAGGTTGGGAGAAGGAGAATCTGGAATCAATGATGTTTCCATAGTCTTGAGGGACAGCCGCAGAAGTCAGATAGGGTCATGCTTTAGAATCTCACAAGGCAGCAGGGTGCTCCTGGTGGGTCCTTTGCCTTTTCCCTGTAAGAGCGGATGTTGAATTCTGGCATAGACTAAAGGGAAGTTCTCAGAAGTGACCCGAGCACTGACCCGGTCCTCAAACAACAGCCCCTGCTCCTGGTCTTAATTTTGACTCTCTGTGAATGTGCCTGGCACAAGGAACCCAGAGAAAGCATGCTGCAGTGAATAAGATACTGCCAGAATTTTGCCCAGTGTAAAATTATCTACAAGATCCTGGCTATTCTTAGAGATAATAGAATAACTGTAAGGGTGTAGAGTAGTGGAATTGTAGGGAATTTCGATTTTCTTAATTTTTAAATAGGTTTGAATTTACCCCCCAACCAGAGGATTAAAAACATCACATCAAATAAACTAATGGTTTGAGCCTTTGTATTTAACAATTGAAAAATTTTATCAAAATTATATTTGGGGAGACCGGGCTTTTCTGTAAGGTCATAATAGTGGGAGGAGTCCACCTCTACATCACTGGTGATCACCATCTTTTTCACTGCCAGTCCTTGGCTGTCTGTGAGACCATAAACTCCATGGAGCCTTCTTTACCATCTGCGGACTTTGCCATAGTCTTCTGGGGTTTGAGGCTGTGGCTTGTAGGATCTAACCATTGCGAGATGCCAGGGTCTGGGTGCCATACTCTGGTGTGGCACAGACTTCTGGGAAATTCCAGATCTCCATCCCCCGTGTAATATTGGGAAATCACACCCTAGGGTTTAGTTCTTTGTTCTTTCCTTCCCTGGGCACTCCAGGTTAATCCCTCCTCTTTCAGCCCTGTGCTAGTTTGTAAGGACAGTCACAACAAAAACACAACAAATCGACAGCTTAAACAATAGAAATTTATCATCTCATAGTCCCAAGTCTAGAAGTCTGTGACCAAGACATTGTCAGGATGGGTTCCTTCAGAGGCTGGGAGGGGAGAATCACTTACAGGTCTCTTTTCTTGGCTTGTAGATGGCTGTCTTCTCCCTGTATCTCTTCACATCATCTTACTCTGTGCACAGCTCTGTGCCCAGATTTCTTCTTTCTGAAACTACACCAGTCACACCGGACTAGGGTCCAGCTAATGACCTCACTAACCTGCTTACCTCTGTAAAGAACTGATTTCCAAATCTGGTCACAGTCTGAGGTACTAGAGGTTAGGTCTTCAACAGGTACATTTTAGGAGTAAACAATCCACTCATCACAGGGCCTCAACACAAATTGCAGGGGACAGGGGCAAGCAAAAGCATAGACTTAAAAAAACAAAACAAAACAAAACCTGTTCCAATGGTGGAGACCAAACACAGGACTTGTGCATGCTAAGCCGTTGCTTACCACTCGGTTATATCCCCAGCCCATGAACTTTTTAAAGCAGCATTAGATTCATAGGAAAATTGAGAAGACAAGAGTTCCCATATACTCTGTGATTCATTCGTTTCCCCTGTTGTTAACATCTTACGGTACATTTTTATGCTTCATTTGTTACAAGATAATATATGGTTATTAATCAAAGCCCATAGTTTGTTCAGATTTCCTTAGTTTCTCCCCAGTGTTCTTTTTCTCCTCCAGGAGTCCATCTGAGATCCTATGTTGTATTTACTTGCCGCAGTTTCTTAGGCTCCGGGTGGTTGTGACTTTCTTTGATTTTGATGACTCTGACAGTTTTGAAGAGTGTTGTCATTTAGATTTGGGGTGTCCCCAGAAGGCTTACATGCTTGGACAGTGACTGGATTATGGGGGTGCCGCACTCATCAGTGAATTAGCCTAGCAGACGAGTGTGCTATTAGGTGGGGCCTGGTTAGAGGTGGTCACCCCGTCGTGACACGGAATGCTGTATCTGCTTCCAGGCCACTATGATTTGAGCACCTTTTCTCCGCCATGCCCTCTGCCACACTGTTTTTGCCTTGGAGCGGGTCGACCATGGCAAAGCATGAGCCAAAATAAACTCCTCCTTTAAATTGTGAATGTTGGGTGTCGTGTCCCAGCAATAAGATAGTGACTAAGACAAAGAGTATTTTGTAGGATGCCCCTCCGCTGGAATTTGCCAGTTGTTTTTCCTCATGACTGGGCTGGGGTTATATGTTTTTGGGAGACAGATCAAGAGATAAAGTGTCAGTCCCATTACATCGAAGGTACCTACTGTCGATATGACTTATCCCTGTTGATGTTGGCCTGGATCACCTGGCTGACTTGGTATTTGCTGGGTTTCTTGAATGTAAATTACTCTCTTCCTTTTCTGTAATGCTCTTTGGAAGGAAGACACTATGTGCAACTTATGCTATAGAAGTGGGGGTTTATGGAACATCCACATACATTACGTAAAATTCTGCAGGGACATTTGTCTGTTTTGCCGTTTATTAATTTATCCAGTCACTTATTAATACCATCTCACTGAAGGCTCATGGATTTTTTTTTCTTCTTTGGCTTCTAATTCAGTATTACTCTATTTTGCTTAATTGTCCCAGTTTGGGTTATTAGGAATGCTTCCGCTCAACTTCTGTGACCTTCTGGCATCCCACCATCCATGTAGGGTTTTTCTTTCTGTTTTTGTTTTCAGTACTTCCTTACTCTTTGGAACTATAAGATGCCATGTTCCCATGTATCAGTCTTGACTCTGAGCCCAATTTTCACTTGTGAATGTCTGACTTGTCCCTGATACCCACACCCTCACCTTTTGTCTTTGCTCTAGAAATTAGATTTTGCCTCTTCCTTATCTCATTCCTTGTGGCTAGTAGTGTCCCTTGCTAACTGGTGATGTTGACCACAGCTCTGCCTCAACCTTCCAGGGGTGCCTCCTCATTATTCTCCACTTCCACATGGTCTTCCTTTCCTAGCCTCTCATTCTCCCCAAGCTCAGCTACTGTCTCCATGAAAAAGCTCTTCATCCTCCTCAAACCACATTTTTATAGCATATTCCACACGATGATCTGTGAAAATAGACTGCTAAAGTCAAATCATGTGACCTCCATCTCGTTTAGATTCTTAGTTCCTATTAACATATTATAGACCTGTCCTTGGTAAAGTAACCAGTCTTGCCCTATAAATCTGACCATGAAATCTTTCTTGCTGTTGTTGTTGGCATCGTGCTTGATGTTCCACGTTGCCCACTTTGGGAAAAGCTGCCCTTATTGTGGAGAGGCGGTGCAGTCCAGTGGTTATGCACCTTTGTGTAGCCGCATGGCCTCTGACTACATGTGTGACCTTGAGTGAGTTACTTAATCTCATCTTCAACTATGAAATCAGATTGGTCATACTCTATGGTTTTATAAGTATAAAATGAGATAATCAAGGCAAAGTTTTTACAGTTCTTACATGATATAACAGCTCAAAAGTGACATTATTATTATATTTTCTTATGTTCATTTGGGTCACTACCAGTTCTATAGTGTACATTGTCTTCAAGATGCACTTTCCTTTTCTTCCTCCCTCCCTTCCTCCCTCCCTCCTTTCCTCCATTTGGCCTGCCTGCCTGCCTGCCTGCCTTCCTTCCTTCCTTCCTTCCTTCCTTCCTTCCTTCCTTCCTTCCTTCCTTCTTTCCATTCCTCCTTTCTTCTATATTGGGAACTGAACCCAAGGCTTTTGCACTGAGCTATATCCCTGGCCCCGTTAACATTTTGTTTCATTTTGTTTTGAGGCCGGATCTCCGTAAATTGCTCAGTTGCCTAATCTGGGCTCAAATGTTCAATCTTCCTGCTTCAGGCTCCTAGTGTGCTGGGATTACAAGTGTATGCCTGTGTGCCAGGTTCAGGATATTTTTTTCTTGGCAATAACTAATACTCTTGGACCTACCATCCTGTGCAAACATTTTAGATAACTTTCCTATAACTTACGGTTTTACATGTATACATATGAAAGCTTCTTTGCCATATACTTTTGTCCACCTCTGCAACCTCAGGAGATTTCCCTGCACTTCATTTAGTCCTTAAATAGTACTTTCATTACAATAAAATCTGCATGATGATTGGGAAAAAAAGCATCTTTAATCTCCCCCACAAAACAGATGGGAACTGATTCAGAACAAGACAATCTCTAGAGGTACAAAGAGTGCCCTTTCTTTTAGGAGAGAAAAAGGATTTCTTACTTTGTGTCTATGCTAAATTCTGAAACAAAATTAAGTTACTCCTTGTGTATTTCTGTTTTCCTATATTATGTTCAAAAACTGTCTTATATCTCTGTGCCTTCTGAATGCAGCCTTCTTCCTCCATCTGGAGGTTGTAGCCCAAACAAACATACCTAAAAAAATAAATTAAGGTACTTACTTTATTTCTTAATTAGAAAGTAACACGACAATGTATTTTCTTACAGATAAAGCTGAAGCCTCAATCGGCTATCAACTCAATCAATCTCAAGGTGCTTATTGGTTTGCATTTACAAATTTACACACACATACCCACAAAACCACACACACACACACACACACACACACACCCATGACATTGTCTTGTGTTTGCTTTGCACAAATTTCATGCCATTTTATTTCCCAGTCTATAGTCTGATTATAAAACAACTTTTGTGTTGGTTTAAGTGAGTCACATGTCAACAATTATCACTCACAGTATCACTCATAACTTCAGTAAAAAATGCTCCAATAATTAATATTCATACCATATATAATAATAATATAAATAATAATTTATACCATATATAATAATTACAATAATAATTAATACCATTATTATCTTTTGCAATCTTCTCTGATTAGATTGCCTTGGTGGTTCTTAAAATTTGTTGCATATTAGATTTACCTGGGAAGAGTTTAAGATGCTTATGTGTAAGTTTAATCCCAGGCCAATGAAATCAGAATCTTGGGGGAAGGGAACACTCAGGCATCTATACTTCTAAAAAATGGCCAAGTGCTTCCAACCTGCAGGGAAGTTTCAAAACTGGAGGCTTAGGAGGTGCTTGAATCCTGTCTCTTTAAGCTTGACTCCCAGAGACTTCTTGTTCAAACCCACAGGTAGAAAAGTTTTGAATTTGTGATTTATGTAGAGCCTGCAGGGATGAACCTGTGTGTGTTAGAGGAAGCTTTTCTTCATTTATAGCCACCAAGAAGAAAAAGAATTGAGAAATAGTTTTATATTGTAATCTCTTCCCTGATATTTTGTAAATATAGAAGCTTCCTTCTGAGCGCTCAGTAAAACTTTATGGCCAACTGGGATGCTTGTAGAGACTTTAACTTTTTTTTAATCCAGAAATTTACTTTCGAAATTGACAAGAAATGTGATGTATATGTACCAACTCCCCAAGATGAATGCGATCATTTTCTACTAAAAACATGTACCAGTAGAAGTTTTTAAAAACAAAACTGACTTATAAAAGAGATTCTTTTTCCAGGACCCGGACACCTCTATAGAACTGTCATGTAGATGCTGCATTGGTGATAACAGCAGGAATCACAAACAGTACTAACTTCATGGAATTACAGAAGCTCAACACTTATATGAAATTAAGGGGTGATGCTTTATAACACTGTGGCATTAGAACAGTGAAGACAAGGACAAGAGCTTGTTTTTAGACCAACTCATATTCAAACTCTGGCTTTATCACTTGATCTATAACTTTGGTTAGGTAACTTTATCTTCTTGAGACTATTTCTTCACCTGTAAAATGAATACATTATTACCCACCTCATGTAATGTGTTTTAAGGGTTCCTGAAATTTAGAAGGAAAAAAAAAAAGACCTAACAGCTGTTGACACATAATCTCCAAAGTTTCTAGAGTGCCAGTAGTTTTCAAGAGTCTAAGTCAAAGTCTCTTCTGAGACTCAAGACAAACTCTTAGCTGTGAACCTTTGTTAAAAAACAAAACAAAACAAAACAAAACAAGCTACACAAGGTACAGTGGCACAAGGTAAACATTCTTATTCCAAAAGGAGGGATAGGGAGATAGAAAAGAATTGAACCAAAGCAAGTTCAAAACATAGCAGGGCAAATATTAAGTACTGGAGCTCCATGTCCAGCACCTGGGGCAGACTGTAGTAGGATGCAGACACCAAAGAGCTTGGGCACCCTGCCTCTGTGGCTTTGTCACTTGCAGCCCACATGGCTTCTTTCTTGAGCTGGCTCTGTTCACTGCTCATGGTTTTCTTTAGCAGACTTTCCATACTCTTGGCATCTCCAGCTTCCTGGGGTTTCCATTGCAGCTCTGATTTCACTTTCTTGGAGGATCCTGGCAGGGATTATAATCTCGTCACACATTTTTTGCTTGGCCTCCAAGGTCTTCCTTTGCAATCTGGGTGGAAGTCTCCCTGGCCCCACAACTCTTGTTCTGCATGCCAATAAAGCCAGCATCACACAGATGTTGCTAAGGTCTTCTCTCAGTGGGATTAGTATCCAGGTCCTCTTGGATCATGACTGCAGTGGTCTTTGAGTGGATGACACAGCACTGTGAACTGAGTTCTGGGGAACTAATTCCCCAGAAGGCCTTTCTCAAGTAGGGGGCTCAGGGACTTTCTTTTTAAATGAAATGTTTACAATTTTGCACCCATGAGCCTGCAGTGGGTCTTTCTGATATTTGGGATACCTTCAGGCATCTTTCTTATTATCCTTGTATGAAGTACTTGGTTTCTTTTTAATGGTGCTACTCCCTCCAGCAGCCACATCTCTTTAAGCCCTGGCATTATGCAGTGTTAATTTTGGGTCAAAATATAAAATTTATAAAGATTTTTCTGCTCTGCTTTTTGCTCCTAATTCTCACTATAAATCGGGAAAAAAGAAGCCAGCAGTATGTTGGGCTATCTTGAAATTTCCTCTCCCAAATTAATGAGTTCACTTCCTTTAATCTCAGTTTCCTGCAAAGTCTCAGAACAGGGCAAAAGGTAGACAAATTTTTCTACCAGAGTGTATCACACACGGCCTCTAGTCCAACTGCCAAGGGAGTCCTTGTTCCTAACTGAAACTTTCTGAGCTTGGCTTTTCTTGCCCACATTTCTATCAGCATTTTGGTTTTCTGAGTTCCCACCAGCATCTTCCACACACCTCTGCTTATAGCTTTCTAACACCTTCTAATTCATATCTCCAAACATTTCCCAACCCTTCTAGCAAACCAGTTCCAAAGATTTCTACACTACATGGTCAGATACAGTCATAGCAATTATCCTGTTTCTTCATCACCCATTTTCTGTTTCCATTGCTGGGACATAATACCTGACACCTACAATTTAAAGGAGAGCTTTCCCCCCATGGTTTCAGGGGATTCGGTACATGATCATCAGGCTCCAGCGCAGTAGCCTCATGGTAGAAGGGCAAGATAGAGTAAAGCTGCTTAATTTATGGCAGCCAGGGAGCAGAACAAGAGAGTGCTACCAGAGAGGAAGGGGCAAGAAACTGTATAGAGGACCCAAGTCATGCATTCTCGACCCAACCAGACACATCCAGAAGTGTGTTTTACCAATCCCTTGGGTAGTTCCCAAGTTAATTGAGTTGACAGAGTCGAACTTAACTCTTACAGTCACGAAGCCAGTATCTTAGGACTCAAGCCTGGTTGTTCAGAGCATGGACTTTGGAGTCAGGCAAATCTGTATTTGTATCTTCTCTGTCCTACTGTCTTGCTATGTGACGTATATCCATGTACTGCTATTTCCTTCTCTGTAAAATGGAGCTGCTAATAATATCCACTTTAGAGAACTGCAAAGATTAAATGGGAAGTGAACTTGGCATGTGTTTGATGTATAGTAAATGATTGGCAAATGTAGATCATCATCACTGTATCAGTCATGTTCCTGTCACTGTGACAAAATACCTGACACCTGCACCTTAAAAGAAAAGAGCTTTATATGGCAAACAGTCTCAGAAGGTTTACAGAGTTGGCTGGTTCCAAGGCAGAAATAGCATGCCAGAAGGGCAAGGTGGAAGAAAGCTTCTCAACCCATGGCAGTCAGCATGCAGAAAGAAAGAGCTTCTATTCTTACCTTCAGTGAGCCACTTCTTCCAACCAGACCCCGCCTCCTAATAACACACTCAACCTGAACTCATCAATGGATTGATCCAATAGTGAGTATAGCACCTCCATGATCTAAACAGCTTCCAAAAGCTTCATCTCTGAACATGTGAGGCTTTTGGGGGACATTTCAGACCTAAACTGCAACAATCTCCATCACACTAAAACTCATGTAGCTCCCCTAGAGCAGGTGGATTCTTCAGTGTCTGCAAAATCTTTAGGGGAATGAGGAGTCAATGTGATACATAAAGAATTCAGAAGTGAGGGGGCTGTTTCAAGCTATGATCATCTGTAAAGGTCTCTTGTTGGAACTTCATCTTCAGTGATGGATACACTTTCCATAGGTTGAAATTGGTGCAGAGAGAATATTCCAGGCAGAGGATAGAGAGCAGGACTTGAGCTGAGGCGAAGAATCAGGTAGCACAGTGAGTTTTGGGAATAATAACTACGGCTATATCCCGGGTAGGTTTCTTATAAGGAAAGTGGTAGAGATAAAGCTGGAAGATGACAAAATCCTCGTGACTCAGGTAATATGTCTAGGAAGCCTAATGAAGGCATTTGTTTCATAGGTACCTCTCTGGCCATCTTCTCTATTCTGGTCTTTCAGTTGGGCTTAGACCAAAACTTGCTTCCCTACACTTTCTCCTTCTTGGAACTACCCTCTCGGGTCCTGCCTGTTGCCCCTCATCTTCATCCCTCCTAATGCAGCGGGCTGGAACACGGTTTTGTGCAGTCATGTGTTCTGACCCTTCCAGGGTGTTCTCAAAGAGTTCCCAAAGTCTTGCTCAACAGGCTGTGCTGAGGGTGGAGCAGAGGCTGGAGGAGGGTCACAAAGATTCAAATGTTTTGAGAAAGACAGGAGAGACAGTGCCTGATCGAGGAGAGGCACAGGTTTCGGGTTGCTTGGCTTTCTCTAGAGGACTAAATGAAATCAAAACGAGACAGCCTGTGGCATGTGTTGAAGAGGCATACATTTCTCAGAAGGTCTGTTTCTGAAAAGATGGCCCTGAGTGGTGATAGAAAATATAGAAAGACACACTTTTATTATTTCTAGAAACAGGGGTTTACACAGGGGAAGGAGGCAGGGACAGAAACCATGTAGTGTTATGGCCTACAGAATAGTAACATTTTCCAGGAACTCTAAAGAAAGAAGTTGTTCTGCATGGAGGGGACTATGGGTGGGATTCATGTGTTGGAGTGCCAAGACTCAGAATGTCAGGATGTGACCACTTTCGGAGAAAGGATCTTTACAAAGGTAACTAAGATGAGGTTGTTAAGGCAGATCCTAGTCTAGTATGACTTCTATCCTTATAAGAAGAGAAAATCCAGACACAGAAATACATGGAAGAAGACTGTGTGAGGACACAGGGAGATGGGTCATCCTCAAGCCAAGGAGTCGACACCTTGATTTTGGAATTCTAACTTCCAGAGCCATGATAAGAAGATTTCTTTGTCGGGCCCCCCATCTATGACACTTCCTGTGTGTACCTACAAACTCACGCCCTAGCAACCAGCCACGGAGCAAGTAGATATCATTAGCTCAGCTTCTGACTAATTTGGGAGGTTTCGCATTCCCATTATATTTTATTTGTCTGTCACGCACTCCGAAAGAGTCACATATTTCAAGGATTTATTTTTTAAAATAATCCTGTCAATGATAAATAAAAAAATGAAGAAAGTGAGTCTCTTTCCAGGAGATAGAACTAGTGCTTGTGTAAACCAAGTGGCCTTGGAGCAGGGATGATTCCAGTCTCTCCTCCAGGCGAATTGAAGGAGCTAGACTTTACTGAGGCTTGTAAGGAAGGGGCAGGTGGCCCATCACACATCAAACAGTAAACAATCAATGGCCCTTTCATTTTTGTTCCACTTAGGCTCCTTATCCTAGGGTTTCCTCTCCACCTTTTTCTCCAACAGGCCATGGGCCCCCGCCCCCCAATACACACACTCATGCATGCACACATGCACACACTCACACTCATGCACCATTTATACAGTATAATTTAGCTCTCTTTGGCCTTGCCACTCCTGAGACCCCGTAGGCCACACAGCCCCTGGAGGCTCAGCGTCCTCTGATTTACCAAACCTTTATTCGACTCTGTGGGTCTCTTCCTGGGGCCTTATTCTGCTGCTAAGGAAACTATGAGTGATTTTTTCCTGTATGATTACCTCTTCCACTGGACGGACATTTGCCATTTTTGATTTATCTATCAGAATTTCCTCTTAAGAAGTGTGTGAAGCAAAATCAAGACTCGGTTTCACCTTGTGGGAACTAAATCTCGAATTCATGGCCCCTTCTCCTTCTGCTAGTGCAACTTTCTTGGGTTGGGCTTTCTTACTCAGAATGTAAGTGCTGTAGGAAGACTTCAAGGGGCAAGTGAGCCCCTCCAGCTTGGCATTTGCTGTGTCTTCCCTTTGCACTCAGAACAAAGGCCGTGGCGCGTCTGACCCCAGCACGGTCAGGTGGCGGCTTCTTGCCTCATCCCCCTCCGGCATGGTCTCTGTACCCGCAGGTATGCGAGATGGTGTATCAGGTGGATTCCTTCCCTTATGTGGCTGGAATGGAGTGTTGCTCTGCCCTTCTGTCATTTCCTGGTGCAGGTTGTAAGACACTGGAAGGAAACTGGTAAAAGACAGAAAGATGGACGTTCTGAGTCCAGCTGACTCCAGAGTCCACACATGAAGCATCGTGTCTCACAGAGTCCCTGGGGGTCTGTTACCATTTTGTGACCATGGTGCTGAGACTTGCTGGATGCTGGGTGCTGATATCGAGGGCTCACAACCATCTTGTTCATGATGAAAATCTCCATGGTCAAAGCAGATTAGAGGACCTAGTTGATGGTCCTTCAGGGCCCCTAATGGCCTAATTGATCCTATGTCTTTAACAAATGCCCATCAAGCTACCAAGCATTGTTTTATGCTCTGGGAATACAGTGGGAATGAGGATAGTCCTTATCACCCTCCTTATGGCCTAGCTATAAGAGCGTGATTGCCCCAGAAGCCAAGCATCTACATTACAAGCCTAAGGCCCTGTGCCCCGCACTTCACCCCAACACTTTAAGGCAATGCCAGCACCCGCTCCTCACAAGGACCTTGGTGAAGGTATCGTGTCAGTGTCCTTTCTTTCCTCTGCCTTATGCAGCCTTGGTGGGACCCAGAACAGTAGCATAATTATGGCTGACTTCTTACAGGAAGCCTCTATTTCACCCCAAACCAACCACAAAATAGTCAATATCTCTTCATGCCTCCAAAATAAAACCCATTCCATCAAGCATATGGAGTGCTGTAGATTATACCGGGCATTTAATGAGAGGGAGGGTTTACATCGCACATCATGTAGTCAAATGACTCAACAAAACTCTGTTAACCACTTTGGCTTTCCACAGCTCTGATCAGTTAGCGTCCCCTTCACCCATCAGCTTCTCGGTCTTTCTCGACACTCCCCTCCTCCCTGTAGCCTTCCTCACAAGCAACTTCTGCAGGTGTTCAATGTGGTCTTCCACTTAGGTCCAGTTGGTTGGTAGTGCTGTTCAAATCCTCAGCCTCTCTGATCTATTAGTTTAATCCATTATTGAGAAGGAAGTGTTAAAAATCTCTAAGAATGTGGAATGAAGAATTTCTCCCTTTAGTTCTGTCGAGTTTTCTCGTGTATTGCAAAGCTCTGTGATTAGGTGCACACATATTTAGGGTGTCAGGCCTTCCTGATGAAGGACCCTTTATCATTATGAAATGTCTTTCTTCATATCTGCCAATACTCTACCCTTGAAGCCTACTTTGGCGATTAAGATAGCTTCCTTAGGACTAGTGTTTGCGCATACTCTTTTATTTATATGCAAAATGTCTACATCTTTATCCTTATAATATTCATCTCATAAACCTTATGTAGGTTGGTCTTGCCTTGTTATCCGAACTATTTCTGCCTTTTACTTGGTTTGTTTAATCTATTTGCATTTAATGTAATTATGGATATGTTTGGGCTTAAGTCTGTATCCTAACGTTTGAACCTTCTGTTTTTCGTTCTCCTAGTGCTTATTTCTGCCTTCTTTTGAGTAAATCACCCATTTTTGTCTTACTTGTACTTTTTAAAGCTATTCCTTTTTGTGTTATTTTCAGTGGTCATGCTAAGATTTATGGTATGACCTTTACATTATCATAGTTCACATTCAGATATCATCTTGCTTCTCAAACAACACGAAGACCTTGTATTCACCTGCATTACTCAGCACCTGCTCTCCAAGAGCACATCCTTTCTCATGTTGGCACTGTATGTGTGTTTGGGGACAGATGAAGATGTTGTGTCAATCTGGCATGCAGTAGCTCTGGGTCTGGACTCGGTTGTAACTCTAGTTAGATTGAAGTCACCACCACCGTCTTCCAATAGCATAAAGACAAAAACTCTCCCTTCAGCAGCTCACAGATCTCTGAATCAAGTACCTGTGAGACTCTAGGGAACCCGTTATGCTTTGTAGCTGAGTGGTCAGTGTTCCAAACTTTTGGTGACTTTTGTTTTTGCTTGGAACCCTGGCTGCAAGCTTTTTGGGCTATTGGGGAGTTCTCTTTGCTGCTCAGTCTCTACTTGGTTTTCTGTGCCTTCACATACTGCTCTCTGACCTTTCATCCTGCCCCGGTCCTCTAAGGGCTGCTGTGCTACACTTGGAAAAGGACAGGAGTGCTTTGAAGGACTGCTTTAGCTCTACTGCTCCACCTCGGCCTGCCACAGCATGGCCTTGGATTTGGTGAATGCAGAGTGCTTTGGAGAGGTTTATTGCGGCTCATCTCCTTGCCTCTCTCCAGGGTCAGTTGCTCTCTCTTTCTAGCCCACAAGCAGCTGTTCAAGGTTTTGGAACAGTCCAGCTGATTTTGACTTACTCCTGTCTACAGTACCTTCTTCCTTCTCTCACCGATCCTGCTATGGTCTGAGCGTTTGTATTCCACCAAAATTCATATGTGTTGAAACCAAACTCCCAAGGTGACAGTATTAAGAGATGGGGGTCTTTGGAAGAAGGCGATTGATCATGAGGGTGGGGCCCTTGTGAATGGGATTAGTGCTCTTACAGTAGAAGCCTAAGGGGCTTGATAGCCTCTCTTTGCCCTTCAGCCTTGTGAAAACACAAAAGGCCCCATCTCTGAGCAACAGGGCCTTACAGATACTGAGTCTGTTTTAGCCTTGATTTCAGACTTCCCACCCTCCAGGACTGTGAGCACTAACCTTCTGTTGTTCATAAATGTCACAGTCTAAGGTATTTTGTTAGGATCGATCACTTTCTCCCAAAGATCCCCATTTTTACTGGATGCCTAGAGAAATCAGTGCATAATACAAGGGGAGAAAAGGAGGCTTTGGAAAGCTTATAAAGGAACTGGTATTTTGACTGGTGTTGCCGAATCTGCTGGGTTTTGACTATTGGAAGAACGGCTGGAGTGTTAGAATGTGGGGAAGAAAATTCTGGGTTACAGAAACAGTATGAGCAAATGGAGAGCAGTGTGATTGAGGTTAAATGCTTTCGTCACTCTCAGTGATCCATTTTACCATCTGCTTTCCATATGCAAAACTTTGGATCTCTCTGGTCCACTGTGGTCTCCTCTCATGTACTTTGGTCTTTTTCCACTTTTTTTAAAAAATCCTTTTCTGGACTTGGTTGTCAGTTTAGTGGGGCTCAACAGCGGGGAGTAATAAATGTATTTGTTCAATGCAGCGTTTCACAACTGTGGTATCACTGGCATTTTAGAACTGATGATGTTTTGTTGGGTGGAAGAGCTTCCTTGTGCATTGTAGGATAATCTGCAGCATCTGGGCTTCTACCTACTTGATACCAGTAGGTCCTATTCCTAGTTGCAACTTCCCAGCCCCTAGAACTACGGGCAATGACCTTCCATTTTTAATAAATGATCCACTAAGTTATTTTTTTCCTCTAGATTGTCAAATGTCCCTAAGAGAAAGAAGTAATCCAGTTGAGAATCTTGATTTAATCCATCTTTTCTAATTGGATATGTAGAAAAATAGATTCATCAGTGAATGGTGAGGAGAGAGGAGGAAAAAGGGCTTTGGAAGGCTTGTAAAGGAATCGACATTTGACCGAGTCATGAAGAATCCTTTGGATTTTGGCTGGTAGGAGATTGGCTGGTGTGGTAGGATGTAGGGAAGAAATTCTGGGTCAAAGAAACCCATAATAAAATGAGAGCACTGGTTTAGGTTCAGTGGTTTTGTAGAATCTCAGTGTAGGGTAGGTGTGGTGGAGAAAAAGCTGCGAAGGTAAGCAGCAGGTTATAAAATTCCTCAATACAAAGATGTGGAACTGGACGTGGTCCTGCAGAGATGGCCGCACATGTGTGATTCTGAGCGGTAACTCTAACTTTGGGAAGTGGATCCTGGGTAATGAGAACTTGATTAGAGGTCTAGTGCAAGAGTCGGGAATCCTGTGGCCTGAGTTGGACCTTGGAAGTTGGAGGCAGGGAACTAAAGGGACTGAAGAAGAGCCAGTGAATGAATAGGGCTCAGTGAAACTTTCCGATATGTATATTTAAAGAAAAATTGTGTCTTAACAAGGAAAGCACCTCACGAGTGGGAATTTTGGGGTTGCGGGGAGACCCTTACAACCACACCCATGAAACAGCAACCTGCTTTCTCGATGTACTGTCCTCAGCTGGGTTTAATTATAGCAATTGTCTGTAACAAATGGCATTGATGCTTGAGGTTAAAAAGGGAACTAATACTTCCTAATGAAGACTGCTTAGATTTGCATTTGAAGACAAGGTGGTCTATGGAAGAACTGAAGCTCTTTAAGAGGGAACTCAGGCCTGTCACCCTCAAAACCTCTGTTCCTAATCTTAGTAAGGGAAACGGAACTGCCCTTTTATCTCAGGTCTGCTTGGAAGATCAAGCTAATATGGCTTTCTAACAGCTACTACTATTTCTGCAAAGAAAAAAAATATAAAAAGTGACTAATTTTATTTCACAAATAATGAATTCATTAGAAGCAATGGGGGCCGGGGGAGACACAGACAGAGAGAAAGAGAGGGAGATTATTCCGAGATCTTGAAATTTGGGGGTGAAAGAAGCAATATTTATAGATGAAAACTTCCTAGAAGTAAAATGGCAAATGAACAACCAAAACTGTGGTTGTCCCCTCAGGGGACAGGCGAGGTGGCTCTAACCTATGGCTTCAACTTTCCCCCTCATACTTTCAGTTTCTCCTTACTACCCCACCCTCCTTAATAGTGAATGGATGGGGAAGTTTTGGTGTAACCTAAATACTCCTCGATTTGAGTAAGATAAGAAAAAAGTACAGAAAGGAGATATGGTTTTGAGAGCAAAGGGAAACTGACTAAATATGAAATCACTTAGCGACTTGGGAGTGTCCATTTCGAATTTCCCCGTGTGAAGTTTCTTCGAGTCACAGGGGACCAGATCTTCATGCAGAGCAGTGGTATAAATCAAGTTTGGTTTGTGTGTCTCCATGTGACACCATCATCTTGGGTTTCATTTGGCTGCTTAGCACTGGAAAGTGTGTGACATAACTGACTGCTGCGGGACTAGTAAAAAAGTGACAACAAAGTTGGAAGATTCTGGATGCACAAATAATCTGAGCAGTAACTTGCTGCTTGAAATGATGAAATTTCCTTAGCTGCTGGGGGGACACATGTTAATTTAATTTTATAAAAGTTATTCTGGATTAAATGGGATGACACTGGATATATTTTAACAAGTGATTCTCAGTCTAAGCCTGTTGTCTTTCCACTCAAAATGTTCAAAGCAACCGCAATAAGACAAGTAATTGGAATGGTTTTTAGTCCTAATCTGCATGGTTTGCTTTTGTTTTCTACTCAGAAAAAGGTTTTATTTTAGTGCATTATGCTATATGAATGGTGCTGTACTCTGGCAGTTGCACCAGGCTAGTCGTATAATAGTGTATATCTATAAATTTCTTGCTGTGAATTGATTTTGGTATAATAAGTGATTATGCCCATAGTTAATATTGATCTTATTGTTTGCAATAATAGCATGTCAGCCAAGAAGGGTGTTGCTTCTGAGACCTATTAATAAAAAGGTAAACCCTATACAAATAGACTTGGAAAGAATAGAACAAATACTGGTAAACTTTGTTACAATCACAAATGGTATTTTAATGCTCACCTGGTTGCTCCAGAGGAGAGCAGTCATTGGTTAAATAAGCTGTAGGATGAAACCCCAAATATCTGTGTGGACTCAGCCTCTGATTTGTTAGTCATTGCTGGACTCGAGTGGGGTCGAGTGTGGCAGTTGAATATAGTTACATTGAGGAGAGTGGTGTTGCTATGTGGTCAGTTTCTTCTTTTATTCTTTTTTTTTTGTTCTTTTAAAATTCTCTAAATGTTAATCATTCACTAAAATCAGTAAGTTTCTTGAAACATTTTCTTTTTTTTTTAAATTTTCCCTTTAAAAAAATAGTACTAGAGCCTGAATCCACAGACTTGACTCTGAGCTGCATCCCCAGCCACTAAAATTTTTTTCTTTATTTATTTTCATTAGTACATGTTTACATTCCTTGTGTGGAGTTGAACTTGCATGTAATATGTCTTAATTCCTTTTTTTGTCCCTTTCCCTTCACTTCCTCCCCCTCCACCCATCTCTTGATCTCTTTCCTTTTTATTTTTTTGTACATGTTTGGAGCACATAGATGCACCTCGAGACCATAATGTTAAGTGAAATAAATCAGATACACAAGCTTAAATATCACATGGTTTCTCTTATATGAGAAACTCAAAATATAAATAAACAGAAAAATAAATGATAGATAATAGGAAACCGGGAGATAGATCTTTCCCAAAGAGGAGGGAGATCAAGAGATGGAAGGAGGGGAGAGGGAGAAGAGGGATAAGGGCTAAAAAAAGGAATTAAGATATGTTATGCTCATTTAAAAAAATTTTGAGACAAGGTCTCACTAAATTACCCAGGGTGTACTCAAGCTTGTGATCCCCTTGCCTCAGTGTCCCAGAGTGCTGTGATTACAGGTGTGCACCACCTCTCCTAGTTTAAACCATTTTCTTGTTCTTCTGATATAGTGGAGTGGTGGTGGAGACTGTATATTAAATTTTGCAACACAGAAATTGCCATGCGAGGACTCAAAGTACTTTGTATCTGTTTGATGGAGCCTGTGATCTGTCTGGTTTTGGTAAGATCTCACTGGAGAATTTCTTCGTGGGACCAGTAAGCAGGCCTAGATACCAGCAACAGTGATGGCTAGTATTTATGGAGCATCCGCCTTCTAAGTGCCTTATGTCTGTTGATTTATAGCATCCTCCAAAGGCCATAGGATATGTCCTCACCTTATTAATGAGAAGGCTGTGGTACAGGGATATGAAGCATATTAAGTGCATGATAAAGCCAGGATGCAAAGCCACGCCATCTGATGCCGAGGTCCACATTCTTAGTATCTCGACTCCTCCTCAGATGGTCTATGCCAGTGTAGACGGATGGGGATATATCCAATTGAAAGCACACATACCAAGAAGGACAAGCCTGTGAAATACGGAGTATTAGCGATTTCCAAAAATAAGAGGGCAACAGTGAGACATGGGAAAGAGAATATGGCATTCCTTACATTTAATAAGATGTTAGTTCAGACTTTCTGGGGGACCTTAAGAACTGGAGAGGTTATGGGTCTCTGAGTTACTTATGTTTTGAAATTTGATGTGGGCTACTTATTTTTAAGCTCTGATGGGGAGCAGTTATCAATGTAGGGAAAGGAAACCACTTATTTGAAGTCTTTTGCCTATTCACCAAGTATTTATGGAGAGTCTGCTGCTCCGTTTGCACCAAGCTGATGCAGAAAGTCAAGGGCACTGCAGTGTCCCACCGACCTGCTCTTCGGGTCTGGACACTCCGGCTGCCTGCTCTTATCTCAGTGGTTCCAGGAACCGAAGTGTGGCTCACCCTTCTCGCACTCTGTCAGAACTAGTGACGCAGGAGTCTTCTCAATAGTACCACGAGTGAGTAGTCCCTGGCAGATCTGGCAGAGGCAAATAGGGTGCCCATAGCTGAGGGAACCCTGCCTGTGGGGTGCATGGGGCGCAGTGATCCAAGAACTTAGTCTAAACTTCCCCAGCCCAATTCTGGTCTCAAGTCTTCACCTGTACCTCTCCTGTTTGGGTTCATCTTTATTTGGCAACAATATTTGACCTGATAAGAGAATCTTTAATCTTTATTTATCCCACACAATGTAAATCTTTATATTTTTGTCCACAAATCTATTAATTTAATTATGTGAATTCCACCTGATTCTGTGAGGCTTGTGCTCTGCATTATGGTGCTGGATAGTTTTCCTTTGGGTGTCTGGCTCCACTGTCCATCCTTCTTTCTCTTGATCTGTGCCCTGGGAGGCAAACAGTGCAGAAAACCCAGGGTTCGTCTCATCTTCCGGCTTCTGCTGGAGTTTAGCCACTGGAAGGAACTGGCTGAGATCAGAGAGTAAGAGAAAGAGGTGTATTCATTCCCCGACTGGCCTGCTGCAGGGTCACGAGGTGGCAGGGGCTCAGTTCCTCTGGGAAAAGCCACAGTTCTCATCAGACAGCCTCTTCTAGAGCTACAGTCACAGTCCTGTCTGGGTTTCTGTGACTACTACCTACCCGTGTTCCTCCAGACCTAAGAATTTCTACTGTGCCGAGATATTTAAAATACAAGGCAATTATGGGACATGGTATTGTCTAAAAACTATCTTGTTGAGAATGTTGGAGTAAGAGGAATTATGGCTTAGAATGTGGATATGGTGCTTTATTGTTCTCAGAAGAAAAAAAGAAAAAGGAAGGGGAGAGTCAATTGTGTAGAGAATTGTTATCTACTGAAATCTATTATAAGCCAGGTCCATATACATGTATCACCTCACTTCAATCAACCAATAGTCTAGTGGGTTCTTTTGTTATTCCTGTTTTAGAGATTTTCTTAGTTACTTTCTCCTTGCTGAGACAAAATACCGGACATCCACAGGGTAAAAAAGGAAAGGTTTATTTCGATTCAGTTTGTAGGAGTTTCAGTCCACAGTCAGCTGGCTCCAAGGCAGGGTGGCATGGCAGAGGGGCATTGCAGAGGAGAAACAGTACATGGTGTGGCAGGCAGAAGTCAGTGAGCAGCAAGGAACAAGTAGCCAGCCTCCCTTTCCCTTTTATCCTCTCCAGGCTAACAGTTTTTGTGTGGTGTCACCCAGAACTATGTTAATTTCAATCAGTGGACTAATTTAGTACAACACACCATTAATCCCAGTATCACATGCCCATGATCTAGCTCCTAAAATCCCCACCTATAAGCTAATGAGGCTTTGGTGGAGGGTATCTAGATATAAGCTGTAGCAGAGATTATAAACTCAATGTGGCTATGCAGCTAGTAATCACTGCTAGTTAAGTGCCAGAATCTGGACTTTACTGTGCATTTCCAAAAGGGGATGAAAATTCCTCCATAGGCAGCTCCTAGGAAGAAGGTGACCTGGCCTGGCACTGTTTGGCAAGGAGTGAAAGGAACAGGAAAGGGAGGTTGGATGTCACAGATAATCATGGTTTACAGACGTCATATTACTTTTCCTGTTTTGGCAAAGGGTAAGACAGCAGGAAGGGGCCTGGGTACCAGGATGAGAGAGCATCCAGAGCTATGCTATTCCTGTTTTAGAGGAAGGATGAAAAGGTACACAAGATGAGTGTTTCAGTCTGTTGTCTATTGCTATAACTGAATGCTACACATTGGGAAATTTATAGAGGTTTATTTAGCTTGTGGTTCTGAGGGCTGGGATGCTCTAACAGTATCTGGTGCTAGCATCTGGTGAGGGCCATCTTTCTACATCATGCTTCGACAGACGGCATCTCAGGTGAGACAGAACAAGTGGGCTAGCTTGGGTACCTCTTCCTTACCATATAAAGCCACTAATGTCGTCCTGGGTGCCTTGCCCTCGTGACTTCATCTGATCTGATTACCTCTCCGAGGCCCCACCTCCACATATCATTAACATATGAACGGAGGGAGTAAATTTCCAACTCATGAACTTTTGGGTGTTATAGTCAAACCATAGTGAGGGGCAAGTGTTGAATACTAACTGCAAATATACATAAACTTGTCTACTTACTTTCAACTATATCAGAAAAATGAGAGGCGAGGACTTCAGAGCCTTTTGTTGAATGGAAACCATGAATACGAATAGCTCAGGGAACTCGTCAACCCTGTTGATACCTGTGACTAACATGCAAGCTTTATTTTATGGGGTCTCCCTACTGAGAGGGTCCTTTAGTTGGAAAATAATTTCCCTTATAATCAAGTGTCAAAGTGTGGTCTAATGTTTTGAAGGAGAAATCACAAATACTTCATCCGTTGTGAATTCAATGTTCCTCTGATGATACTACCTGAACTTGTAACTATGTGGTAGAAGCTCACAAGGGCTTGGGAACCAAGCAGAAGTATGATCAAATTCCAGCTCAGGTATGAAATAAAGGGATAGGATGGCTGTATCAAAGAATCCCAAAATCAGAGATCAACAAAATAGAAGGCTATTTTTTCTTACTTCTCTCTGAGATACATGGCCCTAGACTGGGTTAGCTGCTCTATACTATGTCTGGAAACTAGGCTCCCTCAATCTTACTTCCATAAGATGATGCCTTTGACTGTACGGTCCAAAATGGCCCTGACTTTGTCAATATTCTCAGAAGCATCATGGTGCTAGAGGGGAACGTGATAGTGGGAGGAGAGCCTTACCCTTAAAAGCAAGTCTAGGAAGTTATACAGGGAATACTATTTCTCCTCCATGCACACTGGCCTTCTCTTAGTCTTATGCTTGTATGCGGCTACAAGGGAAGGTGGGAAATGTGTCCTTATTTAAGAGGCCATGTGTTCAAGCCAAAATCAGAAGTCTATTGCCAGGAATCAGCATGATAACTGACCTCGGGCCAATGAATTTGTTACAGGAGTCCTAGTCTAGTGACCTGATTCTAGGAGTCCCAGCAGACCAGACTTACCCACCGACTGCCTCAAGAGTCCAATCAGAGAGACGAGTGGAGGTGAAGTAAAAAAGGAATTTATTCAGAGTGGCCATAATGGGAAAGGACAGAGGGATAAGAGTCCTAAGCCCTGTGTTTGGGATATGGACAAGAGATGCAGGATTATGGTGGGGGGGGCACAAAATGGGGAAGAGAAGTATATATAACCAAGCAGTCTTGGTTAAACTGTGGTCGAAGATCATTATCTCGAGTCTTGTTCTTCAAGATCATGCTGATACCCAAGAAATCATTATTGCTTGAGGAAGGAAATTCCGTTCTCATCATGAGGTAGTTCCTCTTGTTTAAGATTGGGGATGGGGGTAGCCTAGGTCAGTCATAAGGTCTCTGTTCCTGGAATTTGAGATAAGCTGGGAAAGACTCAGAGAGAATAGGTCAGAGGAACAAAATGGAGTCATTCAGGACAACAAGCCTTCCTTTAAGTTTCCAATCTTAAGGGAGCCCCTGTAACAAATTAACTTCTGTGTCTCCACTTCTGCATTTCTAAAGGGGGAATAATAAAAGTCTACCTCATATAGTGGATGTGATGATTAAAAAAGAGTATGTTTAAAGCACTGAATAAGAATTCAATAAAGATTGCTGTGATTACTACTGGTTTATCATGGTACCGTGTACCCAACACCCCAGGACCCTGACCTTAACATTCTTCTTCCATAGAAGTTCATGTCTGAATCTTCTAAAGGCTGATCTGCTTAGGCCTTCAGGGTTTAGGGAGCCAAAAATTACCTATTGACCATGAAAAGATAGAGAGAGATTCCACATTATTCCTAGGCAAAAAGGAATAACAGTGGCTATGGTCTCTTTACAGAGTCACACACTCGAAGAGGACCACGGGTTGGAGGTGGTGGCAGAGTTGGGGTTTGTCTTCTGCTGCTTTTCATGCCCAAGGCTCACCTTCCGTCTTCCAAGCTCAGCCACTCGGTTTCAAGCCGAGAGCTGCCAGCTCCTCGTCCCATGTTTCTGCTTCCGTTCCCCACAGCCTGGCTGCTGTCCAGCCCACCACAGGAGCCAGCCACATTTACACTGAAGTTAGCAATGAATTATTATTAGAAAATAATTTTTACAATGGCCCGGTTTGCCTTTGGCTGGCTTTGTTTTATGAGGCAGGGTAATCATGCTGGCGCTAAATCCGACGGGAGGGAGAAGAGTCTTCCTTCCAGCAGTCCGTCTCAGAGCCTCGTTAGAGAATGCGTGAGCACTCTGATGTGGCTAATCCATTTTAACAGGTACCGTAAAATACCTGCCCTGTAAGCTACCTGCCCCTCTCAGGAGAGGAATTCATGCTGTAGCTTATAAAACAGCCGTTCTTCCACGTGGGCAGCCCAAAAGGCATTCTTTTGCTTTCAGGTAACCACCGATTAGCTGAGCCCCCATGATTCAGTCAGCAATAATTTGGTGAGGACCTACTGTGTGCTGAGCACTTTTCAGAGTCACCAGCTCTTCCACCTTCCCAGAGTGAGATTTTCATTCTCCTTTGTGAAAGAATAATCTTACCATGTAGCCCAGCTGAAACTTAGCGTTCTGTGGTGATTTCTTCATGCAGTTCAAGACGTTTCCTTGCCCTGAATCCTCCTGCTTGTGGAAAGAATTATCTCCTAAACTTCATCACTCCATCTGGCAGTGAAAATTTAAGAACTCCTGGTAGTTGAAACGTGCATGTATTTTAAATTGACAGGGGTTCGATGCTCTTCTTTTTGGCTGTAAGTCATAAGCAAATTCCTCAGCTGCAAGAGTTCCATTATTAACACAGAGAGATGCTAGTAAAAGCTCTTAGAAGCCAGTAGCTTTTCTTTATTTCCTTCTCTCTTCCTTCTTTTTCCACTTCACTACTTCCTTTCCTCTTCCTCCCTTCCCTTTCCTTCCCTTTCTTTTACTTTGGATGAATGTAAATCACCATGACTGCAATAAACAGCCTAAAAGTTTTGGGGTTTTAATGGACTATAAGATTTACAGATTGTAGCTAATCGTTCCACTGTCCTCACTGAAGTAAACTTACTTGTTGCTCTCTCCACAAAACAAATTCACCTCCACACTGGTTCTCCACCATCAGGTCCTACCACAGACCTGCATCACTTACAGTAAAAACTTTGGTTTTTCAAATTGATCTAGTCTTTCTAAATTCCATCTGGAGAGTAGAATTTGTGATGTAAAACAAAAGCAGCTCTGGTTTCTGAGTGGAATAAGGGCTGAGTGTGGAATTGAAATCGTTCCTTTGCAAAGTAGCTTGCGTTCCAATCACAGCTTTGGGAATCTCCTTTAGGGATAGCAAGTAAAGCTTGTGTAAGACAGCACAGTCAAGCCCTCCCCAACTTCTTCAATCTTTTTAGGTTGGATCTTTGCTACCTAGATCTAAGGAAAAATATAATAGTTGTGTGTTACTATACCTCTTGGTAGGGATGGTCTCAAAACAGCCTCTATTTCCAATATATGCCCTTTGCTAATAAAATAACATGACACTTCCAATAACAAGTAACACTTCTCAACAATTGCTCTCACAGTAGAAACTGAGATGGTTTTGCACATCTGGATATGTTTCATACGCACGTAGATTCAGAGACGGTACTACAGATATGCAAGAATATTATACTTAACAACACCGAAACCAACAAAACCAATTGCTTCTCCTTCTTCTGTTAGATTAAAAAATAAAAGCCCAAAGAACTATGGCACTATGTATTTTTAATGGTTTGTTTATTAATGGTAATTAAAGAAAATTTTCTTATTTCTTCAAAGAAGTATAAAACAGAACACAAAAATTCTGGTAACTTAAAAGAACTTCAAGACTTCTGAACTCACAGAATTTGGCATTAACTATTTTTTTTTTTTTTTTTACTGTGGAAAAAAGGGACAATTTTCTATGATGTGGTAAGATAGCCCCCCAAGGCATTACTGGGGGAATGGAGAGAAACGCAGCACTTTTGTTTATTTTAATATTAAAAAGTTTGCAGGAAATGTTCATAATTTAAGTTTAAGAGAAGAAAGCAACATGCAAAATATCATGAGCCCAATGTTTTAAATACTGGAAAAATTACATATTAAAAAGATTGAAAGGCTATTTTACTAACATGTTAGCATTTGCTTTCTCTGGATATTGAGATTATTTACTGGTGATGTTTACCTTCTCTATTGTGCCACTTTCCATTTCTAAAGAAAACACAAATTAAAATATGTATAACATTCCCCACAATAGCAATGAAAAAACAAACAAACCAGAAAACAATGTTACTTTGGGAAAGTACAATTTTGGGCCTTCATGTCTTCCTTTCTGTGTTTCTGCAAACTTCTTTCTTTCCCTCTTTCTTTCTTTCTCTTTTTCTTTTGCCAGCAAAGTTTTTTTGTAAAGGGCCAGATAGTCAATATCTTGTGCTTTGTGGGCTACACAGTATCTGTGGTAACAACCCTGTTCTGCTGTCACAGTGCAAAAATAGTCAATATGTAAATGAATGGGCATAGCTGTTCTCCTGTGAGGCTTCATGTGTGGCACTGAAATTTGAATTTCCCATAATTTCATATATTATGAATTACTATTCTTTGAACTTTTCCTCCCCACTATTTAAAATCATAAAAATCATTAATTTCTTGGGTGTCATATAAAGACAAATGACAGGCCAGATTTGGCCCTCAGACAACCGTTGACCAACCCCTGCTCTATTTTGTTCCATATTTTCCAGAAAATTTAAAAATAAAGAAGAATTCATTATTTTTCAGTTTTCTTACTTTAATAATTTTAATAGTGTGAGAATTTTAAATGAATGAATGTATTCAGCTCACTCAGTTTTTTGGGTTGTCTTTCACTGCTTATTACCTACCTGGATAGTGAACAGGCTCATTAAACCCTGTTGTGACAAGATCATAATAATTGAAGAGACAGAGACAGTGATAGGGTATCTGGGAGAAGGGAATAATTATGAGACAATACCATAAATCTAAGAGAAAGGAGAGCTCAAGAAAGGCAGAATATGTACTTCAAACAATTGATCAATAAATCAATTACAAAGCATCTATTACATACTTAAAATGTTCTAGATCTCCACACCCCTGGTACATTTTATTTACTATCTACGCTTATGATCAGAAAGATGCATTGTACTTCCAGGGGTTTGGGTGGGGGAGTGGAAAAATACAAGGAACATTTTCTTTTAATACAGCTTTACAACTTAACAGAGACTCAAAGGTTTTGCTTATTGGACAGGGTCTTCGTGGGTGACATTATAAGGACTGGTTAGGAGTCTCTATTTGTGTAAGGGAATTTTTCGTAATAGTCCACGTTAAAAAAACAAAAACAAGAGCACGTCTACAGATTTTATATTTTATTTGGTAGAACACGGTCCCATGAACAAAGTCGCCCTTTAAAAGGACTTGAACATGAGAGAGCTGAGAGCGATTCGCTTGCTGTAGCTGAGTCCCCAGCTTCAGAGCCTATAAGGAATTTGTTTAGAGACTTCCCACGGACGAGCTCTTGCCAGTGATCAGGCACTGGACCGTCTGCATGCCCTACAAGAGCATCAAGACACCTTCCTGGCAGGAGGCCTGGCTAGGGTGTGACCCCAATGCCCCAGAGAATTGGAATCATCGCGAACATTCTCCCTCTTTGGTGGATCTACTGTTTTATTCCTGGTTAAACCAGCAAGAGTCACGGGTAAACACTTAAATTGGAAGAATGGGTTTAGGTGCCAAGGTTTACTCCAGGGACTGGGGGTGGGGGTGGGCCTGTGTGATGTTAAGGCTGCCTCAAACTTGGTCATTTGCAGGCTGAACAGTCGCTTGATGGTTGGTGGCGAGAAACACTTGTCAGCACCTAGCAGGGATGAAGGACATTCCGATTCTAAGCTACACAGCTTTCCTTGAGGTCAAAATACTTTGTATTTATCTCTGGAATCACAAATGGGACATTTTTACTTGTTTTGCAGATATTAATATTACAGTTTTTAAGGGATTTTTCTCTTTTTAAAGTAAGTTACCCCTATATTATTTTTTCAGCATTAATAAAATGACCATTTTCTAGGATTTTTAAAATTCAGTGACACTCCCCAACACCCCCCCCCAAAAGAAATTCAGTGACACTGACCTGGAAGGTGATCAAGACAAAAGATAGGAGAGTGTGTGTGTGTGTGTGTGTGTGTGTGCGCGCGCGCACACACACGCGTGTAGGTGTGGATGTAAAAGATGATAGTTGCTGCTATATGGCAGATGAAATACAGGATTCATGAGTGAGATAGGAGAAGTTAAAATCCTAACCAACTGTAGCATTTATCAACTAAGAGGTCTAGGACAAATTAGAGGACCTTAGTTTCTCTCCCGGTAAATGGGTATACCCTTAACTGCTTAGCACAATATTTAGCACTAACACACAGAGGAGTTATCCAATAAATTGCAGCTTTATAAAATAATTACTAATTATTCTTTCTAATAATGAACTCAAAGTTTTTTATGGAATCCATGGCCCACTCACATAGTTTTAGAAAATCTATAGCTTTTTAATACTTTCCTGGTCTTTCATACGATTGGTGAATTTTCATACCTGTTAACTTCGGTTTCAGAACTCTAGATTTTGACATGTGTATAGATCTGCTTTCTGTCACTGTGACCAAAATACCAGAAGATACCAATTTAAAGTGGAAAGATTAATTTTGGTTCAGTTTCAGAGGTTTCAGTCCATGGTCAGCTCCATTGTTTTTAAGCCTGTGAAGAGGCAGAAACATCCTCTGGATGAAAGGGAAGAGGGGAGGGAAACTTCTCATCTCACGGCAACCAGGAAGGAGGGAGGATGGGAGAGTGAAAGAAGGGGCCGGGGACAAGACGGAGTTCCTGTAGTTCCTCATGACCTACTCCTTTCAATTAGAGTCTGCCTCCTCATAGCCTCTCCAGCTATGAGCTCATCAGTGGATCAATCCATTGATAAGGTTAGTGCCCTCATGACTCAGTCACTTTCCCAAAGCCCAGCAAAGCCCTCAACACAATGAGCCGCCTGGAGAGGGCATCTTAGATCCCAATCATAACAGACCTCACGTTCTAAGGATTGAAGACCAGGAGCCTAGTCCTGCAGGTCATGGACGTGAGCGCTGCCTAGCCTATTTTGCATAACATTCCCAAGTTTTGATAATGTCTAACTACAATGCTGCTCAAGATAACTTGGAGTTAGTACAGTCATACTCATTTGTCAAATTGAGTACAAAAGAGTATTTACCATTGGATGTTTAGTTTCAGGCAAGAGAAGGCTCAGGGGCGTGGGCTGGAGGGCAGGGGAGCAGGCTGGAGAGGGTGGAGGAAGTTGGGAAGGCCGAGAAGACAGTCACCTGCAGTCTTACTCCAAGGAGGTTGAACTGGGCTGTGGGAACAGAAACTTGGACACAGGATCAATGGAGAACATTAGCACAAACCTAAGAAGTTTGCGACAGCTAGGAGAGAAGCCCAAAGAAACTCTCCTCCGGCACCGTTACCAGGGGAGGCTGGGGTTGGGAAGTTGCGGCGAGGGAAGTATTGGGAGTGTCAAACTGAGTTACACATACTCGCACACACACACACACACACACGCACACACACTCATACCTGAAACCTTGAGGAGTAAGAAGATCTTCAAAAATTTTTATTTTTCAGTAGCTGATTTTTGCTATTATTCACCCCCAAATGGTAGTCCTCAACCCTGGGAGGTGAGCGTCGTTAGAGTAGCTGTAGAGAATCACCAGCGCTTGGAGCTGACCCTCCTACACTGAGTGGATTCAGGGACCTGAGCTGAGTCTCAGAGAGGGAAACGTCCTTTCTCAGGGATTCTCCTGCACATCCAGGATTGAGAACAACTGCCCCCGGATATTTTAAATGTAAATTATTTTTAGCCACCTGATTACTGTTTTCACTGAACAGGCAGGACTACAACACTTTTACCTGCTACTAAAATTTTGTGTTTCTCTGCTGTCGTGGGCAGCCATCCTGTCCTCTCTCCTCCTCTCCTGTATTGTAATTTGAAACTTCTAATGATGTTTATATATCAGGGGAAGCTGCTAACCAAAATGATAAGAATTGAGGTTTGCATTCATTCTACCCATTTGGCTGGTGGCTTTTGATCTTCCGAAAGATCTCTTAGGATCCGGGTGTGGTGATATATGCCAGCAATCCCAGCACGAGGGAGGCTGAGGCAGGAGGACTGCCAAGAGTTTGAGACCAGCCTGGGCTATGTGGTGAGTTCAAGGCCAGCCTGAACTACTTAGTGAGACCCTGTCTCAAAAAAACCAAAAGAAAACAAAGCAATCCCCCCACTCTCTGACCCAATCTCTTAGTTTTGAGATTTCCAAATATTAAAATGTCTGTAGCTCTTAGTTATGGGGACTGAGACCTGGGGGCTCCAAAATATGAATTATGGAAAAGAGGGTAGGCTGGCTTGTTCATTTGTATGCTGCAGCTTCACATTTTATATTTCACAGAGTTTGAACAACAGCCCTTGGAGCCTGCTAAGCATCAAAAGATGCTTAGCAGGCAGAAGTAGCAGAGGACACCATAGACTTGTGTTTTGATTCTGTCTCTGTTAGCTGTGTGACCTTGTGCTGGTCATTTTACCTCCCTGGATCTCTTTATCTTTAACTGTAAAATATAGGACATGTGTTAGCTTAAAAATTAGGAAATATTTCAAACAAGAATATAGAATAATGTAATAATTACACATGCACTTAAAACCTGCTCTAATAAATCCTATTATTTTGCCATGTTTGCTTCTTCATGTTAACATACTTTCAAGCCCTCTTCTGCACCCCCCCATCCCACTTTCCTCTCCACCTCCAGCGATAATCCTATCCAATTATTGGAGTTTATCCTTCCTCTATATATTTTATACTGTAACAAATCTGTTCACACACACAATGGATAGTATCATTTTACTTCTTTTTACACTTCAAGTGAATGGTATAATGATTCTTATTGTTCTTCAATTTACTTTTTAAAAATTTGGAATCTGGTTTTTAAGGTTAATCCTTGTTGATGCCCACAGCTGTAGTATGCTCCATGTAATGTCTGATCAAGTAAATATACCACGTGATTTAGCCATTCGTTGATGCTATTGTCCAGGATAGAGAGATGTCAAGGTTTCCTCCAGTTTTAACCTTCTCGAATTTGGCATAAAAATGTGATTTTTCTGAAGATGTTTCATAGCAACGCCTTGGCTTTTCCCATTGCTCTCAGCTGCCCATGTTTTTAAATGGTAATTTGAGGCCCTGTGAGAGATGGCCGGAAGCCTGATCTTCTACTGTTGGGCTCATGACTGCGTTTAGTGAGCACTGTAGAGGTTGTGCCTTAGTCCCTTCTCTACTACTATAACAGCATATTGCAGACAAGGAAACTTATAAATTAATTTATTTCTCACAATGCTGGAGGCTGGGAAGCACAACACTAAGGTGCTGGCATCTGGTGAGGGCCTTCTTGCTACGTCGTAAGTGGCGGACAGGGGGCACTATATGGCTAGAGGGCCTCCATGACAGACTTCACTTTCATAAAAAAGCTGCTCTTCAGATAAGTATCCCACTCCCACAATACCCTCCTGGGCCAGTCACTTCTTAAAGACACCACCTCTCGAGACTGGCACAATGGCAGTTAAATTTCAACATGAGTTTTGGAAGGAGCATTCCAACCATAGCAGGCCATATCATGCAGTGATTAAAAACACAGACTTTGGGATCAGTCAGATATTATTTTGAATCCCAATTTTGCCACCTGTACATTGTACGATCATGGGCAAATTATGTGATCTCTCTGATGCTGAAATTCCTTAGCTAGGAGAGGGGGGTAGTAATTTCTACTTCATATGACTGCCATGAGGATTAAAAAAAATAAGGTGTGCAAATGCTTAGCAGAGTGCCTATTACCCGGTAAGTGCTTGAAAAATGAAAGAGAGAGAGACAGAGAGATAGAGAGAGAGAGAAGGAGACAGAGACAGAGAGAGAATATGACAGCACTCTGCCAGGACCACTGTGAATGTTTACTGTGCTTCTCAAGTTATTTCTAGCTTAACACAATGCCTAGCAGGTAGTCGGTCCTCAGTAAATATTTGCAAGCAAATGAATAATTGAGTATATAAATACATAAGCAAGACTATCAGAAATATGTATTTTCCAGTGGGATCGATGGAAGTCAAGCTATGAAATGACCACAGAGAAGTTTTTCAGTGGCTCCTATTTAGCAGAGGGTGACTCAGAAAAGTTGAGAACATTTCTTCCTGAAGATCAAACATTCTGTTATACAAACCAGTCACTCCTTTTAATCTCCTAAAACAATCTCAGTGTTTTAAGGGGGAAAAAAAAAAAGAAAAAAGAAAAAAGAAAGAGAAAGAAAAAAGCCCCTGCAGCAGCCTAGAGCTCACACGTTACTTACAATTTCCTGTCTGTCATCTCTGCAGTTCCCTGCCCTTCTCGCTCCATCCGCCTGTGTGTCCATCCTGAGACAGCCCGGCTGCAGTCAATGTCCACGTTTACAGGAGCGCAGCAGGCGCTTCCTGGCTGGCTCCTCTCAGACAAGGAGCCTCTGTTCTCCTTGGGACTAGGGAGCAGACAGCCTCTGACTGTCCCAGCTGGTGAGCGACGGGCCCCAGCCCTGGATAGATACTTTATGTACGTATTTTTGGGCAAGGGACAGGAAGCAGACCAATAGGTCAGGGTATTGCCAGCAACACCCAGCAATCGTGTTTACAAGCTAATGTTTAAGAAAATAAAAACTATCAGGAATTCCTTTTAAGCAGCATAGGGTTGCAAAGGTGTGTCATTTCTAAAAGTGTTTCATGCTCCCTAACGGGGGAGGGGGGGATTGTTACGGTTCTGCTTTCCTTTGGAGCTTGTGTTTATGTCCCGCTTGAAGCCTTCAACAAGACTTCATATACATTGGAGGTCCTAGTTTACTTGACTCCTGTTTTAAAAAGCAAAAGGAAAAGAAGAGGAAAATGAATGTTTCTGCTTGATGTAGAGGTTAGTAAATTGAGTGTGGCTGGTTTGTGGTCATCTGTTTGCTCAGCTTAAGTAGATTCAAATCTCTGCTCTGAATCAGCTTTGGCTGCTCTGGGGGTCAAACTGGGGCCTTTTGTTCGAGGCCATCTTGAGTGACAGGAGGGCCAGGGAGGTGGAGGAAAGACAAGTATTAGAAGATTGTTGGCTTCTATTGTCTCCCTCTGTGTTTTCAGAGCCAGTTTTTTTCTGCTGAAGGTGAAGCTGGAGGGAAATAGAGAGAGAGAGAGAGAGAGAGAGAGAGAGGAGAACAGGGACACTCTGGGGACAGGGAGGAGAGGGAAAGATGGAGAAGCTAGAAGGCTGGGTGCAGCCATTCAGGTTTGGCTGTCCCTTCCACTCCCTCCCCCCACCACGCTCACCCACCACCTTCTCTCTCACCCAGAGACTGAATATAAATGAAATGCTTTGCCGGTACAGGACGCTAACTGGCAGTGGTCTGCTTGAGTTAAGGCCATTTTCTAAGCAACCCACTAATCAGAAGTGACTGGGGCTCTGGAGGAATACAGTCCAGCCTTGATTCCACCCTCCATGCTAATGAAGAAGGCAGTGAGGTGGATAATTAAGGGCAGTGATGTGAGTAATTCCAAACGGATCATTCAAAGGTAATGAAATGCATTAGGAGTTTGCAGGCAGCAGATTTCCCTTACCAGACAGGGCTGTTTTCTGATAAAAAGAGTTTGCCTTTTCGAAGCACAGAGCAGCTGACTCTGGGAGGAGCCAGCCTGGGAAAACAGGGCTTGTGGGCAAGAGCTGACCTAGGATTACGAATTCAGGCTGCTGTGAAAGACGGTGTTGAGGAAGTTTGCACAACCACGCGGGGAGACATACTTTTGATACGGTCTAAAGTGAAAAAATAAAGAAACACACAAAGCGAATACTTGGTTAGCCATAGCAAGGTACAAACAAGTCAACTAAAGACATACCAAAGTTTTCTATCTACAGAAGGAAGCCTGGAAGAGGACCTATTGTAAAGAGGGTTAATAGTAGTTATCTGGTAGTGGGGCTGTCGGTGATTTCTTTTATTCCTTTATTATTTTCCACACTTTCTTGTGTTAACTTGGATTATTTTCATAATGAAAAAGGTGAACATGCTAATATAATTATTTCGTATGGCATAATTCTTCCCCAGGAAGGATAGTAGAAAATTGACATAATGCTGTTGGATTAATATGGAGGGGCAGCCTATATTTTACTGCAAAAGTTGTTTGAAGTCCTAGAAGCCCTCTTCTGGATAGAAGTGTTTCCTTTGTGAAATTCAGACTCCATGTGAATCTGCCTGGCTCTGGTTTTCTGAAAACTGGAGAGGTATTTTCAGAGAAACAGCTTTTTCACTACTCTGTTTTCCCCTAGGGTATAACTAATTTCTATCGGTATTAGTCTGCTTTGTGTTATGGTAAGAAAATCCTTGAGGCTGGGAACTTTACAAAGAAAAAATTTACTTAGTTTATAAATTATGTAATTAGAAAGAAAGGTGGAGAGAGAGAGAGAGGGAGAAAGAGAGAGAGCTATGAAAGAGTGATGGGCATCACAGGAGAGCCACATTAATCTCTTCCAAGGGCAGTGCCCCCAGTGACCTGAAGACTTCCCTGTTAGATCTCCCTCTTCAGTGTCCCATTGTGGGGAAAGGGTGCTTTTAGGCAAGGAAAGAATAGGATAAAAGTCTCATTTAAGCTTTATTAAAAATTAATAAAGAATTTTAGTAAAAGCAGCTTTTGCTTCCATAGTTAAACTCCATTGTTAAAATAATTAGAAAGACAAAAGTAAAAAAAGAGAAAAAAAACCAGACCCCAAAAGGTGCAAGGTAACACAAATACCATAAAAATTTATCAAAAAGAGTTAACAAAACAAAACAAAAAGCTGGAAACATAAAAGACCAGGGTAGTCAGTACCCCTCACCCCCTCTGATAAAATGCAAAGGAGATGAGGGACAGCCACCTAATGAGTCTTATTTAATATATAAGAGACACACACAAATGTGCATGTACACGTATATGTGTATTCTTACTTTTGTGTCACTGTGTCAGTACACCAGATACACACATATCCCTTTTACTTAATCATTAACTCTAAGCTGCCTTTCTGTAAGACTTGCCTCCCTCTGGCACACACTTATCCATCACAAAAGGGCAGAAAGCAATCAAACAGCCAGAAAGAATGTAGACAATGTAGACAGAGGTGCCCAGGTTAGTTTCAAAGACAGCCAGAGAGCCAATCAGATTGTGACTACTTCTAGATGCCCACATGGGAGTTGGGGGCAAATCACTAGTCCTAAATAAAAGAGCCCAGGGACAAGGGCTCGGGGGTATTCACCTTTCTGAAACCGCTTACTCGTCCAGCATAACCATCTATCTTCTTTTTTCCCACCCTTTGCCAAATAAACCATCTTCCTTTATTTTAACTCCGCCTCTCTAATTCCTTACTAGTACTGACAGTCTTCTAGTTTTAGAACTAATCATGAGCATTACCTATTAAAAGTAAATGGACTTTTTATTTCAGGAATCATGGCACTAGTAAGCTGTGGGGTTCATGGCAGCCAGCTAGGAAAAGAGGACTGATTTTTCTCACTCTTATCATGAGACTACTACAGAGCTTTGGTAGCGAATTACTACTTTCATAAAGATTTTTATTTAATGAAAGTAATTCTCCACTTCAGAATAAAGTCCATGTTTTCTTCTACAATTTTTTTGACTTTTAAGCAGAGAATCTGCTGTGATCTGTATGTCTGTGCCCTCCTCAAATTCATGTGCTAACCCCCAAGGTGATGGCATTAAGATATGAGGCTTTAAGAGGTGATCTGGGGTCATGAGGGTGGACTTTACACGGGCCTGAAGAGATCACATGAGGACAGAGTGAGAAGATGCCAAATGGTCTTTCATCAAAGGTCGAATCTGCTGGCCCTGGATCTGGGACTTCCCAGACGCTAGAACTGTGAAAAATAAATTTCTGTCGTTTATAAAGCACCCAGTCTATGGTACTTTGTACTACTAGCCTGAACAGACCTTATGAATTCTTAGAAACTCTCTATTTATTCTCATAATGTTGCTTAAGATACCAAACCTGCCGTATGTTTGTGCTGCTGTTGGCCATGACCTTGTTTAGGGTTGGATGTTTAATTTTTGTGTCTTGCCAGTTAAAGGTCCCTTTGTTTTGCTTAGTTAAGCTGATAGCAGTATCTATTGCAATCTTTTGATGCTGTTGACATTTCAAAGTTTTATCTTAATTGTTTAACATATAGATCAAAATATAGTGAATACTTAAATTAAAAATTATTACAGCAAAAGACACACTGACATTTATCTCTCTCAACATACTCCCCCCTCACTTTACACACAGACATCCCATTATTCTTGCCACTTTCTGGAGCAGTTCTGCAAGGGCACAGTGATTGCAAAGCTCACTCGGATGAGGTCGGAGGATGCTGCCCATACTCACGGGCCTTTCTGAGTAGGCAGCCATGTTATACTCCAGCCCTGCCCCGTTGACCCCTGGGGAGGGGACAGGGCCTGAGAACAGTCATCTGTAGGCTGTCTCTGCTTCTCTGGTTTAGTAGTGGCTGGCTCTCCCATCAAGTTCTGTCACTGGGAGCTGGCGCTTACAGCGTGCTTGGAGAGCTCATCGGCAGGAGCAACAAAGACTGAGTCAGAGAGCAGCTGAGCTCCTTAAGGAGCTGTAGCTCTTGCCTGCCCAACCCTTCTCCTCTGCCCCTTCTCTGGAAATAGACCCAACCTGCCATCCCCCCGAGCCATTCAGAGAGCCTCCCTTAGACCTAATGAAGTGGGCTCTTGTCCTGCCCCCGCAGGGGACTGTGGACCAGCTCCACCGGGACACACCTGCATGGCCAGGCGGGCGCTTCAGTGAGAGATGGTCCGATGCAAAGCTAGTGGGCCTGGGGGCGCCCTGTGACCAAGGAGCAGGCGTGATTGCCAAAGGCAATCAAATTAAAAGAGAATTGTCGTGGCCAATAAAATGAATGAGGTTTTAATGTGGCCCCCTCTAGGGTCTGGGTGCTCCAGTTAATATCAGCTCAGAAGTCTGGGCCTCATTCTATCAGGGTGGATACTGTTTCCAAGAAGAGAGACCAGGGCCACAGGTACTTTAAGGGTGGGTTACAGTGTATTTGGTGATTCACTGTCCAAATGATATTGAGGGTCGAAACCCTGAAGGCCAGGATGGACTAATGATAGTAAAACTTCTGTGAATTAAAAAGATTATCAATACAAATAGATGTGCATATTACTATAATGTACATAAGTGATAATATAAATAAATAAAAATATATGAGTAAATATATAAGACAAATGGGAAACTAAAAAAGTACTTTCTATAGATATTTTTGATGCTGCCAGTTATAGCTCACCATTAATACTACCTGCTATTTTTCTTTCTGTGGTTAGTTACTTTATTCAAACAAGCAGATCAAGACACACCCATCTCCGTGAGGTGACAAGTAGGGACAATTCTCTTGTGTTCTACTCTATCTGAGCAAGATTAGACTTCTGGGAGATATTATTTTGCTTTTGAAATTTTTATTGTCATTTTTATGATGTGTGTTTATTATGCAAGGTAGCTATAATGATCTCCAAATGGGAATTTGTCAGATAACATCTATCGAGGAGAACTTCAAAACATAAATTTGCTTCATATTATTTGCTCTTCTTGGGACACAAAAACAAAACACCTGGTCAGTGCAGGATGGTGGATAACTTCATCTCCCATGTCTCTGTGGCTCTGAAGAACGATTATGCCTCCCGGCAAAAATGAACTATTCTGGGCTGGGAGTATAGCTCAGTGGCAGAGCACCTGCCTGACCTTCCCTGCAGAAATAAAAGGGTTAAGAATAAGAATGATTCTATACATGGAATTTAAATGAGCTCTCCCAAATTCGCTGTTTTTATAGATGCTGCCTTCTAACCTGTGAGAATTAAATCACATGGGCTTGAACCTGGCAGCATCTTTCCTCAGCTTTGATTGCCTTTGTGGCCCAGGAAAGCCATCAAGTTATCAGTCTGTCTCACAAAATTAAAAAATTTTGATAATAACAAATAATATAAGCCTGTTGCTCTCTACTCCGTGAGTGTCCTAGACTTTACAATTTTATCCTAACATCACAGACTTGAACAACTTTGGGAAAATAAGTCGTGAACTGGACAACAAAAACATTGTTTTATATATTCTGAAAGCAGAATATATACTCAGAGACCTTTTCACTGATAGGAACTGTTGGGATACTGTTGAATAAAGATTTTTAAAAGACATACAGCGAGAGAACTGGGGGGAGAGCCAGGGGAATCATCACTCCTTGCCAATAGATAAGATAGAGCTATCACCTTAGACTCTTAGGCTGCTCCTTTTTGGTTTTCAGGTCCTTACCAAGTGCCTGTGTCCAGGAAGACTTTTGGGAAGGGGAAAGGAAGGCCAATTCCAAAGGTGACACAAGTCATCATTCTGGCTACCCTGTAGAACAAACCACCTGAAAACTTAGTGGTGTGCCATCGGCTCATTATTATCACGACTCTAGGAAGAACTGGGGCAATGGGGGTCCATCACTCTCCACATGACTAGTTTGAGCTTCCTTCCAGCTTGGAGATCTGAGGGCAGCCTGACATTCTTGGGGAACAGGGAGCCTGGTGATCAGCTTCTTCCAGAGTAAGTGTGTCAATGAGAATAAGTGGAAATTGCTAGTCTTGTTAGAAGTTAAGGCAAAACTCACCATCATATCACATCTGTCATTCTGTATTAACAGCCCAGACACAGGCTGGTCCCAATTCCAGAGGAGAGGAAATGGCCCTCACCTCTTGGTAGGAGGGATGTCAGAATTTGTTGCCGTCTTTAATCTACAATCACCATTAAGGCAATCTTGTAGAGGGAAGCAGGACCAAAGTATAGCCCAACGGAGCTATGTGGAAGGGTGGTCTTTTATTTCTGCTATGCTTAGCTCTGTGGTTTGTAATTTGCTCTTTAGTAATTAGAGAGGAGTGTGAGAAATTTGAAGATGTTTCAGAGAGAAGGAGGACCCCAGATGTTTGCAGCAAAGAGATGGTTTAAATGTTGAGAAGGAGGATCTGTACAAAGGGACTCGCAGACGTAGGACTGATTTGGCCTGAAGCAGGGAAGGCTGAAGGGTAGCTGACTCATCATCTTCAAATTCATGACAGTTACTATGAAATAGATGCACGGCCACAGAAAGCAGAGTGGAAATGGATTGGTCAGGCTGGAAATAGCAAAGAATCCTATCAAGACAGGGACATCTTTGGGACCTGAAAGATATTCCCTTTTCTGAAGCTGTTTGAAAGAGGACACATTGTTTATGCCTGTAGAGGATTTAGAATTAGTTTTGCTGGAAATAGAAATGGTAGATTAGATCACTTTTTCTTTTCGTCTCTTTTCTGTTTTGTAGCGCAACCATCTTTCAAGTGAAATCTTACATCAAATATGAAAAGAGCTATTGCTTAGGTTGAGGTAAGGGCATAGCTGAAGCCATCTGTTCTCTTCCCACCCCTTGTCTTCCCGAGTGGTTCCAAAGGTCACTGTGTGAGACATAAAGACTGCAAAAGAGAACTTCAAAATAATTAAAGCTGACGAAGTGTCCTCTAGCAGTTTTGTAAAAGCCGTACGTACTTAGAGGGTTTTTGTTTGTTTGTTTTTTGTTGGTTGGTTGGTTGGTTTTCTCAAAACTGAAGTTAGGCCTTGAGGGTTTTGTGAAATTTCAGAATTCTTTTCATGGTTCAAATTCATAGGATTATGTTGATTCTGAACTCAGGTTCTATTTCTTTTGTGTATTGTTAAACGATACCTTTATATGTACTCACTAGAAGTACGTGTGTTACTAAATGTACCAAATATAAGCAATGATGAACAATTTTCATCTTTTGGTAAATTTAGTTCATTTGCTTGAACTTTGTTCAAATGAAATTAACTGGCCTACTTTATTTTTGGTTTAATTTCATTAGTGGTCAATGAAATTAAGGATTACTCTATTAATCCTTAAAATCTTTGCAAAAATAAAAGAGAGAGGAAAGCTTATCATCACCACCAAAGTTGTCATCCTTAAGTTATGTTAGATAGTTTCATTAAAATTCCATTTACTTTGGTGTATTCTTGAACCATTTTAATGTGTGTGCATATTATTACAATTTTAGCACCAGGTCAAGTTTACATAAAAATTTTAAATACATGAAGATCTCATTGTTGATACAATGTCCAGTTTTAAGACTGAGAGTGGCCTGCTTCACCTGTCTTATACCCAAGCCATATAATTGGTAGAAAATACATTGTAAAAGAAACACAATTACATGAAACTCAGATACAGTCGTATTAGATTTTTTAAAAATGCAATTATTTTTTCATGTGAAACGTTGTAAAGCAAAATGACATAGAAAAGTTGAAATGCAGGGATGGAAAAAGCTTGCTAAGCAAATTCCAGCAAAAAGAGAGTATCATAATGTTAATATCAGGCAAAATAGACCTCAAGGTTGAATAGGTTTTCAGGATTTAAGAGGGCATTCCACACTGACAAAAGTAACAGTTCACCAGAAGGATACAACATCATGAGCTGTTATGCGCTTGATGACGTGGCTTTGACAAGCAGGTAGGTTTGAAGATTTATGTTTAGAATTGTCTGTGATTGAAAAACATGAAGTAAAATCAAAAGAAATAAAAGCCCACCATTTTATGGTTGGCTAAATAAGCTGTGGAATATTAATTCTTTGCAATACTTTGTTAACAGCATTTAAAAGGGAATGAGGTCCATCAATAGAATATAGCTGGCTCTCTAAAATATATTATTTACTGAAGAAACAGCTGCAGAGAGACATGTACAGTACCATGTTCAGTCAGTTGCATTAGCACACGTTGAAACAGTGCATATATTTTCTTTTTATGTAGATATTATTACATAAATAAGAAAAAATGTTTAAAAAGCACATATAGAAGATGTAATTGTGGTTACCTCAGTATAGGGGGAAAGAGATAAATGGGGATGAGAGGTGTTTAAATGGAAAGAACTTTAATCTTATCTGAAATGCATTTATTATTTATTTTATTAAATTAAAAAAAATTCTATGAGTTCAGAAAGCCTTGAAAGCCCTATGCTTCTTGATGTTCCAAGTCGATGCATTTGGCTGCAAGTAACAGAAAAGTTAATACAAACAATCAGGCTTGAACAGTAAGGAAGTTTATTATTCCACTTAATGGGGTGCTTAGCTAGGTTGATTATGAAGTTCAAGCGTATCATTGGAGACCTAGGCTCCTTCTGTTTTTTTTTGCTTGAATAGGTTTGGAAAAAATTTGCTTCAAATTCCTTTGCATCCTTGGAGTTCATTTAATCCTCAGGCTGATGGCAAGGTTGTTTCAGCAGTTTCAAGCAAACAATATAATAATAAGCGAAAGGTATACCGTGCTTACTATGTATAGCATTTTATATATGTTATTTGGGGGTGTGCTGGGGATTGAACTCAGGGCCTTGTGCTTGCTAGGCAAGTGCTCTACCACTGAGCTAAATCCCAGCCTCTTTATATATGTTATTGCATTTCTCCCATAACTTTTTTTACACATGGGAAAACCGAGACTTTGAAAGACTGAGTAATTTACCAAAGATTACTAATTACCAAATTAGTAAATGGTAGATTCAAATCAGGCATTCTGTGCACTTGATCTCTGGGCTCTACACCTTCTTTTCCTTGTTGCTCCCCCCACCCCACCTTTTCTCTCTCCAAGGAATAAGGAAACTTTACCCAGAAACCTCCCAGCAGACGACTCTGCAGCTCACTGGCTTATGCTTACTCCTGCATCAGTCAGATTACCTTTGCCAAATAGACCACCCTTGGAGTTGAAAGTGGGGTAAGTATCTCCCAAGGACATTGCTGGGCAGGAAAGCATAGAAACATGAACCAAATCTGAGTTCACTTTGGCAGGAAAAAGGGGTAGAGGGAGAAGACTGATGCTAAGGAGATAACCTACTGCATCCAGTAAAGGTAACATCTACGAGCCCTTTGTAGTTCAGTGACTAATTCATTTGAATACCTGTTAAGTTGAGCATATAGTGAAAATTCCCAGCAAGCAAATGAAATGGTTCAGATTGTGAGAAAAATTTGGGCTAGAGATATAGATCTTAGTTGGAGCTGGAGATCCGGGTATCACCAACACTTAGATTATAATTGAAGTCAAGGACACTCAGAAAATTCCCATGGGAGAGTGTAGATGATCTACAAAAAGAGTCAATGCATCAGTCTTTCACTGTATTATATAAAGTATTTTCTTTTGATTAAAAAAAGACCCATAAGCCTATTGAACAAATGGTACTAGGAACTGGGTATGCATACGCAGAAGATTGAAACTAGATCCCTATTTCTCATCCTGTATAAAACTGAACAGTCAATGGATCAAAGACCTAGGTATAAGAACTGAAACTTTGAAACTGCGAGAAGAAAACATAGGGGAAACACTTAAAAGCACAAGCACAAGCAAAAAATTCCTGAGTAGAACTCCAAGAAGCACCAGAAATAACAGCAAGAATCAACAAATAGTACTATGTCACTCTAAATGGTTTCTGCTGAAGGAAACAAGAAGCAGAGTGAAGAGATAGCCTACAGAATGGGAGAAAAGTCTCTGCCAGCTACTCTTCCGACAGAAGATTAGTATCTAGAATATGTAAAGAACACAAAAAAAGTTAACATAAAAAAATCAAATAGCTCAATCAATAAATGGACAAGCGAATTGAACAGACACTTCTCAAAAGAATAACTGCAAGTTACCAATAAGTATATGGAAATATATCTAACATATTTAGCCATTAGGGAAATGCAAATGAAAAGTACACTGAAATTCTATCTCATCTGAGTTAGAATGGCTATCATCAAGAATATAAAAACCAATAAATACTAGTGAAGATGTGAGAAAAACCTTCTACCTGCTGATGAGAAGGTAAATTAGTACAATCGCTATAGAAATCAGTATGGAGGTTCCTTGAAAAACCAAAAATAAACCAGGAGGGTGGTGCATGCCTGTAATCCTAGCACTCGGGAGGCTGAGGCAGAAGGATCACATTTGATCTGAGGCTAGCTTGGGCTGCGTCCTGAGTTCAAGGCTTACCTGAACTATTTATACAGAGTCTCAATCAGTCTCAACACCCCTGCCAAAAAAAACCCAAAAAAAATCCACTAAAAATACTATGTGGCCCAGCTATACCACTCCTTGATATGTACCAATCGAAATAAAGTTAGTGTATTGTAGAGATACCAACATTCCCATGTTTATTGTGGCACGCTTCACAGTAATCAAAATATGTGTGCCAAGTAAGCTGGATTGTCAATCTCATGACTTCAGTGCCACCTAGGAGCTCAGTAAAGCACAGTTCTGGATGTATCTAGGTGGGTCATGTAGGTATGGCCTTGGGTACCATGTCTGATCCCTGGCCTTTCCTCTCTAGCACTGTTCCTTTGCTCTGTGTTCTAGCTGGCCCAAATTAAGCAGCTTTACTCTGCCATACCCTTCCACTATGATGTTTCTGCCTTAGCACCAACTGACCACAGACTGAGTCCTCTAACACCATCAGGCAAATTAAAACTCTCTTCCTTTAGATTTTGGGTGTCCAAGTATTTTGTACCAGCTACAAGAAAGCTGATTAATACAATGCAAAATCAGCCTAGGTGCCCATCAACAGATGAATTGAAAAAGAAAATGCGACACACACACACAAACACACACAGAATGGAGAACTATTCAGCTGTAAAGAATGAAATTATGTCATCTGCAGGAAAATGGGTGGAACTAGAGATCATCTTGTTAAGTGCAATAAGCCAGACTCAGAAAGACATATATGGTATGGTTTCTTTAATATGCGGAATATAAAAGAGACATGAAAGTAAAAGGGAGACTATTATTAGACAGGAGGAAGGGAATAAGGGAATGTGTGTAAGGGACAGTGACAGGGGAGTGTATATTATAAAAATGTGCTACATACACATATAGAAATGCCACATCGAAATCCAATATTTTGTAAAATGAATAGGCACTAATAAAAATATGTGTTTAAAATTAAAAAAAAGTTTTTACTCGCTCCAATCCAAGGGGTGAGCTTAGTATATATAACTGTTATTAATAAAAGAGTCCATACATTTGTTTGTTTTTATAGTTCATTCTAACGTGAAGATATTTGTTCCTTGCCAGCCCAAGATGCTAGTATCCAATAATCAAAACTTTGAAAGAAAAACCTAAAATTGTCCTTGAGCAAACATGAGAGATGAAGTGATCTTACACCAGAGATGGTACCAGAGTTGTGTCCTGTACATTTGCTTTGTATGTACCTTGTATACAGCAGTCTTGGACATGGCTCCTTGGTGTGTGTTAGCAGGGCCAATCAACAAACCCCCATCTCGGAGGCTTAATCCAGTAAAGATACATTGCAGCCCAACAAGGCAAGGGGCTGGTCTTTTCACTTAGTAGCTCCATTATACCTTTCAGCCTTGAAGTCTTCCGTGTGGTCCTCGGCATTTGGCTAGCAGAAGAAGAAAGAGAGAAAGCACATAGAGGAAAGAGAGAGGCACACAGGGAGCCTCTGAGTTAGGCCTGATAAAAGTTGCCTCAGACCCACATTCCATTCTGAGAACTTAGTCACATGGCCGCAGCTAACTGCAAAGAAGTCTGGGAAATGTAGTCTAGCTGTGTGCCTAGGGAGGAGGAAAATGGGCCAGAGGGCATTTATTTAGTGTCTTGCACACCACAGATCAAGAGAAACATTTCCACCATAACAAAATTTAATATTTCTTTTTGATATCCATCCCATATTTTGTTTCTATTTATAAGAGGTCTAGCTGTGCTATGTTCTTCCTCACTGATTACAGCTTGGAAATGATGAGTACATATTTCATATTTCTACTCATTAAGAATCATTTCATTTTTGCTCTTGTTGTTTCATTATTACAGTCTTTCTTCAAAGTTTTCTGCCTTTGATTTTTCAAATTTGCATTTCACTTAGAATTTAGTTGATCTCTCCCCCAGTGATTCAGCAACCTTCTTCACTATGTTCCTAGAGTTCTTTCCTGTGTATTCCTGTTTTTATGCATTTTAAAACTTTCAAACTTCAGTAAGTGGTCAAACATTTTAAAATATATTGTTTGATTCAGTAAATAAAACCTCAAAAATGCATATAACTTGTAGAAACACTGCAATGTACTTACATTAAACACTTGGGTTTAATGTAATGAGTTATAGAAATTATAAGCTTAATTTTAAAAAGATTAAGTAAATAAGTGCTCAGAAACATATATAATTCTTGACAAACACTCATTATCTGTCTGTCAGCTGTCACTGCTGATGTTTAAAAATTAACCAGTATGGTTTTCATGTGATCCCAGTGTGATTAGGTAAAAACCACACCCAGCTGAACCTTGGGGAGACATCCTGGAGCATTTCAGATATATCGATATTTTTTCCATTGTTGTCATCACCATCAAGATCATCTAGGTGCTTAGGGACACATTAAGCTGCAGCTGTTCCAATTAATTGTACCCTCATAACCTTGAGAGACAAGCCCCAGCAGTGGCCAGCTTAGTCCCAGGGAGCGACAAGTCCTAACAGGAGGCCTTGGCACAGTGTTCTTGGGGCCCTCCCTGAAAACTATCAGTAGCTAGATTAAGTAGCGCTGGGGCCAAGCCTGGCCTGGAGCTGGGGCTGGGCTGGGCTGGGCTGGGCTGGGCTGGGCTGGGCCTGCTGGTGGCGGAGTCTCTTCAATGCAAGGCTGGGTTTCACTGGCTTGGCTGCTCCCCACTCAATGACTCTGGCTGGGTGACTGGACTTGGGAGCCACAAACAGATTACCTGACAATTAGCTGCCATTTCACAGGAGTGCCTCTTAGGGCAATCAGTTAGCATTTTATGCGAAGAGGCCTATCTGCCACTGTCACAGCCGGTGGGAGTGGTGGCTACAGCCCTTCCATTAAAGTCTGAGTGCTCTAATGTTCGACTTTACTTAAAATCTTGACCCAGATCCAGTCTGCCCAAAATATGATTGACATTTTATTACTCACATGGTGACACATGAATACTGCATAATACCTTTGGTTTTTTTTTTTTTTTTAATTTAAGTGACCTGTTTTATAACTTGCTTGGAGGCTGGAATTAGGCTCTCAAAAGCAGTATGAAAAGACATGTAGGCAAAATTAAATCTAATCTGGCCACTTGGTTATCTGCTAAATCTAAGTACATGTTCTTCACACTGTTTTTGCCTCTTCATTGTTTTTGCCTCTGTCGGGTAATTAGTGATTACACTATGTGTTTGTGGAGAAACAAGGTCTGGGGTGATCCCATGCCAAAACAAATGCCCAAAATGAAAAATAAGAGTTCATCATTTTATAACCATGTTTCATGGTAAATGTAAACTTTGCTTTAATGTAGCCAAAGACCTGGGGCAAAATCAGAAACCAGGGGAAACAAAGATAGAGATTTTAGCAAACAGTTTCACACCGTGTGCCAGGCTCTGGAGAGGGGAAGGAGGGTGAAGAGGGGGCACCTGCATGAGTCGAGAGGTTGGTCTTAAACAGGATTTCTTTGTGCCTTTCTTTCTAAATGAAGCTTGTCTGCTCTGACTCTTGATTATATAAAACAGCCATTCAGCTCTCATTAAACATGTCATTGCTAAAAATGAGCAAAAATAGAAATTGCTGTGAGTTTGAAAACGGAGAGACAAGTAGGAAAACTTGGGTTGGTCTCATGGAACAGCAGCCACTCCTAAGGCTTTCCATGCCAGCTTGGAAAAGTGTCTGTGAGCAAAATGCTGCAGATGTGGATGTAAAGCAGGAAGGGCCTCAAGATCACATGTCTGGCTTTAAAGCTACATGATACTATACATGAGTGCAGCTTGGTAGGACAATGTGCACAGGAGGAGGAGACACACCAAATGTAGGTGATCATAGAATAGCAGGTTTATTTATGTTTTTCTGAAGTTTCCATTTTTATCTATAGGAACACACACACACACACACACACAGAGACATTGTGGCTCAAAAGCAACAATGAAAACCTTAGAAAATAATCTCAGAATAAATAAAGGGAGACTATCTTTGAGAAATCTTGACTTTCAGAGAAAAGAGGCGAAGGAAAGATCTGCTCTTTCCTAACATATGAATAGAATTTTCATCCAGTAGAGTGGTGCTGAAAAGAAATAAAAATATGCTTCTGGTTTTGCTGTAGTCGGTTAAGTATGCAGATGCAGGAGCCAGACTGCCTAGAATGGAATCCAGAACTACCACTTCTGAGCTAATTAATCTCTCCGAGCCTCAGTTTCCTCAGTGGGAAAATGGAAGATAATAATAGTGCCCAGTTCATAAAGTTGTCATGAGGATTAAATGAGCAATTTACGTAAGTCCTGGTAATAGTGCCTGGCAAATTAATCCTTTTCATTACAATAATATTGTTACTACCATCATCATCACTACCAAATATACCCTATTGCAATATTGCTGGAAATTGGGACATTGCCTTATAGATGTAGCTAGTCTTTAATACTGAATTTGGGGAAAAGGGCACAGCAATGCCTACCTTGCAAAGGCTGTTAATAAGTTCATGTCAGGTGCCTAGAACATTCTCCATGGCTTTTGAGAAATGGTTGGTGTCATTCCTAGTTTCAGTGAATGTATTTTCAAGCACTTAGTATGCGATAAGCACTGTGTTGTTCTCTTTATGGCCCAGAGTGTGGTCTTTTAGTGCAAATTCCACATGAGCTTGAGAAGAACGTGCATCCTGCTGTTGTTGGACAGGATATTCTATAAATGTCAACTGAGCCAAGTTGATTGATACTGCTGTTGAGGTTAACTCTATCTTTACTAATTTTCTGCATGTTGGATCTGTCATTTACTGGGAGAGGGATGTTGAAGTGTATAGTAGTAATATTTTGTCTCTTTTTTCTTTCATTTCTCTCAGTTTTTTGTTTTATGTATGTTGATGCTCTACATGATGTGTATTTATCAAGTTGTGTTCAATTCCTCTGTAATTTTCACAGTGTCAGTGGAGAAATGGATTAGTGGAAGATACACAAATTGAGGTGAGAGTATGATCAAGGTCATTATGGCTGAGGTATGGCAGAGCCAAGTTTTGAATCAGGTCTGTTTTATACCAAGTCCATCTGGGTACCAAGTCCACCACATAGTGTAATGCCATGGTCCAGAAATTTTATCTAGTGAACAACAAAAAATGAAGCTTACAACATAGGTATGTAAAGTGTATGCCACGTTGGTGCAATAATGGTTATTTGAAATGTGAGATAAGAAAACCAACTAACCAACCAACCAACCAACCAGTGGGGTTTACAGGAGGTGAGTGAGGACATAGGACACTGATGGAATATGTGATCTCAGTATAGCACCAGCTGTATTCTTGTGGGTATTATTTTCTCTCCTCTGGCTCATATGCCTTCACCTGACTTCATCCTTACTAGTCCCTTCTTTGACACATCTCAGGCAACTGTCTGGTTCATCTGTAAGACCCATTCGTTCTGCTGGTTTGGCTCCAGGAAGTGGAAGTTTGGCTGTGAAAGCTTGGAACAGAGCTGATATTTTCTCCCCAAAGCTGGGCTCTTGTCGGGCTGCTCAAGGAAAGTCTGAGTTTTTTCATTTTGGGCCAGTGGGGTGGAGTTTGAGAGGGGTGTCATGAATCAGGACTTGGCTGGCAGATTCTGAGTCACTTATCTCGTGGAGATAGCACCAGGGTGCCTGGGAACTGGGACGCTGCATCACCACGATTTCCCACTGTCAGCATCAGGGTGTTAACTGGTCGTTTTTCCTTTAGCATCAATTAATGTTCACCTGGACATTTTAATTTGGATACCTTTGAAACCTGTCTTAGTGTTGTCAAGGTACTATTTAGGTGCTATAAGACACTGGCTATATTTACATCTAAAAGCTTTATAGTGCTTTCTAAACTGGTCTCACTAAGTGTGTCATCCACACGAATATCCTTGGAGTCTCACTATGAATAATGTGATTAGCAAGTGCACCGTGTGGCCGCCCAGCACATCTAGAGTCTCACAGGCCGACTCTTCAGGTAACTTCCTGGGAGGGAGCTGCACAAACGTCCTTTGTGATGGCCTCTGTCTTGCCCAACAATTTTCCCTGCCGGTGGGGACAAGTCAGAAAGCACCTCCAACTGCAAGTCCTGCTGGGGACAAGAGGAGAAGAATGTTTTTTGTTTGTTTTGTTTTGTTTTGTTTTGTTTTTTGAAGATTTTTTTAACGAATAAACTTTACTTATTTTTGTTTTTAAAATCTATTTTTAACTGATACTAATTGTACGTAGTTATGGGGTGCAGTGTGAAGATTTGATACATGGATACAACATGTGATGATCAGATGAGGGTGGTTGGCATTTCCGTTTCCTTAAATATTTGTCATTTCTTTGGAGCCGAAGAACTCTTCTCTTCTAATCTTCTAGTTCTTTATAAAACATATGGAGGAAGGCTGAATATCAGGTACTACAACACAATTGGACAGCGGAGGAATAAGTTCCAGTGTTCTGCAGAACGGATAAGTGACTATGGCTTAACAAATTTTGCTTTTTAGAGCTGTTTTCAGTTCACAGAAAAACTGAACAAGAAGTACAGAGTTCCCACGTGACCCACCTCCACACATGTGCAACCTCCCCCACTACTGGCATCACACACCAGGGGCACGTATCATACACAATCAGGGCCAATGTGCCCTCTTCTTGTACATTCTATGGCTTTTAACTAACGTTAACAGAATAGTTTCATTGCCCTAGAAATCCTCTGTGCCCTGCCGAGTCATCCCTTCCTTCCACCTAGAGTTGAAGGATCTAAAATTTTATTTAGCAAAGATTTTTATTTTTTTTTACTGGACTGAGGTAAATTGCTCCATTGAAAGAAACCCTCCGGGGGGGTGTCTTTGTGGCTGGCTTGTCCCCCTCTCCCTCCAAGGCATGGAGGGGGTGGTAGTGGTTGGTCATGGTGGCAGGGAGAGAAGGTCACAATGTCTACCGCCCTTCCTCTATCTGCTTGCCTCCTCTGCTTTCCCAGCTACCTTGCTGCAGGAGAAGGCAAATCTCTATCTACTGTAAAATCTATCAAAAGAGTACTTCCAGGGCTGGGGATGTAGCTCAATGGCAGAGCGCTTGCCTAGTAGGCACGAGGCTCTGGGTTCTATCTCTAGTACCACCAAAGAGAGGAAAGAAGGAAGAAAGAAAGAAAGGAAAGCGGGAGGGAGGAGAGAGAGAAAGAGAAAAGAAATAAGAGAGACTACCGGAGGTAAATATTCCAACCTCTTCCCAATTCTCTAGAGCAGAAAGAAAATGTAAACAAGAAAGAGTGACACATGTGTAGAGGTCAGATCCTATCTGCTAACGCACCTCAGTCTGGACAGGGCTTGCCTCACCTTGACCCTGTTCATGCAGCTTTTCTTTGCAGGGTCCTGGGTAACAAGGTCTCTGGGGTCCTTGAGACAGAGAAATCTGGCTCGTGACCCAAACTCACCACTTTCTTCAGCCCCCTCTCTGTTCCTTCCTTCCATAAGTTCTGCTTCCTTGGGATGTAAGATCGAAGACTCAGGCCCCTATTACTGCAGACTGACCCTAAAAACAAAAGTCACAACAACAGCTGACGATACGAGGTTGCTCCTCACAGATATTCTGGGATGGAGAGGTCAAAGTTACCAGCATCTGCCTTTTTGCATAATGTGACACCAGTTGTTTTGTCGTACCCTCTCTAGTCAAAGACCTTTCGGTGAAAAGTGTCACCTTCCACGTGCAGAATCAAACTCTACAAGAAGGGAGAGTGCTCTATAAGCTCCCTCCTCATCTCACTTAACTATCAGTCTTCCTCTGGGCTGGTAAAGGCTCAGCTGCTCACTTTTGCCATCTTATGGGTGAGCAAAAAGAGACCTCAAAGTGTTGGGGAACATGCTCAGGGCTACCGTGGCTGGTCCATTATGGAAGTAGCTTTCCAAGCAGATCTGCCTGACTCTGAGTCTCTCTGAGTTCACTCATAATTACTGCAAGATAGCAGCATAGTCTAACAGCTGCTGGTCTCCATTCAAGGTCAAAGAACTAAAGTTGTAAGCTTGTTCCGGAAACAAAGGAAGCTGATGCAGATTTTGACCAGAAATTCTGCTTTTTGTTTCTTTCATTTTTCTTTTTCTCCCTCACAAGTCGGACACATCAGCAGGCCCACCTGCATGATTTGCAGCGCTCTGTGCAAAATGAAAGTGTAGGGCTCCTTGTTCAAAACTTATTAAAAATGCCAAACTGGCGACTGTGAGTTTGGCCCTGCAGCTAGCGTTGGTTCAGGGTGGTTAGCTGGCTCTTGCAGCTTTGTGCTTCCAGCCGCATCTGAGAGGGCTCTGCGGGAGGAGGTCCTGGGAGTGAGCATCCGGATGTTTCTGCGTTCTGCGTGTGGCCCGGGTCAGTAAGTCATGTTCACGTTGCCATAATCGCACTGGCGGCAAAATGATGCTGCATACATTTTAATGCAACAGTCAATACGCTGGCCTCGGCTCATGAACTTAATTCATTCTGTGATTTTGGGGATGGTGCCTGTGGTTGTGTTGGTCACCTGAAGCAGAGTTCCTGAATGGAAGCAAAATTTTGCTGAATGCTTCTGCTTGTGAACTGAATTATTCACAAACAGAAGTGTTTGTGAACCAGGGCATTATTCTATAGATTTGACGTTTTCCCAGTAGCTATTCGATGCTGTCTATTTCAATGCATTATGTAGATGAAAGGGCCCAAGCTAATATCTCTCCAAATAGTTGAGAAATAAAAACACATCTGCTTATTTTATTTAGTCTACGGAAAAAAGCTTTGGATGCCTGAGGCACACTTTCGAAGGCAGTGGCCCTGGCTGAGTTCTTCTGCAGGGTTCAGAGGACCGTCTATGGCCTTGAGATACTTGCACATCGGGGCCCTAGGCAAGCACCAGCTTTGTGCAAGGTAAGTCTTCTGCCCGGCAGGACCTGGGAAGGGTGTGGGCACATCGAATAGGCTACGCTTAAGGCAAGACTGCAGGCCCAGTAGGCAGAACCTCCCTGCCAGAACCTCCCTGCCAGAACCTCCCTGCTCCGGGCAAACAGGTCAGGGGAGATTGCAGAAGGCCTGCAGCAGACATCTCTTATGGGTCAGGGTGGAGACCCCTGTGGGTCTCAGGAAGTTAGGAGAGCAGCTGGGTGCGATCAAACCCACAGGCAAAGATCTATAGGGCCTACAGCTAGTAATAACATATAGCACTGGCGAGGCAGTCAACGTGTGGCAGGCACAATGCTCTACTTGACATGCGCTAACAAATTCCCAAACCTGACCATGCAGTGTGTCCAGGGCTTGTTAAGACAGATTGCTGGGGCCCCCTCAGGTCTTGGATGCAGTAGTGCTCCCTCTGTCCCTTCCTCCCTGCCTCCCTTCCTCCTCTTCCTCTTTCTTCTTTCTTCCTTCTCTCTCTTTCCTGCCCATCATCTCATGTTGTGTTTGGGTCTTCTCTTCTCCAGGCCATCTTCCCTGCCCCCATTATTTCAACTCTCAACTCTTCTCCTGCAGAGTGTCAGGGCAGCAACTAGATGTGATCTGGATTTGAATCCTGGATCTGCCACTTGCCAGTTTTGTGACCTTGAGCAAGTTCTTTTATTGCTTTGTATCTCCACTTTTCTCATGTGAAAAGTGGCAATTATAACATAGTGCCTACTTCATAGAACTGTGATGATTAAATGAGAATATATATATATGAACTGTTGCATATATGGATATATATATACACGCATAATGTGTAATTTTTAAAACTGTAAGAAATATTTCTTATTTAGTTGTGGTAAGTCATTCCCCTTTTCTCCATAAAATTTATAATTACAACCCCTAATACACATTAGAGTTTCTTTATTACTAAATCCTATGGTGCCCACTGGGAGTCCAGCAGGTGAATTACGTCTACTCCACACATGGGCTCCTCATTAGAGAATTCTTGCAAGAATAATAGAGGAAGCAAAGGGAACAGCTGCCAGAGAGGAGACTTAAAATGCAGGGATAGCAAGCCCTGGGAGACAGAGAGGAGGGTGCACTGCAGTCAGGTTGGCAGCCGAAACAGGGCCTGAGGCCACATGGGTGACTAAACCAGGATTCTGGCTTAGTGGATCCCTGGAGCCCACCTGCGCCCAGGCCCTCCCTCTCACCTGTTCCTGGACAGCATGCCACCTCTGGCCAAGGCCAGGCCGGTCAAGGCCAGCTTGGGAAACAAACAAATGAAACAAAGGATGATATGGGAAGAAGTTACCTTCCTCTGAAGAACAGAAACTGGCTTAATAGCCATATTTGGCCAGATGATTTGCTCTGGACAACCCAATAGGCCAAAGACATATAAGTCAGGGCCCGAGGTCAATGCCCAGGGATGGTTGAGTGTTAGAGTGTGTAATGGGTTGTGGAGGTTGCTGTGTGGCCACTGAAGATGGGTATGAAACCCAAGAGGGAAGACTCCTTGGGGACAAGACAGTGCAGGTTTTCTCAACCCAAGGAGCAAGTATCACGTCAGGAAATGTGGTTGCAAGCAGGACCAGCTACATAATTTGCAGGGCACAGTGTCAAAATGAAAATACCAGATCCTTGTTCAAAGCAGGAAAAAGAATATGTTAAAAGTACTAAAATAGAGGTTGGAGATTTAGCTCAGTGGTAGAGCGCTTGCTTAGCAAGTGCAAGGCCCTTAAGTTTGATCCCCAGCACGTTCCCCCAAAAAGTACAAAAAATATAAGACATTTTCCTGCTGGATCTCTCTTTCTCAGCCTATCATAGTGGGGTGTCTCCTTTTTGTTTTGTTCTGTTATTTAATATTGTACTACAGCACATGGACACTTGTAATGGGGCAGATACTGACTCTCACAGTCACCTGCCCCTTAGCTCCAAGGGCATGAGCAGGTATCCCACCTGCTCCCAGGCCCTCCCTCTCACCTGTTCCCGACAGCATGCCACCTCTGGCCAAGGCCAGGCCAGCCAAGGTGGGCCTTTCTCCTCCTGGCTGGGCCCTCCCCCCAGCCCCAGTGTTACACTTCCACGGGAGACACGCTAGGAGTGGGGATCCAGCCTGGACGACAGGCTCGTCCTATGGCGTCACCTGCCCATGGTAGGACTGTGGTGCCGCCAGGCTGGGGCAGGAGCGGCTGCGGCTATCATCAGCCCCAAGACAGTGAGTCGACGTGCTTGACCCATAATCCACCCTGCATCTGTGCTCGGGTGGAGGACAACAGCGGTTTCTGGGTGGGTGTGCTGAGCGGAAGGCGGGCTCAATGGGACCGCCAGGCAACAGGCTCCAGTAGAGATCCCAACTTGCACAGGTTGGAAAGTCTTGTCAACCCTGATCTACTGGGAAAAACAAATTCTGAATGTTTTATTTTAGCATCCTTCCCAGGTAGGCAAGGTAAATGAATAAAATTCCGGAGTTTATCTTATCAGCAATGCTGTCAGCCTCAGTTCAGGTAAGTACCGTTTAGTAATATAGACTCGGTAAGCTCCTCCAATTTAGTTTCCTAGAAAACTTGTTTTTCCCTTCTTAGTTTTCTTAGTAAAAATTTCTTTTTTCTTTCTCAGTTTCACTAGTAAAAATTTATTAAGAGGATTGATTTATCTCAATGAAAAGGATAAGGAATTTTTCCACATTTAATTGGGTAGGCAGGGCTTCAGCATCTCTCAGGAGACCAAGGACAGAGCAAGAGAGACTGCACCGTCCCTAGTGCTGGGGACAGCAGCCTGATTGTGGGGACAGTGGGGGAATCCCAGAAGCAGTGGGCGTTGCTATCTCTGTGAGCACTCTGCCTGCAAGTCATTTTAAGGGCCACACAAATGCTACCAGGACCCTCAGGTCCAGTGTGGTAGAGGAGAAAGTGTGTGGACTTGTTAAGGTCAGACACGGGGTAGACTTGTGACGTCACTGTATTTATAACTCCTTCCTCCTTCCCTTCCTGTCTGTTGGCTCCCCCTTTCCTCCTTCTTGCTTCTCTTCCCTCATTCTGTCAATTCATTCATCAAATACTCATTGAACTCTTACTTTATGTTGGTCTTTGCCAGGTCCTAGTGATACAGCAGGGAGGAGGATAGAGATACAGTCCCTTCAACGATGGCGCTTGTTGTGGGGAAGGCAGCTGAGCAGCTATTACAAAGGAGATGTGCGTGATGGCAGGCCACCGATGGGTACTCTGGGAGGGATCACAGACAATGTGAGCACATGACCTTGTGTCCTCTACTCTCAACTGTGAGAATGTGATGGAATGGCAAGTTCTAGCACAGTGCTTGTCCATGCTGATACTGTGACTGCACCAACCAGCTTTACATTGCTTCTTGGGAAACTGCTGCTAGGGTCAGTTGCGTACTACATTGGTCATTATTTCTCTTTATGCTACATTTCCTTTACTTGTACTGATTCACTCGTCCCTCTGGTGCATCTTGCTACCCTCTGAGATTGGGGTTCTCTGGAAAGCAGGGACAGGTGGTAACTCTCCAGAGTGCCCGCGTGTAACAGCTGCTCAATAAATGTTCCTTGATTAAGATGACTTGAATAAAGAAAATGAAACAAATGGACAAAAAAGAAAATGAAACAGAATCCTAGAGAAAAGTCACCAAGCATCCCACAGAGTGAAAGAAACTGGAATCATAGGAAGAAACTGGAATCTCTTCTGATGTTATCTTCATAACCTCTGGAGAGAATAAAGCCCCAAATTCATCACACTCTTTATCTCATCTCTTCCCCTCATATCAGGCAGAGAGGATTAATAAAAGAAAGAATATTTATCTAGAGTTTTACTCCAAGTAAGCCTTCTTAATTAAGTGGTGAGGTATTAATTAAAAAATCTAATGAATCAAAATAAGCTATTGCTTTTGTAGTTACCCGTAGGTGCAGGTTTTCTGGAACAGAGAGCTATGAGCGCTTTGAGTTGCACGTAAAAGAAATCTCCGAGTCCTCTAACGAGACAGTGAATCTCTGAGCAGAGAGTCTTCTCGGGGGCCAGCAAGGAGTTTCGTCTAAGGTTGCACACAAGGATGAACTTCATGTGGCACTGATGAGACTTTAGCTTTGGGCCCTCGCTTGACCTGGGCCTTTATGTGGAACCTCAAGTCATGCTTGTGTATATACTGCGTAACGGGTAGGGTTTTTTTTTTTTTGTACCCTTTTCTTTTAGAACTTTCCTTTAAACTTCAAGTAAAAACAAAAAAAACCCTTGGATTTCTCCTACTAACATGTCTCCTCGTGTGTTTCCTAGTTGTTCTGGATGGTCAAGTCGAGGGGGGTAAGAGGCCTCTGGAGAGGGCTTTGGATTGTGACCACACTCACCTCATCAAAGGGCTATTAGGAGGTGGGCCTAGTTAAAGAAAGTGGTCACAGGGACGTGGCCTTGGGGACTATGCCTGTCTCTGGCCCCTTCTCCTGCCTGTCTCTGGCTCTTCCCCTGCTCTCTGCTTCCGGATGCCAAGATATGAGCAGCTTTCGTCTGCTGTACCCTCTGCTGTGATGTTCCTGACTTGGAGCCAGCTGACCGTGGACTGAAACTTCTCACACTGTGAACTCAAAAGAACCCCATTAGGTTGCGGACGTCAGGTAGTCTGTCCACTGATGGGAAAGCAGACCAACAGAGCTGGGAGAGGTCTAGAGTGAATGGAGGCCGGGGGAGAGCTGTTAGTAAGCAGGTGATAATGCAGGTGTGACAGCACAGACTGCTCCCCCACTCAAGAGAAATTCCACTCCCGACTCTGAAATGGGCATCATAGAAAATGGATTGTGTAAGATTATAATATGCTAGGAACAGAACACATAGTGGTAGGAAGAAATACCTTTACAAGCAAAAATTATATGTCACATAATCTTGATTCTCTCTTCAGTGTCTGATTTGAGGTGAGCAGGCTCACGAATGGCCCAGTACAGCTTGCCCAATAGAAGCTACATAAAGGTGGGAGGATAAAGAGAAAGTGTCCCTGCATATCCCCTGGGATTCTTTTCTTGTGATCCCAGCCAAGTCTCCTGCATAACGGAAAGACCAGAATCAGAGAATGAAGGGACGGCTTGGGAGGTTTTTTTTTTTTTTTTTTTTTTTTGTACTGGGAATTGATTGTAGGCCCTTCACACTGAGCTATATCCCCAGTGCTCTTTTGTTTTTTTGTTTCTGTTTTTTCAGACAGGGTCTTGCTAAGTAACTGAGTTGCCCAGGCTGGGCTCAAACTTGTAATCTGCCTGCTTCAGCATCTCAGAAGCAGAACTTTTTTTTAAAAAGAAAGTAGAATTCTTCATAACAAGAAAGTGCCAGATGTCTAGAGATTCATTTTATTAGAGGCTGAGAGTAACAGGTCTGGGATCTCAAAAGGAAAGGCCTGCGTTTGTTCAGGAGCAAAGGGAGGGACAGGGTCCTTGTCTGCTCTTTTGGGAACAAGAGTAGGATTGATCTTAGACACAGAGGATGAAGTTATGGCCGAGAGCAAGGCCAGACTGACAAGTGGGCTGGGCAGAGGGACCCTTGGGTTCTGAGCAAGGAGTGAGAGAGCAGCGCTCTGGCATCAGGGAGTGGCCCTGGAGCAAAGCCAGCTGCAGGCCTGCACTTTCCTCTGACACGCCCTCATAAGCCAGGTGCGGCCACTTTCCTGCTGGCACCTGCAAGGCCAGGGCTGCCTGAGCTAGGGCCTGGTCTCACTCCAGCTGAAGCTCAGAAGGTCCTTCCGCCTGGGCAGCATTTGCCTCTGAGCTGAGTTCTCCTCGTTCTGCTTCCCTTGTGGAGTCCAGCCAGCATGGCCAGTGCTGTGACCCCAGCTGCTTTGTCTCCTGACCCCAACACAGCTCTGGCCCTGAGGGTATGTCCTGGTCTTTCTGGTCCCAGCCCAGCACCAAGATTGAGAAACATGTCAGCCCCAAATGCTTCACACAGGACAGGGGGTGGGGTCCCTGGAACAAAGGGAACTGGGTACAGGCTAAGAGTCCAGCAATGCTAGAAACGGACGCTTTGTTCCCCAGTACCATCAGAAACCTGTTCATTCAAACTCCAACGGGTCTAAGAAGTGGAGGAACGGATCAGGAGTACACATTTTGTCATTGGTAGTCGCTGAGCAAAGTATAAAGGACAGATGGACAATCTCTAGAATGCTCTGAGAGTAGCCTATCCCAAAAGCTGATTTTCTTAGATGGTGTATGTTTCTGAGGACAGAGTTATAAAGGAAAAACTAGAATCTTCCTTTCTCCAGAGCAGAGAATTTGTATTCAATCTGGGCAAGGGTTAACTAGTCAGGAGATTACATCGAGCTTGGGTTAACTTTTACACAAGATGCTAGAGGGCATGTCTTAACTGTCACTCGCATTGTGAATTTAGAGTTTGGGTGTGGAAGATCTGCCTCCCTGCTTTACAGTCTCCACAGGTGTGCAGAGGACTTCAAAGCTAGCTCTAGAAGGAGGTTACTGAAAATTACCTCTGGGGAAAAAAGACAGAAAGCCCACAGAATAGATCTTGGAGAAGCAAGCAAAACTCTCCTTAAGCATGCATTGCCTTTACATTCATTCTTTCAAAATTCCATAATCTGTCTCTTCCACCGTCCTTGCTCAAGAATGGGGATTTTCCTACTCCATAGCATGGGTGCAGATTGGAAAAGCTCTATTTTTTTTTTTTTTCTGAAAATGATTCTAGTAGAACGTTTACCAGGAACATTTGGCAGTGTATCAGGCTGTCGGGTAGATGCATCCCCCTAGGTCTGTCTTCCAGCCTAATACTCTGTGCCTCTTGCTGTTATATTAACCATCAACTGTAATTTCATAATGGAGAATGTAACGTGCGGTCACGTTAGCATTTGCTTCTCCTCTGTAACAGCAATTCAATTAGTGAGTATAACGTTCTTTCTCTATGACATGACGGCACTGCCTAACTGACTAATGTGCACACTTGGAATTGTATTTTTCAACAGTGTTATTGGAGTTGATTGTTGGTACCATACAGAAAGAAAAATTCTTCCAGAGCTGTCGATATGTGAGTCTTATTAAAAGCTGAAGGGGACTTACGCGTTTATCTTAAGGCATCTTTTACTTCTTGGGACTTTTGATGATTTGTGGGCAATGAATCGTGAAAACGAAATGTTTAAATCCTAAGACACTACCAGAAACCAAGCAAGGAATTTAGCATATTTCACAGTAATTATTCCTTCCCCACTCCAAATCTAAATGTTTATTCTCCCCAATTTGTTTGCTTTTGTCACTTATTGACATTTTGGGACCCGCCTGTCCCTCTGGGAGCTGACAACTGAGACCGAGTGTGGAAATGCCTCTTTGTTCCAGTCGGTCTCACTCTTCCGCAGAGGACGGGAAACAGTCATTCTTCTCGTTTCATCAAGGTTTCTCAGGTTTTCCCCTCAAAAAAGCTATTCCCACTAAGTTGGTTCATAGCTGTAGTTACATAGTACCTAAAAAATTAAAACTTCCAGCTCAGCTTTCTGGATAAAGTACTTACCAACCTCAGTCATTTATTTTTGCAGGCAACAGTGACTTAAAGTTTAACAATCTGTCATGTTACCTTCCAGCTTGCCACATAGCTGAGCTACGGATACCCTGTTAATTATTTCCCCCACCTCATTTTAACGATTCTTACTTATCCTCGGTGGTTATTCCTAATTTCTTTATTTTGGGGGAATTCTTTTCTTAGTTTTGCAGCATTCCTCAGGGCAAAGACTCTTACGTATTCCATGTGTCCTTTCTCCTATGAACAGAACACATGTCTAGTTTTAGCGAAGTACAGTGTTTCGCTCTGGTCTCTTCCCCTTATCCCCAAAATGTAATTTACATCCCTCTGTCTCTTTGCAGTTGGTCACGGCCATATGACTGAGCCCTCACTAATGGAATGTGGGCGGACGCGATGAGTGATGGGCATAGCTCATGTTCACATCCATGTAAGAAACATAATTCACCTCCACTTACTCTCCTTCTTCCTCCCTATGGGCTTTCTGGAAATCAGATGTGGCATTGGTGAGCGAGCTATAACCATACAGACAACACCCTAAGGGACAGAAAGCTTTAAAGTAAGAGAAACTGTGGTCTGAATAAGCCACACACCTGCTCTGTACCACCTGCTTATCTTCAGGCTGTTGCTGAGAATACAAATATATTTCTTATTTGAAGAACTCTATGTTTTTTCTTCTGGAAGTACTAAGGATTAAACTCAGGGCTTCACACGTGATGTGCAAGAGGTCTACCACTGAGCTATGTCCCTGGCTCCAGCCCTTTCAAACTTTATTTTATTTTATATTTTTAAAAATGTTACTAGTCCATGTTCGTAGTCATGCAGTTTACAATCATCTTGGGAAATGGTTACATGTACATATTACAACTTGTTTCTTTCTTTTTTCTTTTTTCTTTTTTCTTTTTTCTTTTAATCCCCATCCTCTTCCCTCCCTGTGTCCCCTCCTCTTCTGATTCCCGTATCCCCTTTTTCCTACTTGTTGATATTATTTGTGTTAACTCATGTTATGGCATATAGTATTTACATTAATTGGGGTTATTAGGTTCTCATACATGGCACATCTGTATTCTCATTTCCCCTTCCCCTCCTCCTCACCACTCGCCCTTATTCCCTTAGACCACTTCTCTATTCCAAGTGGTCATTCCCCTTGTCCTTTTCTATCCATCCTTTGTCATTTTCTTTGTTCATACTTTGCCTCACTCAAATGAGAGATACCATATAGTACTTAAGTTTGCATGTCTGTTTTATTTCACTCAGCATTGTAATTCCCAGGTGTATCCATTTTCCTACAAATGTCTCAAATCTGTCATTCTTCATAGCTGAATAGTATTCCATTATATATAGATATAACATTTTCTTTATCCAATCATCTATTGATGAGTATACAGGCTGCTTTCAGGATTTAGCTATTACAAATTGTGTTGCTATAAACATTGTTATGCACATATCACTGAAGTATGATGCCTTAAGTTCTTTGGGGACGATACCTAGCAGAGAGCAGCTGGGTCATCAGTCAAGAAATGAGCAAGAGAAGTGAACAGACACTTCACAGAAGATGAAATGCAAATGATCAACAAATATATGAAAAAAAAAGTTTAACATCTCTGGCCATTAGAGAAATGCAAATTAAAACAATGTTAAGATTCCATCTTACTCCAGAAAGAATGGCAGTCATTAGGAAATCAAACAATAACAAATGCTGATGTGGCTGTGGTGAAAAAGGTACCCTCCTGCATTGTTGGTGGGAATGCAAACTAGTACAACCATTTCGGAAATCAGTACAGAGATTTCTCAAAAGTTTCTTTGAGACAGTCTTACTAAGTTGCCAAGACTGATCTTGAACTTGCATCCTCCTTCCTCAGTCTCCCAAACAGCTGGGATTCTAAGCATGTGCCACCAAGGCCTGGATTGAACAATTGTATTTTTAAGTCTTTTTGTTATAGCAGCATAACTGACACTAAGCCCTGAAAAATAAATTTTTAAAACAAAAGAGAGGGTGTTGCTACTGTACTCTTTGCTAGTCAGATCTTGGAATATTGTGTTCCTATCTTTAAATCACATTTTAGGAGGTATAAAGACAAAGCAGAGGTTTTCAGAGGAGGGCAATAAGCATGGCGAGGAATTTGAAGTTGCAGATACTGGAAGAGCAGATTCGAGTAGGAATGCTATTTTCAAATGTCTGAAGTATTCACTGTGTTCTGGGTGGTTTCGCTAGAACTCGATTGAAACACAGATTTTGCTTAAGACAAAGAACACTCCTGGGCCTCAGGTTTGTGTAGACATTGAAAGGGCTACGACGGAAGCCCTGATTTCCTTTCTGTGGAGATGCCTTAACAGACCCTAGATAACCATTTGTTTGGGTTTCATAGTGACTGGGTCACGCCTGTAAATTTGTCTCAAATTTTTGGAACACTAAAAATTATACGTTTTTTTATCTCCATTTGATAGAAAGGGAATCTAAGTCTCAGACAAGTTAAAACTTGCCCAAGGTCACAGACCAAGTTAATGGAAGAGTTCATGTTATTTTCTATTGATCACCATTAAAGTTTCTTTACAAAATGGCTTAAAAATTTCCTCCCAGTGAATTCTGTGAGTCCCCCTGGAAAACCATTCTTCCCAAATTTTGCTTGAATTCCAATCCAGAGATTTCCTAAAAGCCAGTGTAGCTAATGTTCCAAGTCTTAACCCAGTAGCTAATTTACTTGTAGACCTTCCATTCTGGGAAGTTGCCGGCTGGTCGCTGATTTGTTTTCTTTCTTGACACCCCGTGAGATGCCAGTTTCCCTTGGAGCAGAACATGAGCCAAAAAGATATAACCACTCCCAGACCTGGTCAGGAGAAACCCCCCCATGTTCTCTCTTCTGCCACTGTCGGCTATTGATGCACAGAGTGACCTCAAAAGTTGGTTGTTAGGGACAGCTGAACCTCTCCTTCAGCCTGGGTCCCTGAACGGTGTGTTGAATGGAGCCCACTAATAACCTGGAACCACTTTGGACTGTGTAAGTGAGTGAAATGTGCACTTTTATTGTAATTTGAACCATTTTACTTTTTAGGGCCCATTGTGCCGACAATTGGCTTATTCTAATGGTCCTTAAGTCTCCAACCACTCAATAACAAGAATTGTCTTGCTCTGGATTATAGGATATATGAAAGGTCACAACATTTGTCATTAACACTATCAGGCTTAATTTTTCCCCAACTTTTAAAATTGCAGTAAAATATGTGTAACATAAAACTTCTTTTACTCTCTTAACCACTTTTAAATACATGCAGCAACATTTAATACATCCACAGTGTTATATACGCACCACCACCATCTATTTCCTTAATTCTTTTCATCTTGTAAAACTGAAACTCTATACCTATTAAACAATAACTCCCTGTTTGTTCCTTGCCCTGGCCTCTGGAAACCACCATTATCCTTTCTGTCACTATGATTTTGACCATTCTAAATTCTCATATAAGTGGACCATCTTATTTCACTTGGCATAATGTCCTCAAGATTCATCTATGTAATAGCATGTAATAAAATTTCCTTTTTTGAAGACTGTATAATATTCTGTTATATGTATACACACTGCCTTTAATTCGTCCAGTCATCCATCGGTGGATGCCTAGTGTTATGGCTTGTATGTAGATCTCCCACCAAAAGCCTCATGCACTCATAGGTGGGGCTATTTGGAGCTTGCTGGATCTAGGGTGTGATACTGGATTAAGGGTGTGATGCTGTGATTGAGGCTGCCTCAGTGTGGGTATGGGCACCACCCAAGGGCTGGTAGCCTAGATGGAATATAAAGGGATAGAATATAAAGGCAGGTTCTCTTACCTACTTGCTGTGGACTATTTCTCCTCTGCGATGCACATCTGCCCTGCCAGCCAACTGTAGACTGAAATCTCTACAAACTGTGAGCTGAAATAAACCTTTCCCCCTTTAACTTTGGGTGTCAGGTATTTTGCCTCAGCAACGAGAAAGTACCTAAGACACCTGGGTAGCTTCCATGTGAACAATGCTCCTATAAATATAGGTGTACGAATCTCTTCAAGACCTTGTTTCTAATTCTCTTGGATATCTATCTATGTATATCTTCAAAATCTTCTTTCCAATTCTCTTGGAGACACACACACACACACACACACACACACACTCACACTCAGATGTGGAATTGCTGGATCATATGGCAGTTCTATTTTAATTTTTTTTTGAGAAATTGAAGCTATACTTTTTGAAACTAAAGATATCGGACCCCTTATTGGCTAAAAAAGCAGAATTTTAATATAGTCCTATCTAAAATAATATAAGATAAAAAGTATATAAGATAATCTGATTTCTTTTAGTTCTACCTGCCCAAATGCTAAAGTGAGATCTAGTTCTTTATCTAACATCAGAGAAGTTCTGTGATGCAGACTCTCTGTGATACAGGTAATGCCAATGGTTCAGTGCCCTATGGCTCAGTCCACTGTTTTTTTTTAAAGTTATTTTAAATATCAGGAAGTTTCTTACGGAAAAAAATCAGGTTTCAAGATTATCTTACAATCTGAAAGATTTGGAACACTTACTTGAAACAGGATGGTACCTTGGGAATCCCCTTTAGACAAAACATGCCTTCCTGGTTCCTCACAGAGCTGAGCCTCACGTTTTTGTCCCTGATCTCAACACACGTGACAAATGTTACATATCCTTGTGATTCAGCTTTTTTAGTTCCATGCCCTACGGCCCATTTTCACTTGTGTTAACTGGTATCACAGTAGTAAAATCGACGGTTAACAAAGAACTGCTCTCTGGCTCTCTCCTGAGGGCTGGTTTGAAAGGAGTTAGAATCCCTTCTGGAGGGAGCCAACACTTCTTGCAAGCTGGCAATAGAGGCAGGAAAGGTCTTCCTGTCATTACTGGGCACTGGTCCTCCTTATGTAGGCATATACCTAGAACATCAAAATTTTCTTTCGTCAGTCTCCAACTTCCTTTCTGTAACACAAATATAGACATAAGAGCAAGATTTGTAAGTGATAAGGATAGAATTTGTTCTGTTTTTACCAGAAAAGCCAAATAGCAATATTGGTTGGTTCGACTCTACCAGAGTATTCAGCGAGTTCCTTCCTTTTTCCGGAATCCCTGAGTATGTTGGCTGCCACTTGTCTCCATCAGCCTCTTGCATGTTGTGTGGGTCCAGGTAGCACACACGTCGGCTGACCAGCAGCACAGCAGAGAGGAAGCAGGTGCAGGAGAGCCTCACATTCCCCACTCAGGGGCCCCAGGGCAGGCGGGTCCCAGCTCTGATCAGTCCCGGAGCAGGCTTGAACAGGTGTCCTTCTTGGTTGTGAAACTCTGGAATGGTCCAAAGTTAGGTTTTCTGTAGTTGTGTATATAATTTTCATGCACAAAGGTTTCTTTTTTCCTAAAGCCTAAAAATGGTAAGCAGTACAAAGTAGATCACTGAGCTCCCAGAGAATTTTCTGTATTCATGGTACTAATCAGGGGAGAGAGGTGAATGAGGTAAGGCAATGGAGGTGACTATTTTGACTGGTTCTGCCCAATCTGTGGTTTGTGTACCATACGGGTTTATAATGGTATTTGGAGTGGTATACAGATACACATTCAAAAGTGTTTACAGTGTGATGTTTAATTTAATATACATTACAATAAAGACAATAACAACAAGTCTCAAATCTCTGATACCATTATATAAATTCTTAGGGTAAATAAAGGAACAGTTATACTTTTTAAAGGGAAATATTTGGTTAAATACGAATAGACTCCAGAATATATTATACTTCCAATCAAGGTGGGTTAACAGGGACAAATTTATGCTCCTGCTTGAGTAGCTGGGGGGAAACATAAGATACTGGACACAAGGCAAGGAAGGACAGGGATCCTTGATCCCTGCACCCCACCACACCCATATTGACCTCAGAGCCTAGAGCATGAAAGTAGGTGCTCTACCGCCAAACTACACCTCCAGCCCCTAAGGATCCCTGAAGGATAAGAGACAAATGAGAGCCCTACAACCGCCTGGACAGTTTCTAGCCATGGAGCAGTGACAAGGAACACGTGCAGAGCACAGTGGTAGTTTTCCATAGGCACAGGGATGGATCTGGGAGTCCAAGGAAATCAAAGTGGTACAGTTCACCACACAGAGAAAGGGAGATGACAGCTGCACAGAGAGCATTCCAGAGAACTCTGGCTACATCTGGAGGAGACTGAGCAGTGCATGCACGGGAGGAAACTTCTGAAGGCAGGGAACTGAAATGATTAGCGGAAACAACGCCTGGAAAATAGTGTTTTCAACAAATGGTGCTGGAAAATCTTGCTACTTACAAACAAAAACAAAGAAACAAAAGAAAACATATTGCTCCAGAGCTCATCCCATGCACAAAAATTAACTCAGAATGGGCCGTAGACCTCAATGTAAAACAAACATTATGAAACTTCTAGAAGAAAATACAGGAGAAAATCTTTGGGAACAAAGTTGGATGAAGATTTCTTAGATACAACACAAAAGGCATAACCTTTAAAAAATGATGAATTGAGTTTTATCAAAATTAAGAATTTCTGCTTTTAGAAAGACACTGTTAAGAAAATGAAAAGACAGGTCATTTCTTGTCTAGGAGGAAATATTTTAACATCTCATATCTAATAAATGATTTGTGTCCAGAACATATTAAAAAAACCTCTCAAACACTCAATAATAGGAAAACCAACTCAATTGAAATTGGGAAAAAGATTTAAACAAATATTTCGCCAAAAAAGATATATGGGTGGTGAATAAGCTTGTAAAAAAATGCTCAATGCCATTAGCAATTAGGGAAATGCAAATTGAAACTGTAGTGAGATACTACTATGTATTAGACCTAAATGAAAAAGACCAACTAGACTGAGTAATGGTAAGTACACAGAAAAATTAGAGCCCTCATTAGAGCCCTCATTCCTACTGCTGGTGGGAATGAACTGTAGTAAACCAGCTTAAAAAACAGTTCTGCAGTTTGTTACAAAGCTAAATCTGCCTCTAACTGATAATTTGATCATCCTATGACCTGATACACAAGAGAAGTAAAAGCATATGTCCACACAAAGACTAGAGCATACATTCGTAGCAGTTTCGTGTACAACTGCCAGATATCCAAACCAACTCCAGTCTCTCAAGGTGCATGGATAAACAAATTATGGTATATTAATGTGGTATGCCACATGATATTCTCAAAGGCAAGCTTCTCAGTCATAAAAAGAAAATTGTTACTGATACACAGGAAAACATGGATGGATTTTAAAATAATTATATGGAGTTAATAAAGCCAGAGTACAGAAAAGAGAAAAAGAGAGTACAAACTGAATGATTCCATTTACATACCATTCTAAAATTACAAACTAATCTGTAGACAGAAAGTAGGTCAGTGGCTGCCAATAGATAGATGTCAGGGGGTAAAAAGTAAAAAGACACTTCTGGGAGTGATTATGTTTAGTATCTTGATTGTAGTGGGTGATGGTTTCATGGGTGTATGTGTATGTTAAAACTCATCAAGTTGTACACTTTAAACGCGTACAGTGTTGATTACACCTCTATGATGCTGTTAAGAAAATACAAATATAACTGAATATGGTAAAAATTATGGAGACTGAATAACTAAATTTTGGAAAAGGCTTGAAATTATCCTACTATCGCTCTTATTCTTTCCCTTCTTATTTTTTCTTTTCCTGCATCCTGTTTCTTTCTCTTCTCTCCAGGTAAGAACAGGTGATAAGAGTTTGGGACCAGCGTGGATGCTCCCAGGCTCAACATAGGAAAAGAATTTCTCTCTCAAGTTGCAACAGAATAATTTGTTTCACAAAATAGAGAGGTCTCTGTTGCAGGGCTCCTTCAGCATAAACTAAATGAACACTTGACAAGGATATAGTGGCATCAGATGAGATGTCGAGTCAAATTTATCAAACTTTTTTTTGCTAAGTGAAATAAGCCAGGCACAGAGAGAAGAAATAGTACATATTGTCACTCACCTGTGCAAGCAAAAAAGTTGCTCTTAGAGAAGTAGAGAGTAGAATATGTAAGTACTAGAGATCAGGAAGGGCTGGAGGGAGAAGGAGTGGGGGATGCTGCTGTTCACCTTATTGTCACTGTGACAAAATACTTGAGAAAAACAACCTAAAGGAGGGAAGATTTATTGTGGCTCATGGTTCCAGTGGTGTCAGTCTATGGCCAGCTAACTCCATTGCTGCATGTGTGAGATGAGGCAGAACGTTATGGCGGAAATGTGTGGCAGAGGAAAGCTGCTCACCTGAGGGCCGTTGGGAACAAGAGAAGAAAGTGCCTGAGGGGAAGGGGCTGGGAACAAGGTACCACATCTCCAGGGACCTGCTTCATCCAGCTGAGCCCCACATCCTAAATTTCCACCATCTCACAGTGCCATCAAATTACGAATCTGTCAATGACTCAATCCACTGATGAAGTTAGAGCCCCTCATGGGCCAGTCACCTTCTAAAAGCCCATCAGCTGGCAACCAAAAGCCCCCAACATTTCTGGGGCTTTCCAGATCCAAACTACAACAGATGAGTAATAGGCATCAAAGTACAGTTAGATGGGAGAATAAGTTCTAAAATAGTATAGCACAGTAGGAAACTATAGTCTACAACAATTAATCATACATTTAAAAATAACTAGAAGACTTATTAAAAATAACTAGAAGACTTTTCAACACATAGAAGTGATAATATTTGAGGAGACAGAAATAAAAAGTACCCTGATTCGACATTTACATGTTGTATGCAGGTATCAAATTAGAATGCTGTGCCCATAAATAAGTAAAAATATTGTCAATTTAAAAATAAAAAGAACATTATGGCAGAAGGGTGTGGTAGAGGAAAGCTGCTCACATCATGGTGGTCAGGTGAGCAATAATTTTTTAAATGTTTTTTGTTTTCTTACACCCAGAAAACTCTTTCTTATAACTGATGAGATCTCAGGTGGGAGATAAATATTTAGCGAAGTTGGGAGCCCTGAGTCCTGCCTACTTAGTCTTATTTTTGACCTGCTGGCCCCATTAGCATCTTCTTTGGCCAATAACTCTTGTTTGTTCCAGCTCAGAAATTCTAAAACCTTTTCTGGATTGCCCTGAGAGTAATTGAGGGACATGAAGGAGAAATTTTGGCCCCAACCATTCCATTAGGACAGTGAAGCTGAGGTGAAGGCTTGACCACATCTTAGTCATCGGAGAAAAGGGGGCCCTTTTACAATAGAAAAGGCAGCTGCGTTCTTTTTCAAATGAATCTTGTAATTATGACATCGATAATCTCTTTCCCAGATGGAATAGAAGACAGTTACTATTTATCCAGCCCTCGTTCCTTTTCACTTTCCGAGAAAGAGAAGTTTTCAAGTAATGGTTTGGCATAATAACAGTGTGGTCGGTTCTGTCTCTTTCCCTTTAGACCTTGCATGCATTTCTCCCTTTAACCCCGACCATGCCATCTGTATCTGACTACAAGAGAAGAGATGCATTTGTTATATAGTGTGCATTTATTAAGTGCCAAACTCTGTATGATGGCTAATTTTATGTATTAATTTGGCCAAGCCACTGTGCCCATGTATGTGGTCAAACTGTATTCTCCATGAGATGTGAATTTACATTTAAATCAGTGGATTTGAGTAAAGCAAACTGATCTCATCTCTGTACTATGGGTAGATTTCATCCAATCAGTTGAAGGCCTGCACAGAATGAGAGGCTGACCTCCCCTGGGCAATGGGGTTTCTCTGGCAGGTGGCTTTTGGACTTTAGCTGCATCTCTTTCCAGCTGGCTTTCTCTGTCTAATTTTGGATTTACCAGACTTCCCACAATCATGTGGGCCAATTATGTAAAATAAGTCTCTCTCTCTATGTGTGTGTGTGCGTGTGTGCGTGCACACACACACAACTATTGGTTTTCTCTATGAAGAACCTTGACTAATACATCCTACCATAAATACCTAGAATCCATCCATTAATTCATCTAATTTTGTCAAAAGTCCTGTGAAGTCCATGAGTCCGTACTGTTTCACAGGTAAAGGAATGAAGGCTTAGTGAGAGGAGGCAACAAATCCAAGCTCTTCCAGGTAGAAGACTACAGAGCCCTGCTGCGCCCCACAGGTCAGGGACTGCACCACTTTGATTTCCTTCACTGACTGCTTTCAGCACGTTCTGGCCTCTGTAATCCTGACCGGCCTCAGACCAGCCCCAGACCTGAACAGCCCCCACGGTCTGGAGTCTGACTTTGGCTCATATTCTTTTCTTTGGTCAAGGGCTCCTGGAAGAATTCTCAGTGTCTGCCCCAGAGCTATAAACACCTGACCGCTTTCTGGCAAACTCAAGCATGATTCTTTACTTGCTAAGCCTCAGTTAGTTCATGTAAAAGGAAGGTTGGTCAATTTAGCAGCTTGGGGTGAGGATTATACAGCGTCTGTCTCCCTCCCCACACACAGTAGGCATGAAAATGCAAACCTTCACTTCTTTCCGTCATACTCTAACAGGCACCTAAAAGACACTAGTAAACCACGGTTGGGTCTTGGACACTCTCGGGTCTGCACAGGTGAGTCACTGTCTATGTCACCTGTATTAGTGTCCTGGGACTGCTGTAATAAATATCACAGATTAGTGGCTTACACCACAGAAATTTCCTTCTCACAGTTCTGTATCCTTGACGTCCAAGACGAAGGTGTCACAGGCTTGGTTTCTCCTGAGGCCTCTCTCTTTGGCTTTCAAGTAGTTATCTTCTTGCTCTAACTTCATGTGCTCTTTCCTTTGTACACATGCATCCCTGGTGTGGCTTTGTCATCCAAATTTTCTCTTCTTTGAGGGACACAAACTGCACTGGTTTAGGACCCACTGTAATGGCCCCATTCTAACTTAATCATGTCTTCAGAGACCCTATCTCCAAGTGTAGTCACATTATAAGGTACTAGCAATTAGAGCTTCAACTTACAAAATTTTGGGGACATAGTTTGGCCCATAATACCACCTTATTTCCCATGTGCCAGAGAAATGCTGTTACAGGAATCTTACTGAGCTTTATCTTTCACACTGCTCACTACTGAGATCTAGGCACAGGACTTTCCTACCTGGCTCTTTCTTTAACTCTGTCACTTTGGCACTTGTTCTTCACAATTATAGTAAGAGACTAGCTACACTGATCAGAAATGAAAAGCGAGTAGTTCATTCAAATTCCATAAACTTGTCTATTGCTTGTAAAAAGTTGACCAGAGCTGGGCATGATGACATGTTTGTAATCCAGCACTCTGGAAGGCTGAGGCAGGAGAATTGTAAATTTGAGCCTAGTTTGGGCAACTTGGAGATTTAGTGAGGCCCTGTCTCAAAATAAAGAATACATTTAAGAAGTAGCTTGATGTGAAGGTTCCGAGTTCAATTCCCAGTATTGCCTCCTCTCCCCCCAAAAAGTTGACCAGAATGAGTGTCAGGCACTTTCATAGAAATTGCTTCAGATTCTTACTCTACAAACCGCACAGCCTCTCACTACCACCACTAAACCCACCCAACCTACTAAGAAAAATACTCTAGGGAGCAAGGAGGCATTTGGAAGTTGCTTGAAGGCTTCGGCAAACAATTATATAAGGAATGTGATATTACAATAGCCATTGCTCTCGACTCCAGTGGGTCTTGCGTTCTTTGAATGAGCTCCTGTTGGTCCCTGAGAGCCCTGTTTCTGCTCATGTCACGGGCCCTCTTAATTCTGTCTCTATGTTTTTGTGCCCTCATGTTTTTGGTTTTTTTTTTTTTAATGTATGACTACAAGACAGAGAGGCCGTGGTTGGGCTTGTCAGTGTCCAGTACAGATCATCTTTGCTGATCAGCGTTCTTGGGCCAGCGAACCTCCAAAGGCCACAAGTCTTCCTTCTGGGTCTTGTACTTCCGAATGCTTCTGGCTGGTGTACCCGTACTGGGCCCAGTCTGGGATGTGCAGGGAAGGAGGGCCTCGGAGTACAGACAGCAGCTTACTGGAAGAGACTGTGGACGCAGTTTCCTGGGAAAAGCATGTATGCGGTCAGGCAGCGCACTCTGGCTCCTGTGGGTCTCTCGGAGTCCTGCAGACTCACCCTGTGTCAGCCGAGGGGCTGCCATGTTGGCAAATCTCCCGTCCCTCTGCTGATTGTCTGCTCCCAAACAATCTTAATCTATCTTAGAGAACAAATGAACTTTCTCCAACTCCAAGAATTAAATTTTGCAAAACTGGATAAAACATGGACTTCTGTTTTTACATCATTTAAAGTCATTTCAGCTGGGTGTCAGTGCACACCTATGAGTCCTTCAGTACAGGGGGCTGAGGCAGGAGGATTGCAAATTTAAGCCAGCCTGAGCAGCTCAGAAACTTAGGGAGAACTTGTCTCAAAATAAAAAGGACTGGGGGTGTAGCCCGGTGTGAAGGCCCTACATTAACCCGTAGTATTGCATAATAATAATACCAATAATTTCGAAGATGGATAAAACCAAGTTACTGGAGAAAAAGCCTATAGGGAAAAGAAATGCAGAGTCTGAGAAGTTGTCTCTAAAGATTTTTTTTTTTCTTTTTGTCATTTTAGCATTTTAGACAGACCATGGACTTCTATGGTGGGACTTAGACAAGAGTAAGAGGAATGTGAAATCAATGGGAATCACAACTTAATGCGAGCTTTTCGAACCTAGCCCAGGAATCCACAAGGGACTCACTGTGCGCTGGGTTTCTGTGTCAGGACTGGAGCTCGTAACCTGGCGACTGATGGCCACCATCAGCGGCATGTATACCCGCTTCCTCCCAGAAGGTTCAGACAAATTTGACCCCATTTCACAAGCTGTCCATCATGTTCATGAAGTGAAGTCTTCCAATGGGGCATGATTATAACTTCAATAGCTATTCCAGGTAGGACTAACGTGTGCGGTGTGGGATACTGGCAGCACTTTAATGACTTTGGTGTAGTGGTGCAGATCTCTGTGTGGGGCCGATCTGGGCTTGCAGGCCATTATGTGCAATACTTACCATGACTGGCGCCCTGCTTTGCACACTTTTACTCTCCTCTCTTTACTGAAATTTGGGGCCTGTCTTCTGAAATATTGTTTGACAAAGTTTCTTTCCCTTCAGTCTCACCTGTGAGGCAAGATACATACTTGAGAACACAAGTACTTTTGCTTATGGGTAAAGAATGTTTTCTGAAAACTTTTTTTTGTAGAGGTGAAGCAGAAGAAGGATATTCTTGGGTTTTTTTTTTTTATCTTTGTATCTCTTTCTGCGTCTTCTTTCCTTGCTTGCTTATTGTTTTTGCTGCCTTTCCCACTTTGTAGGATTTTCTGCCTTTTCACAATGAACTAACTGATGAATGAGTGAGTACCAATGCAAGAGTTGAGTCAGTAATGATATCAAGCAACGTTTGTTGATTGTTTACTGTGTGCCAGGAATGGTGGTAGGCACTTGACAGGCTGTCACTGTGCAGTCTGGAACGCACTCTGTAGCCCAGGCAGTCTCTATGGCAATCCTCCTGCCTTAGCCTACAAGTGCTGGGATTATAGGTGTGCACCACAACACCCGACTCACACTTGACTTTTCTTCTTTCATTTTACCCAAATAACCGTATGATTCCCCTTTGACAGATAAAAATAGTTACATTGTGTGGATTAGACAGCTTGCCCAAAATAGTACACCTCACCGGCGATGGTACTGGCGCCCAAGTCCAGCTGGTCTGTGACTCTACTGTGGGAGAGTTCCTCGCCAATTTCTACTGAAATGTGGTAGTTGTGAAACTATCTTCGCTCCCAAAGTTATAGTCATTCTTACAGTGAGTATTGTGCAACAGATAGGCAAAGGGTTTCGGATACATCAGGGCTGTGCCAAGGGCTCAGGCACAAGAGAAAACCAGACACGGCTCCTGTCCTAGAGGCAGTCATGTCCTTCTGGAGGAAATTAGAGTAGCACGTGATAACTATGATGATGGGAAACTACAGAAAACGCCTTCTCGAAGAATGACAATGCGGGCCCTCCGAGGGATTTCATGTGTGCCTGAAAGATCTCAGCTCCAGCTTCTGGGTTACTTCCTACAGAAAGATAAAGAAAAGCCGAGGAGTGGGACACAGACGACACTCTCACTGTCATCACACACTAACAATCACCAGCTATACCCCGCAGTCAAAGGAAAAACCTGCAGATTGCAGAATTACCTAGACGTGGTTTCAAATTTTTGCCTGGTTCCTTATAGCTGTGTGACCTTGAGCTGTTTACTCAAACTCTCTGGACTTCTATTTTCTCATCTATAAAACCAGATGATAGAAAATCTCACTTTTTGTGGTTATTCTGAGCAGAGATTAGCTAACTCTTTCTTACAAAGACAGATAATAAATATTTTAACCTTTACTGGCCACAGTCTCTATTGCAAATACTGAATTCTGCCATTACAGCATAAAAGCTGCCGTAGAAATAGTATGTAAATAAGTAAGTGTGGTGGGGTTTCAATAAATTTCATTTACAAAACCAGCCAGGCTGGATTTAGTTCATGTGCTATATAATTTACTACTTGTTTGTTTAGAATCTTAAATAGGATAGTAAAAGGAAAAAATTATGTAAGATTCTCTGTAGGACTCAGAAATTGCTCGTTTTCCTTCCTTCTTGCCATATATTGCATTAGGCTGATGGGTCCTGAAGATGCACACAAACCTCCCACTCTCTTGAGGTGCCCAGTCCAGTTGGGTTCCAGAATATGGACAGTGGAGGAAACGATACAATCCTGGAAGAGCCAATTGTGATGGAGAGAGAACAAACCACCAAGTTGAAGGAACCGAGTGAGAGGAAGAACTGCCGTAGGAGAAACGGCTGATGTTAAGTGAAGAAAGCGGAAAGGACTTCCAGGGCAGGAACCCTGATGTGGCAGAGTGTGCTCAGCATGTTCACAGGAAGCTGAGTGGAGCCGCTTGTCTGGATAAAAGAAGGCATGTGCAGAGAGGAAGTGGAGGTCAAGCTTGCGTGGGGCCCTGTAGGGCTGAATGTTGGCTTCTGGAGTTGGGGACGAATGCTGTGTCCTCACAGGAAGAAGGGACAGAAAGGCAAAGGGTCTAGCTCAGTCCCACCAATCCTTTTATAATGTACTGTTCCCGTCCCCGAGAGCAGAGCCCTCATGGCCTGACTGTCCCCAAAGGCCTTGCCTCTTCACATTGCCGCACTGGGGCTTAGGTTCCAGAGCGAGGTTCGGGGGGACACATACGTTCCCATCATGGCAGAGAAGAGACAGTGTTGTGGAGGCTGCTTTTGGAGGGAACATTACAAATTAAGTCTCCCGCACTTGAGTTTAATGTCCTCGGAGAGTACTGAAAGGAAATGGTTAGTACACAAAGATGGGCTCCAAAGTGAATGGACCTTGAGGTGGACAGAGACTTGGATGCCAGTCGCATAAAGTGATGGTTTGTAAGAATGGACGCGTCTTGGTTCCGGGTGCAATCAGAAGACCCAAATAAGGCCCATGTTGGGGCAGAATCAGAGACAGATCTCTGACAGGTCGGATCTGCTTGGAATCCGCAAAACATCTCTCTAGCCAATTCAAGTACTGCAGCAGTGTCAGTGCTGAGCAATCGTGCCCTGGGTGGAGTGTCCTCCAAAGGCCCATATTCTTAGGGCTTGGTCCTTGGCTTGCAGCCACTGGGAGGAGGTACAAGTGGAGCTCAGTGGGCAGTCTTAGGCCATTTGTAGCATGATCTCAAGGGGACCGTAGGACCCCAGTCTTTCTCTCTCTTTCTTTTTTAACTTCCTGGTCATGAGGTGAGCAGTTTTGCTCCAGCATGTGTCCCTGGCATGATCTGCTGCCTTGCCACAGGCCCCAAGTAACAGGGCCAGCCCATCAAAGATGGGAGCTTCCTTAACTGTGAGGCGAAATAAACCTTTTCTTTTTATAAATTGATTGTCTCCAGTATTTGTGATAGTGACAAAAAGTTGGCTGACACATTTGGCAAGGTCTCATAACACTTTTTAAAATCTAAAAACTAAGATTAGGAAAAGAATAAATGCTGGGTTTTTTCTTTTTTTAGTTTTATTTTAATGGTACATTTTAGCTACACATAGTGATAACATTCATCATAGGGGATTTGTACCTGTACATGATATATCTTGCTGCTTCTTTTTTCCATTCCCCTCACCTCCCTTCACCCCCTCCTCCCTCCTTATTTACAGAAGCTTTGTTTCCATTTTTTCTTTCTATTCCTTATTTCTCTTGTCTGGGTTTCTGATATTCAGAAACTTCTCTCATACAGTCTAGAAGAAGAGACACTAAGCATAAATTCCTGCATTATTTAAGTTCTGCTGGACAGGCCTGGTACAGAGTAATCTCATGGAGTCCAGTTAATAGAAGACATGGCAATGTGTGCCTGACCATAGTGATTAAACAACTCAAAGGTATTTGGAGCACTTTTCCAGGTGTGGTTAATTCAATCACTACTTGGCAAGGTTACATTCCGATGTAGGTCCAAATGTTTTAAATAAACACAATTTTATCGCAAATGTTATGCAATTCTCAGTGAATCTCAAGCTGATCATTTCTCTTGTCTTACACCTGCTTTACTTTTCTTGCAACTGCTGTAAGGTGAATGTCCTCTGCCTAGAAAGAGAAGTGATCCATTGCAAGAGGCAAGAGAAACGAATCCTTCTACAATTGAGTTGCCATTATAATATTTTGTCTAAGTAAAATCAGAAAAGCACTACCCAGAGGGATTATGCTCGGCCTTCTTAGACTCCCGGCTCCTTGCTCCATTAGTGAATTATGGAGAAAGGTGTTACCATCTGAAACTGTTCTCAGAGTGGCTCTTCAATTCCCGCTTTCCGGTCAGCTATTTCTTGAAGCTGATGGAATGCATAGTAGTTATGTCTTTGTGGGGTTAAGCAGAACATTTTTTCTAGGGAATATATAACAGTGAGAGAATGATAGGATTTTAAAATCTGGCATCAGAGCTTGCTAAATTTAAACAAAATTTTTGAAAAACAGCAAACTCAGTCCTAGAGAGGTTAATGACAACAACTCAGTACTTAAACTGCAGATCAGTCCTAGGAACCTGCGTCCTGGCTCATTCCTTCCAGGGCACCTTTATCAGAGGTTTGCCAGAGCCAGGAGTGGATTCCCTTCCACTGTGGGACTTCGCAAGACAGCTTCAGCTACATCCACCACCCAGCGCAAACAGTAAGCCAGGGATTTCTGTTGAGGGAGCATCCGCCAAGTCTGTCTCCTGACGGCATTTCTGAAAGTTGAGACTGTATCAGAAAGCCCTGTGAGAGACCTGATCACTTCAGGGGAGAGCAGAAATCCTAAGAGGGCCAGGCACAATCCCTTAGGGGCCGGAGAGCGGGACCCAAAGCCTTGATAGTTAAAGCAGTTGTCTGTAGACATAATGCCCTCGTCTGATCAAAGGGTTGGGCCACACAATCCCAGGGAACGGGAAGGCCCATGGTTGGGGGGTGGGTAGCTTTTGTGCCTGAGGCCTGGAATCCGGATGCCCGGGCAGGCGGGGCTGCTGGCCATGCTGGGAGGGGGTGAGGCCCAGCCTGGCCCCTGCGTCCCTCCCCTGCCCTCTGCTGCTTTCCACACCAAGAAATGGGACAGATGGCCTTCTCCCCACTCTCAGACTCCTATCAGTTTTCTTCAGTGCACTTATAAGAAGAATTTCTTTCTCCAGCCCCATAAGCTTCACTTGAATTCTTGTTGTAGTTTAATTCTACAATCAGAAAAGGGAAGCTTCTCAGTTTAACTCTTTAGGCCTCTGCTCAGTATGCGGTTTCCTAAACAAATATTTCATCAATTGTTCAGGTCACATTCTTGACCTTGTTGTTTCAGGTGCCTGATCATTCTGGACTAATGGCGGGCTGGCCGGCATGTTGGGCCGAGCTCTGCCTGCTGTTCCCCTTCCAATGTGTTCCCCTGTCCGCCTATCCTCCAGCAGCTTTCCCTGGGCCCATTTGTATCTTGGCCTCTTCCCCATTAATTGCTTTTCCCCTGCAGCCTTTGTTTTCTTTATCAAAGTACTTGCTCTGAAGGCTTATACTTCAGATTCCTGCCCCTGGTGCTCTTGGCCCTTCATTATTCAATTTTTCTTTCAGTACCCTGCTTGTCAGGCAATGTCTGCACACTGCGATTGTTTTCATTCTTCAAAGTCTCCAAACAAAGATTGTGGCCTTGCAGATAAGCTTAAAAAAAAAAGAAAAGTTATAATGATCTCTGGTGTTTGTAGGAGTGTGTACACAGACGCACACAGGCACACACACGCAAATGTATTAGAAAAGTGTGCTTTGAACCCACCCATGTTCTTTTTTAGAAGCACCGAGTTTTGCGGGTACAAAAACTTCACCCACTGCCGCTGGTCCTGACAGCAACACGACCATACTGTACTCCTGCTTCGGGGTCCTGACAGTTCAGGACTAACAGTGGGCTGGCTGGCATGTTGGGCTGAGCCCTGCCTGCTGCCCCCCTTCTAGTTTGTTCCGCTTTCTGCCTCTTCTCCAGTAGGCTTCCCTGGGCCTACTTGTGTCTTGCCTCTTCCCCATTAATTGCTTTTCCCCTGCGGCCTTTGTTAAGAAGGGTATTTATTTTTCTCCAGTCACTCAAACAGATCCATGTAGAGAGTACCTTCTAGAGGCTTTTTAATATTGTGCCAGGCTGGCAGAAGGCTTTCTAGAGAGCCAGTCTCTTCGAAGGGGTTGCATAGACTGAGATAGCACCATAGGACGGTAGGTAGCATAGGTCTAGTCAAGCAGGAAAGCCATTGAAAGAGGAAAAAGAACAAACTGGGCCTCTGGGAGCACTGATACTTGGATTCAGCAAAGTTCCTCTGATCCTTTTTTCTTCCTCTTTTCTTACCCTTAAACTTCAGGTGTTTTTAGCATTGTCAGGCGCTGTGGTCTTTTCCCCAAACTTCACATGTTGCATCCCTGACCGAGGTATGTGGCTGTGCTGGGAGAGAGGGACTTTAAAGAGCTAACAGCGTAAGTGAACTCATCAGGGTGGGCCCACACACCCTGACCATGTCCTGTAGGAAGAGGAAGTGAGGACACAGCTACATACCAAGTAAGGTCACGGAAGGACACAGGGAGAAGACGGACATCTACAAGCCAGTGAGAGAGGCCTCTGAAGAAACCAGCCCTGCTGACACCTGAATTGCAGACTTCCAGACTCTAGAACTGTGAGAAAATAAATTTCTGTGGTTTAAGCCAGCAGGATGTGGTGCTTTCCATGGTAGCCCTACCAAACTAACACAGACATTGGTATTTCAAGAATGTATAGTTCTAGCACAGTGAAATTAATCAGAAGGAGTTTCTGGGGAGGAAATGACTCTTACCTCTCTTCAGATTTTTAGGCAATTAATTCACATTTATGGACAAGCAGTTGATATTTTGCCCATGTGCATTGGGCATCTACTTTTTGCCACACACAATGGTAGCCAATGAACAGAGACCCAGGAGCCTATGGCTGTGTCTAGAGTAGAGATGGAATTAATGTCTGTAACTGCCACTTGATACATAGTGAGGATGGAGTCCCGAACACTCTCTCTGGGACCCATCGGCTGCTCTGCAATAAGACTTTTCTTCCTTGACACTAATTTGATTGCTAAAGTATTAGGTGAAAACATACGAAATTGCCTTTTTGTGTAGGTGAAAAAAATTGAACTAAATGTAATATAGAAATTGGATTGCACTCTGGAACAAAAAGGAAAAATATTGAAAAGACTGGTGAAACCCAAATGAAGTAGTTCAGTTACTAGTTACACACAAATAGGAATTTCTTCATTTTCCCAAATGTATCATGTTTATGGAACATGCTAATGTTGGGGAAACCAAGTGACAGATATGCAAGAACCCTTTGTATTGCAATTTTTCTATAAATTCTATAAACCTAAAAATTATTCCAAAATAAAGAGTTTATTTTAAAAATGTTTAAATAGTGACAATTTTACACGAAAACCAGAGGCCTTGGATATAAAGCTGGCTGGCAAAACCTTTTAATTATACAGTAGTATGATTTATGATTGAGATCCAAGCGTATGTTGTTATAATAGTTCATAACAATTGATATACTCCTCTTCCTTAGCACCCAGCTCCCGGATGACTAGCCGGTTTAGGAAGGCATGAGAATCTGCAAAGAGAATGGGCCCAATAGCCACTGCCGAGAGACAGGCTTGAGCCGAACTGTGGAGCAGTCACTTTCTGTCTAGACAAAGGTCTACCAGTTCCTCAGGACTCTGCACCGTGGTGATCACTGACTCCCTCTCGGCCGACTATGGCCACCCAACTGTCTCATTCCGGGAGAAATGTCCAAGGTCAGGTCTCTCCTCAGGCTGAGGCGCCTTCCTGTCTTCCCCACCGGCTCATGAGAGCCCAGAAGGATTTTGCTACATCAATTTGGGAGGACCACAAGTCTGACTTAGAGGAAAAAGAACCTGCTTTCAGTTCTCCTCCTAGAACTGGAAAATTAACTCTTAATCCAACCAATACCATATGAGAAATTTGCTTCTGTTAGCTGGAAAGTTTATTTTATTTTATTTCCTTTTTTGGTGCACTGGGTTCTAACCCAGGGCCTCACACATGCAAGGTCCTCCACTGAATCACAACCCTAGACCAAAAATGTTCAGAATTATTTGCTACACTCTTAAATGGGCAAGTTTCACCAAAATGTCTAACTAGCTTCCTCTGTGGATAAGACTGGTTGGAGCTGAGAAGCTGTTGTGCCTTTTTAAGGGTCATAAGCTATCCACTTTCCCACAGTCCCCACGTACACTCTCTCCACTCACTTACTTGTCCAACCACTGTAAGCATTTGAGTTTGCAACCCCCGGGGCCAGATCAGCATTGTTCAAACTACAAGTTATCCCCTTGTGAGTTGTCAAATCGGTGTCTTGGATAACCAGCGCTAAAAGGAGGCAAAGGAAGAGGAAGAAGAGAAGAAAGATGAGGAAAAGGAAGAGAGGGAGATAGAAAATACTAGAATATATTGTATGCAGAAAGATTGGGATTATTTTGTGAAACTTTTGTCTCAATTGTGTTTGGAGTGCTTGTACAATATAAAATATATTTCTTCTGATAAACTTGAGTCATTTGTAGGAAAATGGATGCACCTTGAGACCATAATGTTAAATGATGTAAAGCAGACACACGAGCTTAAACATTGGATGGTTTCTCTTATATGAGAAACCCAGTATATAAATAAAGTACAAAATAAAAGATGGACGACAGGAAAAAAACAAGAAAAAACTGTTATTGTAATCCAGCATGGCCAATGTATCTAAAAGTGCATCTTGATTTGTAAAATTGTCTTATGTGTTTTGTACATTTTTTGGCCTGTTAGTCTGGCTGTTAATCTGTAATATGATAATTTAACAAAGACTTAAAAAGAAATAAATGAATCTGATGCTGGCAAATTTTTTTTTTAAAGTGGGATTGAGGGGAAGGGGAAAAAAAAAAGGATTGAGATGTGTCATGTACATGTATCGATTCCCCCAATGAATATAATCATTATGCACAAGATGCACTAATATGCAAACATGTGCTAATAAAAATAAAAAATTAAGAAGTATGTATATTTCTTCCTATGAGTTGCAATAAAAAATTGTGAAACCCAAGATTAATAAATTTAAATAATCCCATCTTTTTGTTAAACCTTTTGTTTGGCATATTTGCCTCCCGTTTTTGTTTTCATTTCCTTCAATTACCTGAGCGAGGTACCTCTTTGTTGGATAAGCATCTCCTCAGAATTCATCCAAGCTTGGAAACATGAATGCCCCAAAGACTCACAACAAAGATTTAAAACAGCTAACCGAAACCAAAGAAAAGGTGAATCGTCTTGATGTTTTTCCCACCTACAATCCACAGTGCTGCATACTTATTAGCTGCTCTGTGGTAAGTTGGATCATAGTAAGTAATAATTGAGTTTATTTACATGGGTTTTCTAGGGTAAAAGACACTGTAGACTAAATCAGCCTTATCTGACAGAACTTTCTGTGGAGACAAAAGTTCCACATCTGTCCACTCAATATGAGAGCCACCAGCCACGTGCAGCTCTTTAGTAACTGAAATGTAGCTAATGTGATAGAGGACTTGCATTTAAATCTTAAATTTTTAATAAATTTAAATTTAAGTAACTATGTCTAGTAATGTCTCCCATATTAAACAGTATGACTCTAAAACTAGCATCTTGAAAGAAAAAATGACTCTATCTCTAGTTTGCCATCCTAGACTGCCGACTGTTCTGATAGAGTTATCCCAGCACTGTCCCTCAACAAGTGAGGAGGGCTAACTCGACTAGATACAGTTTTTTTGTTGGTGTTCAGACTATCGTTAGAGACAAATGACCCAATATCTAAATGTAGAATCTTTAGGGCTTTATGCCCATTGACTTTTGATTTTTTCAAATTAAAAACTGCTCAAAGCAGATTGTAGTTTGAACTATAATGAATTAAAAACTATGATTATTATTTAACCAGCATAATTGTAACTATAACAGAAATGATAAAAATAATAACAATAGTAACAAGACTAGCAGTTTAGTGCTACTATTTGCCTGGCACTGAGACTAAGCACTTTGCTACTCTATGTCATTTATTCTCACAGTGGTCCTATGAGACAGGAAATATTATCCTATTTGAGGAAACTGATGCTTATAAAGTTTAATTAACTTACAAGGTCACTCAGGTAGTGAGTGAGTAATGCAGAATGTGAATCTAATTCTGTCTGGTGTGAAGCCAGCGCCTGCAGTATCCTAGAGGATGCTAACCATGCCCTTATTTCCTTGATGAGAACACGTCCAAGATGAATTATTGATGACCGCGCCAGAACTAGGGCACAGGTCTTGTGATGCTGAAATGTGTGGTCTACTTAACAACCTCATCATAAATGCTGTCTTGGCCACATTGTAGGAACACACCTGTGGGATTCACTGGTACTTAGGTACTTTTTACTTTGGGGGCCCTTTCTCTGTAATATTCAAAATCATCTCTTCCTGTATTGGTATAAAGACAAATACACTAATATTCCATATTAAACCATTTTCTTCTACCTAAAAGTTTATTTTTTCCTTTGGTTTTAAAAGATATAGAAATGTTTTCCATGGGCCCTCTAGTAGAGACATCCTCAAAATATGGCTGCTTTTTAATCCCCAGAACCTGTGAACAGATTACTTTCTCTGGCCAAAGAGATTTTGCAGAGGCGATGAAGAATGTTGACATGGGAAGGTTTTCCTGGATTATTCAAGTAGAATCACAAGGATCCTTGAAGGAGTGTCAGAGATGGAAACGTGATGACAGAAGCAAGTGTCAGAGCGACACCACGTTAGCAAGACTTGATGGAAAGGGGTCTGGGGCGGCTTGGTGCCTGACACCCTCAGTATGAAATGAAGGAAAGACAGCAGGGAAGAGAATGCTTTTCACACTTCCAACAGTCTTACCAAACCTGTGTTGAAACGTAATCCTCAGTGTGAGGTAGTAAAAGGCAGGACTGAGAGGAACCTTTCAGAGGTGGCAGGTCACGAGGACTCTGCCCTGATGAGTGGACCTCTCAGCCTCCAGAACCACGAGTTGAATAAGCTTCATTCTTTAAAAATGATCTCTTCTGTGTTATTCATTCGTACCAACCAAAAATGGACGTCTTCTAAATGGTCACCTGTGATGGCTAGAAATGTCTTTCCCCCCAGCACCAAAGTAACCATTGCCTTTTGCCACTTGCCTTCGCCAGCCTTGGCAATTCCACAACTCCACAGAAGCTACATTTGGAAGAGAGTGAGAAGTGTCTGGGGAAGGTGCCCTGAACAAGAGGGAAAACAGGAACCCAGAGGGGAGAGAAAGAAGAAAGTGGCACACACAAAAAATGGGCCTGAAGATGCTGAGAAAGAGTAGGGGGACATTTCCAAAATGAAAACAGACAGTCACAGGAAAGAAGTTGGAAGGAAGCAAACAACCTGAGATTTGCAGGGACTCCAGAGAAAATGGAGAGGAAGAAGGGAAACAGAAAGCAATATACCAGTAGCAGCCCTAAGAAGACACTTCGCTGCCCTCCCTAACTGACCTTTACGGGCCAGAGGCCACCTGAGGCCATCAATCCAAGTGCTACACTGCTGCCACAGCCAGGGGAAGCTGCACACACGGGACCATAGCAGAATGCAGCCTGGGGACCCTGGGGCTGCATCTGGTCAGAGGATGCATTTTCTCCCTTCTCTCTGCACACAGCTGCTGTGGACATCAAAGTGGCTCCTCGTGACCCATGATGTCCAGGGACCAAACTCAGATGCCCAGTTTCAGTCTCAGGCTTTGTTCTGACCCAGTTACCTTCAGAGACTACACCCTAGGCCCAGATTTGTACATAATTTCTACATTTTCTAGGGTGTGGTTTATCATCCAGCTTAATGCTTATGGGCAATTGGTGGCGGGTAACCTTTTTACCGCTCAGTGTCATCCAGGGAAGAACTTAAGGGCTGGGGATGTAACTCAGTGGTAGAGCACTCGCTTAACACAAGCAAGACCCTGGGTTCAATTCCCAGCACTGCAAAATACATAAAATAAAGAACTATAAAAAAGAGACAGTTCTTTAAAAATATACATATAAACATATATACGTTGACTGTGAATATAATGAGTATGAAAATATTATGTGGTTATGCACATATACACATACACATGCCCGTATAAGAACAAAACAATGTGGGGTGTTTTTCAGTAGGTTAGATCCCCTCTTCTATTTCTATTTTAATTTTTTAAAAAGGACATCTCACAATGAGGAGCATTTCTTAACTCTCTAGACAATTAACTGGGACCACACTTACATGGGCCCTGCTCCTTGTTTTTAATTTTACCCCTTTCAATTGACTTTTGTACACGTAATCACTCATTTGTGTGGGCTTTATCCAGAGAATTTTTTAAAACAATTTTTGCCCATGTGGCTTTTAATTGTTCTTCCCAAAATTGTGCCTGGTACATTGAGACTCCCAGGGGCCGGGCTTTCCAGCTTACTGGGTTTTTCTTCCTGGGTTTGACACTGGGTGGTCTCCTCGCCCTGTCTGGCCTCGAGGTATTACCAACAGCTCTGTTTTATGTTTTTCACACAGTTCACTTTTCTGTTCCTGTTTTGGGACTGAGATATTATTCCTTGTTCTTTCTTTATTGGCAGCTGGTTATTTTTCACAAGGGATGCGTGGCATTGATGTATCGTCACTAGATATCAAATTTGTACACAGCCCCGAGGGAACAGGACGGCAAGCCAGGTGACTTCTTCCATCTTATTTTTAAAGTGCAGTTCAGTTTTGCCCTGAGGTTGGAAGACAGAAGGATTATTGTGTTTTCATTTTTGCTTAGACAATTTATTTATTTCTTTGGGGGGGTTCTGGGGATTGAACTCAGAGCCTTGCACTTGCTAGGCAAGCGCTCTACCACTGAACTAAATCCCCAGCCCCTCGCTTGGACAATTTATTGTACAACACTACACTTACGATGTAGGAGGTAGGAGCACCCAGTGCTGTCCACACAGAACCAGTTCAGTCCCCAGAATGTGATCGTGGCGCTATGATTCTCTGTGTTTATAGCTGAGGAAAGTGATACAAAGAGTAAGCAGTCTTGCATGTAAACTGCAACCGTTATGTTAGGGGAAAGAAAAAACCCAAGAAACAAACAAATGAAAAATGGGGCATAGATTTTTTACTTTGTGATTTCTCCAATAGGGCAGTCCAGGGTGTCCAGTAAAACACATATTGTATCTCCATTCACATCAGATTTAAGTGCTTTCTTCCTAAGTCATGTATAACAAGTGTTACACTTCTCCCAGCTGTGAAGTCCCACACATCTACCTGCTCGGGTCGTTTATTTGCACCTTTTCCTGTTTTGGTTGGAGCCGGATGGCCTGGGCTCCTTCTACTGGGACATCTGAGGCATCTGTGACTCTGTCAGCATGTTCCTCCCATCATCTCCCTCTCGCAGCTGTTCACGAGTTTTTCAACATCATGCAAGCCTGGTCTCTATTTTGAGAGCCACACCCTTTACAGCAAAACACACGCAGATGCCCTGCAGGAAAAAAGCGACCTTTAGCCATGAAAAGAATTTTGGTGAATAACGGGAAGTAATATATGGTGCAAAGAAAATAATCTTTGATTTTTTTTAAAAATGTAAATCTTTTCCCTAGAAGAGCAATCTGAGTCTAACGAGGTTCTTTAAGTGGAGACTACAAAGACCTCCAGAGTATTAGAGAAGAATCCCACTTGTATTCAGATTTACTCCTTTCGGTGGAGCCTGTGGACTGCGAGATTGCCAGGAGGAGGGTGAAGATTGTTAGAGGGAAAGACCAAGAGTAATCAGGTTAGTCAGTTAACATTTCCTGGATATTCAACATGGGCTGAGCTGTCTATAGTAGTGCTCCAAACTATGCACAGGGACCCACTGGTGGGCTCTGAGATCAGTGTAGACAGAAACGGAAAAAGATAAATGGAAACCAGAGTGCATGACAGAGTAAGGACGGCAGGAGAATCACAAATTCCAGCCCGGTCTGGGCAATTTATCAACTTAACAAGACTCTGTCTAGAAATAAAAAAGAGCTGGGGATGTTGCTTTGTGCAAAGGCCCCGAGTTCAGTCCCCAGGACCAGAAAAACAAAAGTGTTTTGTGAAACTTTCCTAAAGGTATGTGTATACAGCATGTGTGTACTGAACTGCAATACAAAATGTATTTCTTACTGCGTTCTGAAAAATTTGGAGAACACTACTTTATAAAATAGAACCAACCACACGCATTCCTTCTGCCCTCAGAGAACTTAAACTACAAGACAAAAATGACTATCTCGAAGACTCTAGTACTTTTTGAAAAGGGATTTTATACAGATGATTTAAAGAGTAGCAGTGAAGAAGTCTCCCAGGGAGAGCTAAGAAGGGCTCTGCTGCAGTGGGAGAAGGGACTCTGTTCTTGCAAGTGAGGGTGCATTTGGGAGGTGAAGTCAGAGGTCAATTCTGGGAGGTCTGAAGCGGTAATGTTCCAACTTCGTGAGCTGGGAGAAGAAGGTCTCAGTTGTAAATGGATGATGAAGTTGAGTGGTGAAAAGATTATCCTGGTAGAGAAGGAACAGGCTATAGGAGGAAATGGGAGGTGGGACCTGGACCTATGGTGACAACTAGATGCCAAGTGGCCAAACGGATGTATTAGCTTTGACTGGTCTGATATTGTAAACATTAAGAAGTCCCCACAAAAACTGGGACTTCTCTAGGGAAGTCAGTGGACCTGGCACTTCTGAGCCTGCATGTGTGCTGCCACTGATCCCTGGAGTCAGTGAATATCCTGCACTATCCTGAATTTAAAAATCACATCGAGCTCTTTAAATTAAAATTCAGTTAAAAATTTACGCAGGGTTTTGGCAGGGCATGCCTGTAATCCCAGCACTTGGGAGGCTGAGGCAGGAGGATGGTCTTGAGTTCAAGGTGAGCCTGGACTACATAGTGAGACCCTGTCTAAAAAAAAAAAAACCAAAAAACAAACAAACAAAAAAATTAGATCCTCAGGTAGGATAACCACATTTCAAACATTTGAGAACTATGTGTAGGCAGTATCGACCATAGAGGGCAGCATGGGTGTAGTCCATTTCCATCATCGCAGAAAGCTCAGCGTTGCTCTTAGACCCTGAATCCTTGCTACCCAGGGCTTCCCCACTGGCTGCTCTCCTGCTTGTCACTGACTCATTAGGTGCTTCTCTGGCAGCTCTGTGTAGACTCGACTAGGCGGGCTGAAAAGCTCAATGACTAAATCTTGGAAATCAAACCCTATCTCAACGGAAGTATGAATTGAGCACGTGTGTGTGTGTGTGTGTGCACGCACCCGCACGCAAGTGTGTGTGTTCCTTGAAAAGTAAGAAGTGACATGAGATATACAGAAACCCAGAAAGCTACCTTATAAAGTTATTAAACAGAAGAAGAGTGGGTTTCAGTCACATTCACTGCTATAGAGAAAAATTTTAGAAAAATAGATCTTTTAGACCGAAAGTTCTCAAAACAGGAGAATCAGAACAGAGAGGACCAACTCTAACAAGTGTAACTAACATTAATCTATGAATAACTTGCCGCATAAAAACTAACAACCTGTTAGAGTATATGTAGGTACAATGATTTCCAGCTCTGCCAGTATCTCAAGCACAAGGGAGAAGGAGCGGCATCTGGGTTTACATATGGGAAGTCAGTTGGGGGAAATCAGATCTGAGTGAATCATTTGTCTTGAATTATCTGGCAGTTCTACATCAGATGAACATAATTACCTATATCATCTGTGTAGGCACAATCATTAAATACTCATCTTGAAGCCCAGTCAAACACCTCACACACACACACACACACACACACACACACACCCTTTTCACCTATAAAAGCATAATGCAGTTTCCAGGGGACTTAAGCAGGAAGCATAATACTTTTGGAGTTTTTGCATAATGTGGGATCCAGCTTGTATTTTAGCGTATTTTAAGTGTTATTTCTTCTGTCTTTGTCAACTTGCCTTAAGCTCTTTTGCTGTAGAAATGCATGGAAAATATGAGAGGATCCTGAAAGAATTCTTTTTGGCAGTGAAAAAAATTTGTTTTTCAACCTGCATTTGTTCATTGTCGTCACTACCTACATTTTTTTTTCCATGTTCACCATATGAAAACAATTATTTCTCAGTTCAGGAAGTCAGTTTTTAAAAAGTCAGTTTGCTTTCAAAGGATCCAGCATCCTTAACAGGGTCAGACTAGCCCAGAAGACAGCCGGGCAGGAGCCCTGGCCTGGGAGTGATCTGCATTTTCCTGCCTTGTTCCCTCTCAGGACTTGTCCTAGAGTCCTGGAAATATAGGCCGTGTGCCATTTGATGGGAGAAGTAAAAGTGTCTGTCTGAAGGACTGGGAACAGGCGCACGAGTGGAGAGGCAAAGTCCCGGCGGATGACTCAGCTCCAGCAGTCATTCCCACATTTAAAACCAAGTGTACCCTACTGGAGACGGTCAGGAAAACAGAGGCCTGGGCGGGCATCAGGGCCCTGCTTTGGCCCCACATCTGTGACCCTAGGCAAATCTTTCAGCATCTTACTCATGAGTTTCCACTTACTCGGGTGTGGATAGCTTCACCTGCCTCAGTTTCCCTTTTGATAAGTGAAAAGGCCTTATGTTATCTTCCTGCAGATTGTTTCCATTTCAACATTTATATCTTTGATCTATTTTGATTTTACTTTAGTACATGATGAGATATACAGGCCTTGATTCGGTCGTCTGCATGTAGATAGCCAATTTTCCCACTATTTATTAAAGAGAGAAACTCAAAATATAAATAAAGAGCAAAACAAAAGATAGATAATAGAAAGTAGGGAGAGAGATTTTGTTCAAATGGAGACGGCCTTTTGTTCAAAGGCGATCAAGAGAAGGAGGGAGGGGCGGGAAAGGGAATGAGACGTGTCATGTACAGCTACCAACTCCCCAGTAGGAATGTAATCATTGTATAATGCAAATATGCACTAATAAAATATAACAACTGAAAAAAAGTCTTATGTCTTCCTTATTGGATCTACACCATGCTAACCGTAAAATCAAGCCATATTTTAAAACATCAGTAGAGTTAGGAACACCGTTATGCTTGATGAATAAGACAGAAAACCTTCACATTTGCACACACAGTAGGAGATAATCTACTAAAGAGCCCTACACAAGCAGTTCTTGAATTGTAGAGGGCAAAATAATCCTCTATTTGTGTGTAGGAGGTTCATTTAAGGTGCGGATTCTTGGGCTTCTTCTCAAGAGATTGCATAGCAGGTTTGGGGAGGTTCTGGGAACCGGCATTAGCAGCCATGCCAGTGGGAACCCTGTGCAGAGGGGATATTTTAAGAAACCTAAGTCTTAGCTTTATATCCCTAGTGATCTTTGCATACCTGCTCTTCGACTCCCTGTCTCCTGAGCTCAACTTCTTTACTTTCGCCTCACTTAAGAGAAAGATAATCAGCCAGTAAGTTTTCTGCCATATGGGTTTAATCTGGAAGCAAGGGACCACCTGCTTTTGTGTTAGTGGCTATCAAGAGAGCTGAAAGGGGAAATAAAAATTAATAACGTCTATTTTACGAAACATTCACACCTCAGTTCACATAAATACTAATCAAAGCATGCACAAGATTGTAGCACATCATATTTGAGGAAAGGATGTGAGTTATAATAGATCCTATTTCCTAATTCTAACTTGCTGCAATTTCCATCTGATGAAATGCGGCTGTGAAGTTAAAAGTGCCATTTTATGTGAGAAAATTCTAAAGCTAGGCTAAAACCAGATGAAGGTCTTTTTCAGAGCTTTGAGAGGAGGGTAGAGCTATGGCAGAAACACAAAATGCTCTCAAAATTTATTAACAATTTAGGTGATATAACAAAAAAAGAAGCCCAAACTGCGATTGTTGAAAGTAAAAAAAAAAATCTTTAAAGATGGTACCAATCACCAGCTCCAGGGATAATGCCTGCGACTCAGTAGGCCGGCACTATGTATTTGTTGAATGAGATTGCTGGGCACAAGATGGGAGAGAAGGCAGGCAGGAAGGAAGAGTGGTGTAAGGATGAGACCTTCTGAGAACCAAGAGGAAAGGTCACCTCAAAGGTAAGTTTGATGAATCCATTTCTTACGGCTGCTGTAACAAGACCCTACGAGCTAGGTGGCTTGAAGCCCCAGAAATGTATTGCCCTCTAGAGGATTCGGGTCAAAAATCAAAGTATCAGAGCCGTGCTGCCCATAAACCTACGACTTTCTTTCCTCTGGTGGTCTGCTGCAATATTTGGGATTCACTGGCCTGCGGCTATGCAACTCCTATCTCAGCCTTTATTGTCTCGTGGCATTCTTCCCAGGGTGTCTGTTTTCAGATGCCATCTTGTAACGACACAATTCCTATTGGATTATGGCTGTCTCTACTTCAGTATCACCTAATCTTAACTAATTACATATGTGGCAACCCTAATTACGCCTAGGTTAGGATTTATCTACAATATACATTTTTTGGGAGATCAACACAATTCAACTGATAACAGCATGCATTTAAAAATCAATATGAGACACTCATTAGGATAGCTATTATTTAGAAACAACAGAAAATAATGAGCGTTCGCAAGGGTTTGAAGAGATGGGAACCCTTGAAAACACTGTGGTAATTCCTCAAAAGTTAAATGTAGAATTGCCATCTGTCCCAGCAATTCTACTTCTGGAATATATATATATGCAAAAGAATTGAAAGCAAGGACTGTAACACATATTCGTATATTTGTACCCGCGTGTTCACAGCAGCATTGTTCACAGTAGCCAAAAAGTGGAAGCAACCCATGTGTTTATCAATAGATGAACGGAGAAGCAAAATGTGACGTATACACACAATAGAATATTTTCCTTGAAAAGGAAGATAATTCTAACACATACTATGATCCTTGAAGACATTATGTTAAGTGAAATGAGCTGGTCAAAGTAAAAAGACAAATATTTTTGATTCCAGGTGTATCTGGTTTTCATATGCACAGAGACACACAGTAGAATGGCTCTTGCCAGGGACTGGGAGGGGCGGATGGGAAGTTAGTGTTCAAGGGTGCATAGTTTCAGCTGGGCAAGATAAAGAAGTTCTGGAAATGAATGGTGGTGATGATTGCAGAAGAGTGTGAGTGTACCTAAGCCACCAAACTGTATATTTAAAAATGATTAAAATGGTAAATTTTATGTTGTATTTTGCTCAAAATACAACAGAAAATCAAAATGAAGATCAGTAAATGGATCATTGCAGGCAAAGAATAGTGATGAGAAGAAACAGTGCTCCTGAAAAGTAAAGAAAGTGCAGGTAAATGAAAGTAGTTTACTTTGGAACTCAAGAATTTCAGCGGTCTTTCCCATGTGTTGACTCATCGTTCCACAGCTTGTTATTAAAGGATGGATAGTAATCTTAGAAAGTGCGTGTTTTGCTGGATGTGGTGGCACATGCCTATAATCCCGGCACTTGGGAGGCTGAGACAGGAGGAGTGCCACAAAGTCAGGGGCACCCTGGGCTACACAGTGAGACACTGTCTCAAAAAACAAACCAACCAACAAACAAAAAAACCCAACAAGTGTGTATTTCACACTAGCTTGTGTGTGTATGTAGGCCCTAAGCTTTCCAGAGGTTGAACTGTGATTTTTAAGGTCCTTTCTGATTCTTGGAGATTCTATGATTTTTGGCAATTTAAACTGAAGGGAACAGATATGGGGCCCAAGCTGTACCTATTACGCTTCAGGGAAAGAGCCTGGGATTTGCATCAAGCCCTGGCTTGGCTCTGGACAGCATTTTCTTTGCCTCTAACATTAACCTCGGGTTTCACATTTGTGAAAATGGGTAAAAGTCTTAACTTTTTAGTGATTATGGGAATGTAATGATATATATGAAAGCAATCTTTACCACTTTAACATGCTATTTATTATATGACATTTAGTAGTATGCACAATTCACCTTGAAAATTCAGGATATTGAGTAATACATAGCAAGGACACTAATCTGACTTTACGGAATGCTTGTAAAAGTAAGCTACATGTAAGGTATATGGTGAGAAGTGGAGGCAAATCTTAGCTTGCAGCCCAGAACACAAAGTTCACTTTACAGTGCTCAGGCACCCTCAGGTTTCTGACATCATCCTTCTTCTATGCCAGGGATCTATAATTGCTGCTTCTTTTTTTTAGTACATGTTTGTAGTACAAAATGATTGTGTTCATCATGGGGAGTTGGTACAGGTACATCGCACATTTGAATTGTTTTTCTTTATATTCTTCCCCTTCCTCTCCTCTTCTCTCCCCCCTCCATGTTTTATACGCTTCCTCCCCCTTTTTGTACATGTTTGTAGTACATAATGATCATGTTCTTTGTGGGGAGTTGGTACATGTGCATAATAGGTCCCAGTTTCTTCTTTTTAATCGCATTGCCCTGCCCTTATAATCATTGCTGTTCATACTATATGGCCCAATCATGTTTTTGTTTTGTAAGAGTAACACAAAGAATTCTTTTCTTGAACAATCTGAGTAAGGAGCTGCTACCATAATACTTTATTGCCTCCAAATAGTTGAGTGTGACTTTCCTACATAGAAGGATATGCTCCTATGAAAGGGTATGCTCTGTAGAATGACATGATCATAGAAATTAGAAAATCAGCACTGACACATTTCTACTTCTAATCTCAGATTGACTCGAATGTCATCAATTAATAAAGTTCTTTATAGTAAAGGAATCCAATCCAGGATCACACGTTAATTTTGTTATATTTCTTTTGTTTCCCTCAATTTGGAAAAATTGGGACAATTCCCAAGTCTTTCCTTAACTTTCATGACCTTAATACATTTAAATTTTGAAATGGGCCAAATACAGCCTGGTCACCCATCTCTGAAAATAAAATTTTCAAAGCCCAGCCAGGTCTATTCATTTATGTATTGTCTGTAGCTGCTTTTGTGCTACAGCAGAAGATCTGAGGGTTGTGACAAAGTGTGGCCTACAAACCCTAAAATGCTTATTATTGAGACTCTCACATAAAATGTTTGCAGCCCTCTATCCTAAACAGCACAAGAAGTTGAGAAAGAGAAAGCTGTAACTGTTGGAAAAGAACAAGACTGGTTTTAATTCATTTTTACTGCTTATATAGAAAGTTCTAGGGAATCTATAAAATAACTCCCAAAACTAGTAAGAGAATCTGGCCAAGTTTTAGGCTACAAAGCCAGTATTTTTTTTGTTTTTTTGAGACAGGGTCTTACTATATAGTTCAGCCTGGCTTTGAACTCACTATGTAGGCTAGACTGTCCTTGCACTTGCAGCAGTCCTCCTGCTTCAGGCTCCTGAGTGCTGGGACTCAGGTGTGGGCCACCATTCCCAGCTTAAAGCCAGTATTTTTTTGGGGGGTGCTGGGGATCGAACTCAGGGCCTTCTGCTTGCTAGGCAAGCACTCTAACCACTGAGCTAACTCCTCAACCCCTTAAAGCCGGTATTTTTAAAAATCTATTTTATTTCTCTATATCATCAACAAACTTTGGAAAATATTTTTAAAATACCACCAAAATAAAATCAGAAAACATAAAATACTTAGAGAAAAGGTAATGAAAGATGGGTGGTACCTGTACATTAAAAAGAAATATTCCTGAAAGAAATGAAAAATCCAAGTAGAGAGAAAACCATGTCCACTTATTGATAAAAATTGATAAGCTGTCAATTTGTCCCAAATTGATTACAGTCTCAGTGTTATCCCAATGAAAATTCCAACAGGATTTTTTTAAAGAAATCAACAAGCTGTTTCTTAATTTACATGAAAATGAAAAGACCCACTAGGGCAGCCAAAGCTCTACTGAAAAAGAAAACCTGAGTCAGGTGACTTATACCATATGATGTGATGTCTGTGGTCCCAAGATTGCCACTCTTTGAAGTTCACATCCTCGTGTGGCTCCTTCCAATGTGTACCAGGGTTGGTCTGTGTGGCCGAAAGAAAATGGCAGAGGTGATGATATGTGGCTTCCTAGATTAAGTTTTAAAATACTGTGACCTCCATCCTGTGCATGCTTTCTCTTTCTCCCATGATCTTTCTCTTTAAACACTTGCTCTGAGGAAAGCCAGAGTCTCTGTCATGAGTAGCATTATCAAGGGCCACGTGATAAGGCACCAAAGCCCCTGACCGGCAACCGGCAGGGAGCAGAGACCTCTGCCAGGCGCTCAGTACCGGACTTGCCACAGACCTTCCCGGCCCAGCCCAGCCGTCATGGGCCGCGACCTTGGCCAAGAGCTTGCCTGAAAACTCAGAGAGACCCTGAAATGTGAGCACTCAGCTTGGCTCCTCCTAGGTCTCCAGCCCTCAGGAACAGTATGAAATGGTAAGTGTGTGTGCTGTTTTGCGCGGCTAGATTTGGGGTAATTTGTTATGCAGCAATAGATAATGGATGCAAGGACTGACTTTTAATTCACAATAATTATGACAGCGTTGCATTGAGGTTAGAATTGATAAGTGGATCAGTGGAATACAACATAGTCCAGAAATAGACCCCACACATGTACTTAATTGGTTTTGAAAGTAAAGTCTATATAATTCAATGAGAAGAAGATAGTCTGTGCAAAAAACAAAAACGGTTGTGGATGACCCTTTGTCATATCGTCCACCAAAAGTAACTGGAGATAAAATATAAAGAACATCTTGCAACAGATGAAGTTTTCTTAGGGCAGTAGAGGCACAGTGATGGCTGTGTGTTAATTTGACCATGGGAGGATATCTATCTGTCTATCTGTCTGTCTATCTATCTATCTATCATCTATCTATCTGTATATCTCTCTATATATGATCTCTTATTGTTTTTTTTCTCTTGAGAATTCTGACTAATATAAGTATTAATCATAAAGGGAAATAGAATTTCCATGTTGATCTCATCAAAATTTAAAACTTCCATTCATTAAAAATACTAATACAGGGGCTGGGGATTTAGCTCGGTGGTTAGAGTGCTTGCCTTGAAAGCGCAACGCCCTGAATTCAATCCCCAGCACCAAAAAAAAAAAAAAAAAAACTAATACAAAAACTAAAACGCAAATCTCTGAGTGTCCTGAGTTGAATATCCTCAGGACATTCAACAAAAGATTTATACCTGAAATATGTAAATAATTCTAATAATTTAGTCAAAAAAACAATGCAATGTATTAAAATTGAATAAAACACTTGAACAGACACTTCATAGAAATATCTATGGTACAAACTACCAGAAATATATGAGAGTGCTCAATGCAATTAGTCATCATTAACATACAAATTAAGACCTCAGTAAGAAATCATTTCACACTAATTAAAATAGTTACATGTATAAAACATAATACCAAGTGTTAGTAAAGATGTGGAACAATTGGGATCTTCATGTATTATTGGTGGGAGTATGAAATATGCAACCACTTTGGCAAAAGTTCAGTAAGTTTCTTATAAAACTGAACATACCTTATTGTCATCCATGAATTCTTCTTGTAAGTATTTACCCAAGCGAGATAAGAGATCTATGTCCACAAAAAGACTTGCATGAGAATGTTTATAGCAACTTTATCGTAATATCCGAAATCCAGAAACAAATCAAATGTTCATCGATATTTGAATGGATAAACAGATTGCAATATATTCATACAAGGGAATACTACTCAGCCACAAAAAGAAATGCACTATTGATATATGCAAAAACGGTTGAAAAACAGTATATTGCCCCAAAGAAGCTAGACAAAATGGGTACATATAGTACATGTCACAATGAGATGTTTGCACTAACCTATTAGAATGCTGTTTTCACAAAGACAAAAGATAATGCGTTTTGTCAGGGATGTGGAGTAAAGGGAACCCTTCATTCCTATGTTGGTGGAAATGTAAATCAGTACAGCTACCATGGAAATGGTCTGAATGTTCCTCAAAAAATTAAAAACAGCAATACCACCTGATCCAGCAACTCTACTTTTGGGTATTTATTCAGAGGAAATCACATCAGTATCTCAAAGAGACACCCTCACCGCTATGTTTATTGCACCATTATTTACAATAGCTATGGCAGGGAAATAACCTAAACATCCATCTAAGGATGGACGAAGAAAATACATATGTGCGTGTGCATTTGTGTGTCACTTACAATGGGCTAAATTCTGAGAAACATGTCGTTAGTTGGTTTAATGGTTATAAGAACATCATCATAGGTTGTACTTACGCATACTAAGACAGGTATGATGTCACTAGGATGTATAATTTTGTGAGAAACCATCAAATGTGCAGTCTACCATTGACTGAAAAAGAAGGAAAAAAGTGAAAAGTCTGCAATTTCGGACAACATGTATGAACCTGGAAGAGATTCTTAGAGGGCAAGGAGAGCATAGAAAAGAGAGATGCTCAAATGGAAAAGAAACATGAGTGGAAGAGAAATTGAACATTCACTAGAGACGCTGGGTCTTACGCTGCCTTGGACTACTTACCCTTCCCCATATGTCTTCTCTGTAAGATGAGATTTTAGACTCGTCAAGGTTAGTGATGTGTCTCATAAGCTCTTGCATTTCCCATAGCCCCTAGTACTATCTTTTCTAGTTTGGTATCTTAGTTTGGCAAGTATTACAGAAAGAGAAAAAGAGAGGGAGGGAGCTGTGGGTTTTACTTTTCTTTCCTGGAATAGCCAACTGCAAATCGCATGAGAACCAAGGCCATTCTATAATTCCCAGAGCCTAGCAGAGTGTTGATACACGGAATAATAAACACTCATTGATTAACCAAAGTGTACACTACAGAGGAAAAGAAACGTGGTACTCTCAAAGCCCCATTGTCCCCCACACACACCTAGCAGTGGAAATGTTTAAATATGCTTTCTGTTGTTTTACAGCCGTTTGCATTTAAATTGGGCGTGCCACTATCACATTTTATTAGCTATTCCTCATACCAGCCCTGTGAGGTTAGCGCTGTTATCTGCATGTTACAGGCAAGGGCACTGAGAGGTGAAGCGACTTGCCCGGGATCAGGTGGCACAACGAGCCTCTGGGAGAAGTAGATTTCAGTGTATGGGTTCCCTGTTTGCATGGCGGGTCCACACAGCTCTATGGCTGGGGACACAATGAACTGTGGATTTTCCACAGCAGACTTTGAAAATCACTTTAATGGCACTAATTCCATAAGGGATCATTGAATTAGAATTGCAATTGTTTGGCCTGGTTATTTTTTCATAAGGAGACTTTTTTAAAGACTGTTTAGTGGGTTGCCTACACCTGAGGTCCTTGAAATGATTCACTTCCTCTGGAGATTCACCGTTATTTCCTGCTCACCTACTGGGAAGTCCCTCCCGCTTTAGCAGCCTTTCTGTAGAGCCCACCACTATAGCACAATCTTGAAATAATACTGTATTTGAATCAGAGTAGAATAATTTTGTAAAATTAGAAGGGACCTAGGGATTATCTAATGAAGAAAAATATAACATCTCCATAAACTTCCTAAAATTATATATACAGGCATCTCCTCTTAGCTTTGGGGGTTATGTTCCAAGATCCTCAGTGGATTTTTGAAATTATGGATAGTACCAAACCCTAAATACACAATGCTTTTTCCTGTACACACACCCCTATGCTACAGTTTGGATAACAAACAAGAGATTTAAAAGATTAATGGTAATAGTTTAAAATAGAACAATTATAACAATATACTATAATAAAAGTTTTTATAGTAGCCCAGTGTGGAGTTGCATGCCTGTAATTCCAGCACTCCAAGAGGTCAAGGTAGAAGGATCACAAGTTGGAGTCCAACCTGGGAAACTTAGTAACTTATGAGACCCTGACTAAAAATTTAAAAAAAAAGAAAAATTTTTTTTAAGAGCTGGGTATGTAGCTCAGTGAGAAGGCTCTGGGCTCAATCCCCAGTAGTTCCTTCCAAAAAAAGTTATGTTAATATTTCCCTCTCTCTCTAAAAAAAGGTTACTTTAATACATTGCGATAGTCTATTGGAAAACAGAAATGGCTACTAACTGACTAAGGGAAGGGTAGTGTACATAACATGGATACACTTGATAAAGCGAAGATTCATGTCCCAATTGGGATGGAGAAAGACAGTGCAATATTTCATCACACTACTCAGAACTACACACAATTTAAAATTTACAAACTCTATAATTCTGGAATTTTCATTTAATGTTTTCAGACTACAGTTGACCAAGTGCAAGGGAAACTATAGAAAATAAACCATGGTGAAGAAGCCAGCTGTATAAATAGTTATGACTGCAGATGCGTACGGCATTTTCTTTTCCTGAGACCAAGCTTTCAAAAGCTCTCTTTAGAAGGGAGTGTGTCCCAAACAGATGGGAAAAGTGAAGCTGAGTGAGTTTAAGGGTGCTCCTTACGCATCACACAGCTGAATCCCGGCTCTCTCTCACAGTAGCAGGACTCTGATCACCATCTCTGTTCCCGGACCCTGCATTAGCTTGAAAACTGACATTCATGGGCTCGTTAACTCACTGACCTCATGCTACAGAATTGGTTTCCCCAAATGTTACCCTTTCTCAGAGGAAAGCATCAGTCTGGCCCTTCCCTTGTCTGAATTGATCCGCGCTCTGGAGCCTGGAGGACCTTCAGTGGATGGAGGAGCTCACACTTCTCAGTACCCTTTCCCTTAATAGCAGAAGGGAGTGGTGACTAGCAACACTATTATTGCATCACTCACTAACTCCCTATGTGACACCGGATGATTCAATTAAGACAAGAGGTTTTCAGCCTTGGCTGTACTTTAGATTCACCAAGGGAGCTTTAAAAAATCCCCTGCCCATGGCCAGGCCACACCCTGGACCAATTAAATCCAATTCTCTGGAGGAAGGACTCAGTCAAAAGTGCATTTTTAGAGCTCCCCATGTGTTTCCAATGTCCAACCAAAGTTGAGAACCACTGATAGAAATAAGAGAGTGCTGGGGATTTAGCTCAGTGGTTAGAGTGCTTGCCTTGCAAGCACAAGGCCCTGAGTTCGATTCCCAGCACACACACAAAAAAGAAATAAGAGGGAAAATTCTTGTTTCTTAGGCACCTATTATGTACCACATGTTTTACATATGTTAGCTCACTTATTCCTAACTCAGAAGGGCTGTTTAATGTCCCTAAATTCACACAACTGGAAAGTAGCAAAGTCCAGCTCAAAAGTCAGGTCACTGTGATTCCCAAAGCATGCTTTTATCACGGGAACAGACCATTTCCAGAAATCTATCTGCAAAACATAAATTTAGTACAGATTAAATACAGAAACACCCATTAAGACCCTAATGCATAGTAGGTGGGTCTGAAAAATCTCTGGCTCTGTCTCTCAGTCTATCCATTTTTCTAAAATGTTCCTCCTGGCCCATGGTCTGACATGACACAATGACTCTAGGTAAGAGAACTTCATGTTAATTCCAGCAGCTATGTGGTTATAGTACCTTCTGGATATACTAACCAGTTATATCAGAATTTTATTGTCTGGGGATATGTCTCATGAAACATAAATTGATGAAATACGTAACTGAAAATATGTCCTACCTATTACATGCATTTTATAGAGTCTCTTAAATTATATTTTTTAACATCTCGCAGCCATTACTTTTCTCTCCTGTCACTGTGGGATAAATGGGGATTCCCCACTTAACTGACAGGAAAGTTGTTACGGGTAGCATTACCCTGTGATGTTATTGTACCTTGATGTAATCAGATCATACACAATCCATCCATCCATCCTCTTTACAGGACTATAGCAGGAGATGGTGCCCAGTAATTCTAAGATTCACACTCTTTTCCAGTCTATTTGTGAGAGTCATGAGTCATTAAAATTTTTTTTCCCCGAATTAGTGGCTTTCAAACAGAGATGGATAGAGCAGGGGCTTAGGCAAGATGAATCCTCGGGGTGGGACTGGCGTTGGCATCTGTCTGGGAGGGAGGACAGTGATTTGTTAGGATGTCTCTCTCCCTGCTGACAGGCGCTGAAGGAATAATAGTAACAACAGACAACATTTCTGGCAGCCGTTCAGGCCAGACCTGGTCCTAGATCAGTGGTGGCGAACCTATAGCATGCGTGGTGCAGCAGGCTGTGGGCATCCCTGAAAGCTCGGAAAGATTCACCATCACCACCCTTGATGCTCTGCGGTGAGGATACCAGTTTCATACCAGGCAGGCCGGATCCAGAGTCCGGTTTCTGTGCCGAGTGGCCTACGGTTGGCACTCCGCACCTGCAGGTTCCACATCCACAGATTCAAACGACGAAGATGGAAATATTTTTTTAAATGCATTTTGTACTGAACATGGTTTTTTTTTGGTCATTATTTCCTTCAGAACTTGGTGTAACAACTATTTACATAGCATTAGGTATTATAAGTAATACATACAGAGATAATTTAAAGTATATGGATGGCGTAGGTTATATGTAAATACTCCCTCACTTTGTATAAAGGACTAAGGTGTCCTCGGAGTTTGGTTTCTAAAGTTTGCAGGAACTAAGCCCCTGATGCCACTGAGGGATGGAGGGAGCTTGGGAGCCATCAGTGGGCTGGCAGGTTGTCAGTGAAGACTGGGGAGTGAGGGTTTGTGTCAACCTCAGGGGAGGTGAGAGTGAGACGTATGGCCGGCACAGTCCATGCCCTTGTCCTTCCTGTTTCCCCAATTTCTCCAAATCACTGCTCACCAACCTCCATCTGAAAGAGAAGGAAACACAGGAAGATGGACACAGTCTTGTGTGAGGTTGGCCGTGTGCCCAACATGGTTTTCAGTTCATTGTACACATCAACTTAGCAAAGTTCAGTTGCTTGCCTGCGGTGGGACTGGATGGGGACCAGGCAGTGTGACTGCATGGACTGTGCCCTGAGCGTGGGCTAAGGGAAACACCAGACCTTATCAAGCTGATGACGTACAGTGCCAGGCTTTGCGTTCTCTCACTTTCTACTCATTTTAAGAGATTTGTAGTTGAGATTCTTGGTAGGATGTAATTAATGTAACCCAATAGTATGGGTTCTCTTCAGGGAAAAGTAGGTAGCCACAGAAGGAGAGGGCTAATTTTGGAGAACTCTCATGCATTTATGTGTTTCCATCATCTTGGTCTGGACCATGTCTGAGCACCGCACTCGTATATTTGTTCTTCATGTTGGTGAGGGGAGGGAGCCACTCTCTGCTATCCCAAAGCTCTAATACAGAGGTAGGTTAACACCATCCATTTTTATGTGACAACTCCATAAATGGCCAGGGCAATTCTAGGACAGGTGGGACAGCAGGGACTCTGCTCAAACACAGAATGCGGGGGCTCTGTTTTTCTCAAAACAGGGATTTTGAGGATACCCTTTTCCTTGACTTCGAGGTGGCCAGGAATAATATCCAGCATATGAAGATGGCTCTTATTGTTGTTGTTAGGGGAGGAGGGTGGATATAGATTTTCACTATGTACCCTCGAATGACTTCAAACTGACCATCCTCCTGTCTTAGCCTCCTAGCTGCTGGTATTATGGGTAGATGCCATCGTGCCTGGCTTTTAACATTTTATGTATTTATTTGGATGTGAAAGGTTTTCATATACTGTGAGTTGGGCTCATCACTTCTCATATTCTGCCAGCTAGAACTCAGTCAAATGGCCACAATGCAGAGCAAGGAAGGCTAGCACACCTGTGCCCAAGAAGAAAAATGCGTCTTCTTACCCTTTATTTTTATTTGTTTTGTTTTTGTGTTTTGTTGCTGTTCTATATCCTGCCACAGAGTGCTGAGAGTTGCCAATGGAAAAAGCATAAGAAGTAGACTCTCCTGGTATGATCCATATACTTCGTTAATTCTAAGTGTGAAAACAGTAATATCTCATTTTTATTGAGTACTTACCATGTACCAAACTACTGGATCGTTTACCTACACTGCTGCATTTAACCCTATAGCAGCCTTGCACGTGGGTTTTGAAGCATATTGATTGTTAGTTGCAGTGTTCTACAGTTCTGCTTTTCTAAAGGTAACAGACAGCCCCTGCAGGACCATTCAGCACCCTTCTCTTCCTTCTTGGGCATCCCAGACACTGAGTGATAGACTTCCGTCTGGCTTCTGGCTGGACTGACCAGTGGGAAGCACCAGAGGGAGAGCACGCTTGGGTCTATTAGAGTTTCAAGCTGCTCTGTGGTTTGGCAATGAATTTGACCCTATCTATGATCACATAGCACCCAATCTCCCCTGGCTACAGAGCTCACCAGGTTCGCAAAAAGTCCCTCTGTGGTCCCTTAAGGCCCAGGAAGACCATAGCTTCCCGCTAATGATAATCTCCCGCCCTGCACCAGTCTCTCCAGCCCTGGCTGTCCCTGCACCTTTCCTCCCCTCTGTCAGTAGTCTATTCCATGAACTCGCCTCAGTTACCCTTGGAGAGTGCCATCTCTTTGCCACAAGTTCCAGACTGAGTCTACAAAGTCTTGGCCTTATATAACACTGCTAAAAAAAAATATTGCATTTCTTATGGTGTATTTTTTGAGATCAGGCAGACCTAGTTATGAAGTCCAATTTGATCACTTATTATATGATCTTAAGCCACTTACTTAGCCCATTGGAGCTATAATTTACTCACTCATAAAACAAAAGATTACGGTTTGTGGGATGAAAAGAAATAATATGCTGGGCGTGGTAGAGCATATCTATAATCCCAGCACTCTGGGAGACTGAGGCAGGAGGATTGCTAGTTTGAGCCTGCCGTGGGCAACTTAGCAATTTAGTGAGACTCAGTTTCAAAATAAAAAAGATGGCTGGGGATGCAGTTCAGTTTTCAATACCCAGTAGTACAGAAAATGAAAAAAGTAATGATGTGAGTAAGTTAGCATGCCTGGTTTTGGGCACATGGTAAGTTATGAATAGAACTGGAAACGGCAAATGATGTTATGGGCAGATATCAAATTCAATAATTAAATTATTAAATTAATCTGTACCTATTGATCTGACAGATATTTTTTCAAAAGTGACACTTCGCAGTGTGTACTATGATGTGAAGGTCGGGGCATGAGCGAAAATACACGATTTGATAAAATCTTTCTGAAGGACATTTTATCTGCGAGTATGTAAAGCCTAAAATATGTGCATTCTTTTCAATTCAGCAAATCACATCAGGAAATAAGGAAATAATCAAGGAGGCATCTACAAACATGTTCACTCTCCTTATTTATTATAGTTAAAATTGGAAATAACAATCATCTGATAATACAGAATTTAAAAACCTTGGAAAGTCCATCCAATGATGAGTAGATGAGTATGACTGGTTGGCTACAGCACACTGGTGAGTAAAAGATTCAGTTACAAAACAGTATTTGTATTCCATATTTTTGTAAAACAATAAAAAGGGGAAGAATTGAAGGAATGTATGTTGAAATAGTAATTTTGGTATTTCTTGATGACAGCAATAAAGGTGATATTTGTCCCGCTCATTTTTCCCCCCTGTATGTTCTAACTTTTCTACAATTAACACTGTATATATAAGCTTGCCTTTGGCTGCAAATAACCAAAATCCAAACTATAGTGATTCAGTACCAACATCGGAAATTTTCTTGACTTTTCCTTCTGGCCTTAATGTGGCCCTTTTCCCCAGATGATTACGTGTGCATTCAGAGAGAGAAGCAAGGGGATGGGAAGGACTAAAACAAGGACAGGAACGCCATGATAGTCTTAAGCCTAATTGGACAGATTTGTGTCACGTGACCATGGCTAGCTGGAAAGGGAAGAGAGGAGTCTGGGAAATGGTGTTGAGTCAGCCACTTGGCAATGTCTGCCATAAACAAGTATGGCTTTTATAGTTAAAAAAAAATTAGAGTTTCTGAAATTTTAAAACAAGTTGTTTCTTTTTTTCTCCACACCTTTAATGCCTCCTTCCCTCCAGGCACCCTTCCACCCACTCGGGCTCCAACAGCCAGCAAACTCATGCTCTCGGAGCCAAGGGATGATGAAGAATGAAGAAACTGGAGCTGAGGCCCTAGCGGTGGGAGTGGAGAGATAGGCCACGTGCCAGAGGACCGGGAAACCAAGGAGCTGTCTTGTTCAGTCGACCTCAGCTGCTCTCTCCAGTCTGAGGTTCAGGGTCTGAAAGCTTATCGGCAGAGACTTTTGCAACTTTTGTACTTCTGGCCTTGCTCTTATTTTGTAGACTGTGCAGACCTGGCCCTGGCATTTCCTTGCCCGCTTGGTCTCAGGAGGCCTTCCCAAGTAAGCGACACAACCACGAGGCCTGAGGGGGGATGGACTGCATGGCAGGCTGCAGGTCCTGGCTGGCTGCTTCCCTGCTCCGTGTCCCTGAATCACTTACTCTGAGTTTCTGCTTCCTCCGGTGCAAAACGGGAATAAAGTAAGAGCCCACATTTCACAGGAATGTTATGAGAGATTAGATGAGTCAGTATTTGTCAAGTGCTTAGAAGGAGCCTATCACATAGTAAGTTCTATGAAAGTATTTGTTTAATAAATAAATAAATCCGAGAAAGGCAGAAACAGCCATGAACTGTCTGGTGCTACATCTTACTTGACACAAAGCTATAAAGAAGGGCTGAATTTTCTTTTGTTCCCTACGGGCTGCACTACATGGCCTCGATGGTAGGAGGGAAGGAGAATGCACAGGGAACTAAGAGCTTAAAGCACCTGCTGGGTGGCAGACTCGCTACTCACGTTATTGGTAGCAACTCGTGTGAGGCTTAGAAAGTGAGTGCTATCACTGCCCTCCTTTTACAGGTGGGAAAAACCATGGCTCAGAGGGGTGAAGTAACTGACCATAGCCATATGCCTCTGGGAGGTGGAGCTGAGAGTCAACACAGGAAAGTGTAACTCTAAAGCCTGGACTGTCCATATTAAGAATGATGTGGTTGGGTGTGATGGCATATTTCTACAATCCCAGCTCTCTGGGAGGCTGAGGCAGGAAGATTTCAAGTTTGAACCCAGCCTGGGTAATTCAGTGACTTAGCAAGACCTTGTCTCAAAGTTTTAAAAAAGGACTTGGGATGTAGCTCAGTGAGAAGGCCTTAGGTTCAATTCCCAGTGTTGGGAGAAAAAGAAAAAAGATGTATACCGGGGAGACTTCACTTATTTGATCCTAAAAGGTTAACATACAGTTAAAGTTAAAGATGGTTGAGATTTTACTTAAAAGGCCCTAGTAACAAATTCTTCTGTAAAATGCCTCATTCCTATATATTTAGTTTTGCAAGTTTGAATTTGCACATACTGTGTTTTATTACAATATGGTGCATCTCTATTGTTTAAAAAATAAACTCCAGACCTAGAATTTAGCTGAAATTCTGAGAGTCATGGATCTCTCTCTGCTATATGATCTAAAGACCTCTCTGTGTGTTCTAAAATAGCGGAAGCTCCATCGTAGCTTTACGTCACCACCAATAGATGTCTGCTTTTGTTACCCATTCCAGCATACTATCTCGAAGCTCCAGCCTAGTTTTGGCCAGGTGAAGTCATCAATAATTAACACCAGGAATATCTCGTGGGCCCAAATTCCTCCCTAGCTAGCAACAGAATTCTTTCTGCTCTCTGATCTGTTCCAAAGACAGAGAACCAACCATTATTGCTCAACATTTTTATTAATGACTGTGATCACGTTTGAGCAAAATAGACGTGTTCAAAGGGAGTTCTTTCCCTTTAAGAAAAAAAAAAGAAATCCCTAAACTCCACCTGCCCCACCCCTAGCCTCTAAAATTCTGGAGGCTGATATGAAGCCAAGATTAAAAAGAATTGAAAATAAAATAAGCTTAAAAAATACTTTTGTTCTCAGCTCACGTACACTCCCACCCCACGTTACAGAGCCCCAGGGGATCTACAGCCAGTGGCCTCCAGGCCCTACGAGGGAGTGGCCCTGGCCCCAGTATTGGTCAGCCTCCAGCCCTCGCTCAAGCTGACCTCCCGTGGCAGCCCCCACCTTCTTACCCTGACCGCTTCCCCTTTTATACTCTGGGCTTTCTCATCCTCTGCCAGCGGGTTAGAGGGTACAAATAGAAGAAGCTGCAAGAGACTGCGGAGTGCATGTCTTGTGGGTGGAGCATGCTCTAGGCAGGAGAGACCAGAGAGAGATTAGGTAAAACATTAGCTGCGGCCTTTTGGAGGCAGTCCAGTGTCTTTGAATGATTTCTTTATGTGCTTTGGGTGCTGGGCTTATCCGGCACTGGGACATGCACCCATTCGTTTTCACAAGGATTTGCCACATTACAGTTCTAAACGTGTGAACTCCTCACCGAAGGATATCTGTGTTTTTATCATCTTGCCCCCACATCTCCCTAGAGAGCTACAGGGAAAAGGACTCCAAGCAAACGAATCGAAATCACTAGGTAATGCTCTAAAAATAATAAATGCTGTTATTGTCTGGATCTCTTTCAAGTTTGAGCTTGTTTTGTGAGCTTGAAGATCCGTATGTCAAACCGCATGTATATTATTTTTTATTAGAGGGGAAGTGGACTACTGCATAGAAACAGGTAAATTATTGAAACACACAAATGTGGTGACCCTCACAACACCTGATTGGATTCAGCTAAGCTAACTGAGCAACTGGGCCGAGAGTGGGTAGCATCCATGTGTCCTTGACTTCTCTCCATCAGCCAGCCTTACAAATTGTGGTAGGCTACAGGGCCAGTTCTCCAAAAACAAGGCTTGACGAAGTCAAGGCGTAGAGTTAGTATTGTAACAAAAAGGAAATAGATGCTGTGTCTCCTTGGGCTTCCCTCACCTACTAACAGAAGGTGTACTATTTCTAGAGAAAGGCAAAAGAACTGGGAAATATTGAAAACAAATTCTAAAAATTGAATAGATAATAACAACAAAAACAGGCAAATATTACTATTATTGTATTTTCAAAACACCTTCTGGGAGATGAGTTCCAAAAAATGTTTTATATGAAAAGACTCTTGTAGTTGTTGGGTTTCTGGCTCTCAAAGTCTGCATGCATCCCTTGAATGAGACTGGATAAACCTCAAGGTGAGGCTGAGAAGAAAAATCTGTAATGGGAAAAAGAAAAGTGGTGGCGATTGAGTGAATTCTCTTATTTTAATTAATACAGTTCTCTGGTTTTCAATTGGCTTTTCCTACTATTAGATGCTCCTAAATATCCATGATCCAAGCATTTAAATATCTGGATGCAAACCACCCAGGGCCCTAGATGATCATTTATTCACATCAGACAAGGGTATTAGGTCAATGTGATTGTGAGAAAATAAAAAAATAAAAGCGAAGACTCTTTTGGCTGCATTGTACATGTTCCTTTGTTTCTAAGTCTCATCCCGCTGTTATTGGGCTAAATCACAAGGATATTTCCCACCTAAGAAACCTCATCTGGCCTGAGACTGCTGCTTTGGTAATTCCCGCATCTTCATTCCCAAGAAGGTTGATTGCAGTGTTACTAATCCAGCCTTCGTTAGCCAGCCTCCATTAATCATGGCTGGCAGGAGACACCAGAGGGTCATGGGTAATTGAATTCCAGCCAACCTTCAGACCTAATTCAAATCAACCCTTTGACCTCTTTTCCTGACCAAATCTGCTGCCAGAGCTAGTCAATAAATATTGCTTTTAAATTCAAGGAAACCTTTCACAAGTGCCTACTACGCATTAGCTCTGTGAGGGAGTGAGGGATATATCCGTTATCTCACTTCCTTCATTCATTCTGTCCACACTTCCCTGGAACCCAGACACAAGGAATTAACAGATAGTGGAGAGGAGAGTAAGGGTCATCTGGAGGTCAGTGGAGTGGGGAAACGTGTGCTCTCCAGACACCCTGACTTTCCATCACTGTAGAGATAGATCTTTAGTATTGACGGAAAGCCTGGTGCCCTCTCCACACGGGAAAATGGATGAGAAGCCTTTCCCCTTCTCTCAAGGAGAAGCTATCTTTGGTTTCCAAAGACTCCCATTCAAGCTCTCACTCCACCATATTTGATACGGGGTGTCAGGTATGTTCTGTCACCTCTGTGGGTCTCAGGGTCCTTATCCGTGATGTGGAACACATGTGGGTGTGTGAGGGGAGGTGGTTGCACCACTAACCTGGCCAGAACCTGGGCAGAATTTGGAGATTGAAATAATGGGTTGGGAAGCTCTTGGTAAACTACAAGGCTCCCCGCACCTGGGAGGTTACTCCACACCCTTTCTGTTAAAACTCCAACCAGCGGTCAAACCTGTAAACAAAGACAGGGGAACAAAGATTTAGACAAACAGTGAACACTCTTAGTGTAAAGAAGTTTGGCTGGACATTCTTAGTTCATTCATCAAGTCCTACAGTATACATTTGATGAAGAATTAGCTGACGAGATGTGAAATATTTTGATGTTAAGAAGGAAGAAGTATTTCAGGCTGTAAACTACACAAGCAAAACACAAACTAAATAAATTGAAAAGGCTAATCTTGTCCAGGTATTCAATAAGCAGAAATCATAAAATAAAAAAAAAAAAAGAAGTTTGGCTGGAATGTCTCAAGAGTCTTCTTTCCTTATTTTGTTTGGTGAGTCTCTGGATCACCTTCATGTCTACGGTGTGTACATGTGATCTGGGTTTTGCCACCAGAATGCTTTTGAGGCATTTCATGGTTTCCAGAAAAATGCAGTCATTACTTCCTCATTCACGATGAGGGCACACCACACTCCCCCTCCTATTTCTCATCCCCAGACAGTTCAAAACCAGCTCACCAGTGACTGGCAGTGTTCAACCATCACCAACCCTCCAATCCATAAAGAAGGTAGCACTGAATTGCTACAAATAATATTCTTGGCAGCAGTACTTCTTTTTTTAAAGGAGCGATGAGTCAAGGTTATGCAGAGGTTTGTTCAGGGAGAAAAACGTGCTTGAATAGTTTACTTTCTCGTTTTAATTCCAAAATGATGTGAGGCCCTTAAGCTATAGCAAGCAGCCTGGGGACCCTGAGCAGCCCGGAGAGGCTGTGTTTAAGTGGTAATGTTAATGGCATTATCTCTAGCTTCTGGAGAAGTGTCTGCTGCTGAGAGATAATTACCCAGACCAAGATGAGGTATCGTGGAAGATAAACACTAAAGCAGAGACCTCACTATTTATTTTTCTTGCTGCAGTGTAATCTCCTCCACTATTTAACTTCATTAGCACCCCTACTATCTTGGGGCCACACAATTTCACTTAAAATATAGAAATTAAATAATCCAAACCCACATGTAATTGTAAACAAAGTTGCTGGAGATGTGGGTTGGGATTTTTTCCTGCTTTATTTGGTGGCAAACAAGTGTTTCCTTCTTACTCTATTCTTGCTTCTTTCTTAGGATAATGAGAACAGCATTTGCTAAATGCTCACAGTGGACCCTACATTGTGTGGAGTCTTCCATGTACATTGTTCTATGTATATGTTTATTTCCGCACACAATAGTTCGATGAATTGAGTATTGGTGGGGAAATTGTGTGTCACAGAGGTGAAGTAACTTGTCTTCAAGGTCAAATGACTCATGAGCTAGAGTGAGGGTTTCAACCCTGGAAGATTGGCCCCAGCTGTTTGCAGAAAGTCATGAGACCACACAAATGCCAACGTCTCCAGTTTAGACACTACTGATGAGGCCAACAATTTTATTACCTCCACGGCTGCTGATGCTGTCTTTATTGAAATGACTGCCAAATCTCCCATCCGGTCCTTGGTGCAGTTTTGTATCTCTGTTTTATTGAGAAAGTATTTGCATTCAATCCTGTATGGTCAAGATGAAGCTTTTGAACTTGTCCCTGAAGGTCTGTGGGTTGGACAGGTTCCTTGTCATCATAAAAACTACAGACAGAAAACCCTGAAAGAATATTTCAGTGTGCATCTGTCTAGCCTCTACCTAACTTAACAATTGTTAACATTTTCCAAGATTTAGTTTATGAATCAATCTTTTTATCTATTTTTTTTAACCATTTGAATGTTCTTTTCCGAACCTATGTCACTTCAGCCCTAAATGCTTCAGTGTGTGTCTCCTAAAAATAGAAAATGTTTCCTATATGACCACATGACTGTTTTTCAGACCTGGGAACATTAACGGTAATTCCTTTGTATCATCTACTATCTAGCCCACAATCTCTGTAATTTCTTAGCTGTTCTCCCACTGTCTTTTATAGCTATTTTTCAAAGAACCAAGTTTCACATAGCAGATTGGTAATAATATCTCTTTAGGTGCTTTAAAACTAGAAGCTCCTGGAGAATCTAGTTTCTGGACAGTTGAATTGTTGTCTATTCCTGAGAGTCTCCACTGATCCCTGTGGTCAATTCTCAACCAGCCCTTTAGTAAGACGAGGGCTCCAGAATTTCTATAGGGAGGAGCTTGAGAGGGGAAGCAAGAAGTTACAAGGAGTAGGAGTTACAAGGAGTAGGAGTAGGAGATCTTTTGCATAACAGAAACATTTAAAGGACAAACTGAGATTGTCAATTTATTTGTCACATATGCTACCCTGAGGCTGCCTCTTCTATAGAAGAGACAATAAATGGTACATGTGAACCCTGCACAAACTATCTTCAAACCTTAGCTTTGCTTCTTCCAAGCTGTGTGACCTTGAACAAGTTAATCTCCCTGTTCCTTAATTTTATCATTCATAAAATGATGGCATATTAATGAAATATAGTTCACAGAATTGTACTAGAATGAATTAATAAACACAAAGCTATGGAAATCCTGTCAGAAACAGAGTGAGATGCACATATGGCAGCTATTATCATTTTGGATATTTTTCGCCCACCTTCTATCAACTTCCTTCTCCAGGCACTTCCTGGAACTGAAGACTCTAACATTTCTGGCTGGCTGATGGCTTTGTACCTTGTCCGTTACTTGGCCTTCAATTTATTCTGGTTGGCCAGGGAAATTCACCCTCATTCTCTTTCCTCTCTCTAATCCTCTATTCTTTTTCCCAATTTTTTTTTAAATACCCACTTCATTCTACGTTCTTCTGTTAGACTGTGTGTCTAGTTCAGTTTCCTCCCTTTTCATATGGTGAGATAGATTCATCCTTTGGTTTAAGATGAAGTTAAATTTGTTGTTTATAGTCCTAAAACACTTGCCTGCTTGAGTGGGCTTGAGGCTTCTTGACCCCCATCCATCCATCCATCCACCCACACATCCATCCATCCATTCATCTATCCATCCATCCATCCATCCATCCATCCACTCACCCATCCATCCATCCATCCATCCACCCATCCATCCAGTCAGCCACTGATACTCTTTTGAGCCCGTGAGTAACTGGGCACCAGCTAGATACTGAAGATATAGCAGTGAACTAGGCACGGTCTTGCCTATGTAAAAATAACCAATTACACAAAGTGAATCTACACTGCTGTTGGAAACCAGTCCAAGCAAATAGTTTTGGAACCTCCCTGTCCCCTGATCACACATGAGAATCTGAGAGAGTGGTCAAAGGGGATGTTTGTAGGTCAGTTTCTCCAAAAGGGTATTTTCTACTGTCCTGAAATTCCTATTATTAGAATACCACCAGAGCAGCTAGAATCATTTCCTGCTTTCCCACAAGTCCTTGAAACATTTCTAGACTCTTTTGAAGTGTTAGCTACTACTATTTCCACAAAGGTACATGTCACCTGACACAAGTTCTTCATTTGAAGAATGGAGGATGATAAAAGTACCCACTGTACAAGGCTGTCATAAACATAAAATGAATTAGTATTAGTCAAATACTTAGAACGCAGCGTTTGATAAAGAAACAAAAGTGAAGTTGTTGAGGGATTATGACTAAGTCAGTCATAAGAGAATAAGACTCAGAGCAGGTGAACTTTGAGGGGGGTAAGGAAGGAAAGCTAGGAGCATGAGGTGTGATTTAAGCAGCAAATGAGGCAGAATCACGTGATGAAATTGTGGCGAGAACAAAGAGAAAGTCAAAGATTAACTCTGACTAATTCATAATTTAAAACGACAATAAAAAATATTGACCCCATCTACTTCCTTTACTCTGCGTTCTGGACTCTAAGCAACCACTTCTAGAACAAACGCATCGTCATTTGGCATGTACTGGCAAGGAAACTTGATGAGGGACGATTCTCCATGAGTCTCTTGTTTCTGTACACCTTGTGACCACCTTTGTTCTAGCATGTATTTTCAAAAATGTTTGTATTGAGAACTGCTTTGGGAGAGGGGCAGTCTCTCCCTCCAAGAGCAAAGGGCAGAATGTTTACTGACATTATAAGATGCTCGGATTCCCTAAGCCCAGGTTCCTTTTGGTGCCAAAGCTCCCTGTGGGTACAGGAGTCACCTGGCCCTCTTCTCATCACCCTGCAGGAACTGGGGGTCAGGCAGGTGACAAATGCTGATGCTCTGGCAGCTGCTATTGCTGTAAATTATAAGGTACACTTCATCGCTGACCCAAGAGTCTCATGTCTTCATCCTTAGCCAGAAAATGGTGACAGACTAACATGGTAACTCACAAATAGGGTAAATTCTCAGTTCCTTCATAGTTCCTGGCAACTGTTACAGTCTGGGTTTCTCCTATTCTCACAGCGCCAGGGCAAGCAGTCTGACATGGTCCTTTGAGAATCAGAGTGGCCATATTCTGTGTCACATGATCCTGCTAATTGGACAAGGGAAGGCATGTGAGCCAAAGGCAAGATATAGGCCGCGTGTGCCACAGCAGGCTGTTTGTTATCACAGAAAGCTCTAAAAGGTTCACCATCACCGATACAGGCTAACGAGTAGCCCATGAGGTTCTCTAATGTGCAAGCTTTGCCCATTCGTGGATTTGTGGCGAGAGTGGTTTATTGGACCACTCAGATCCTCTGTCTCAGGAATTCGAATTCATTATGCAGAGAATGTTCCTGTTATAGTAATGGGGGCAGCCTTGGCAGAGGCAGAGGCAAACAGTAGCTGTGCCAGGTGAGTGACAATGCACTGGAATAGGGAGGAATCTCTCTGCCAGTAAGAAGACCAGAAGAAAACCTTCAGGAAAACCTCCCTCTAATGTACTATGGTACAGTCTCCCTGAGCTTTGACCTCAAAATTGTTCTACCTCTCCCCTTTCTCTTCATGACACCTGATTGCTCAACGAGGCCTGTTTTCTTTAAGGTCTGGCAGAGAGGCTGAAAGAACTGCCTATTTCCCTTAAGTGATTGTCTTTCCAAACAATAAAGAAAGGAAGAAGATCTCACTATCACACATTGCAATTGTTACTGCCTCCCCAGATCCTTCGTTTTCTCAGCTACCCATCCAGATCACCATCTAGAAATGGGCCCCTGCTCATTTCTCACATCCAGATCTCCTCCTCACCCTCTTCTTCCTCCATAATTCAGATCTGTGTGCCATTTGAGCAAGAACAACAGGTTGTACAGTTGACCTCCTGCCAAATGGGCCCACTTGTGACCAAAGCCTGAGAGAAAAGAAAGCACAAGAGAATTTCTCCTCTCAGGCTTGCTGTTCCCTTTCTAGCCTTAAATGCTTCCTGTCTGATGACTCCCCAGTGGTACAGACTTACAATGTCTCTGTCTGCTGTCCTTTCCTCTCTTCCTTTCCACCCTAGTTCCTCTCTGTGTTGTCTCTGGTCTTCTTGAAACCTTCCTCCTGCCTCCTTTACTGATGGGGACTGAATACATGCCACCTGCGGCCCAGGAATGGCTAGTGGTGTGCCCTGGGTCACGGCAAGCTCCAGGCTCCTTCACTCCACACTTCCTTTTTGGATCATCCTAACTCTTCTCTCCTACATTGCGCCTTTCACTCTTGTGGGAAGAATCTAGACAAAGACAAAAGCATTTTAAACGGCACAGTTTTATTTTCTACAACGTGGGCTTCTCCCCATGTGCATTTAATCTTTCTACAAAGCTATCTCTGTCACAGATTTAGGGTTGAGTGACCAAGGTTGGATTGGTCGTATAGCATTTTGGGATGATATGAGCACATTGCTGCGGCAAAAATGTATCTTTTCAAGCTAGTCTGGTTGTTGAAGTATGAGTCAGTTGAATGAGCTTGGGCAGAGAGGGGGCAACAGCTAGAAGCCCACACGTGTGGCCATCTCTCAGGGGGATGGAGGTGGGAGGATGCAGACCTGGGATGCCAGCACAACATTGTCAGTGTCAAGGAGCAAGGTCCATAAGGGTCTCTGGACCGTTAGCGAGACCCAGCTCATGTAGAGATCAGAGTTTAGAAACAGGCAGCACCATTTAAAAAACAAACAAACTGAAACCCAATTTTATGTATTTGTAAAATTGCACAAATTATGTGTGACACTGTAGAAACATCAGGAGATATATTGGGGAAGTTAATAGACCAAAAGTCATCCATGATTTTGCTCCTCAGATGCTGTTAACAATTTACTATACATCCAGCTTTATTTTCAATGTGCATTTCTATTTTGCACACACACATGCATAAATGGAGACATATTACATATTCTCTTGTATATTCTTTTTTAGTTTTGTTCATACAGTAACCAAAAAGGACATATTCACAACATAATTTTAAATGGCTACATGACTTTCCATTGTATGAATGGTGTCTACGTTATTTAACCTACTGCCTGTTTAATCCACTTATGGTGTTTTCAGTGTCTGAGTTTTTGTTCTTATGAACCATACTGTGGTGCATGTCTTTGCTGTACTTCATTGAGCAGTTGTTTGACTATCTCCTTGAGATAAATTTCTAGAAAGGGAATTTCTAGGTCAAACAGCATGTCTCTGATTAAAGTTTAGATATGTATTACAACAGTGCCCTCCAGAAAGTTTTAATCAATTTATAGTGCTGTCATCAAACAGATTGGATTTTTGGGGGGTGCACTTTTGCTGGAGATCAAACTCAGGGACCTGCACTAGCTAGGCTAGCACTCTACTACTTGCGCTAAATCCCCAACCTACAGATTGGATTTTCGAGCAAAGGTTTTAGAGCAAGCTCTATTTTAAGGAGAAGTTTGAGAATCACTTCCTGCTAAAACTCATAAACTGTCTTAATCTATGGGTAGAACAGGAAGTACTGGCGCTTGTGCATGGCTCTCCTTTGACGTTGTGGCATAGGTGGGATCTGCCACATGGAAAGAGTATCCTTGTGTATGTGGTCATAAAAGACATCAATTATAAAAGCCACCAAAGACCCACAGTTTTCAAACTCCTAGAGAAATAAACCCAATGCAAGAATGCTGAGTCAGAAAAATAGGTTAGCTAAGGTAAGTGTGTTCCAGTTTTTATTACTGCTACACAACAAATTACCATAAACCTAGGGATTTAAAACAATGCACATTTACTATCTCACCGTTCCTATGAGTCAGGAGTCCCCCAAGCTTAGCTGGGTCCTACAAGGCTGCAATGAAAATGTCACCATGGACTGAATTCTCACCTGTAGGACCGACTAGGGAAAGGTGTGCTTCCAAGCTCCTTTAGTGTGTTATGATTTGTTTCTTTGCAGCTGTAGGACTCTGGGAAGTTTGATTCCGCAAAAGCATCAGTGAGAGCAAGATGAAGATGGAGTCTTACATAATGCAATGGAATCAGAGGTGTGATATCCTGATGATTTTGCCATATTCTATTGGTCAAAGAAAATCACAAGTCCTAACTACACTCAAAGGGAGAGAATTAAACAAGGATGTGAATTCCAGGACACGAGGATCATGGGGCACATTAAAGTTTGTTCATCATAGTAAACAACTCTCAAATCTCTCCTTGAAGTGTTTTCCACATGAGTAATCAAGGAAGCTGAAAAACTGGGGAAATGCAAAATCAGAAACTCGTTGACCAAAAAAAAAAAAATTCCATGTCTTTCATTTTAAGCGGAGGTGGGTAGCACAGCATTCTATAAACAATACTGGGCGTATGATAAATGTGACATTTTCAAAGGTATCCCCCAGACCATGTGTTTTATGTTTTCTTGAGAATTCACTTGTACATCCCTATGACTAAACTATTTTCTCCCAACTTTGTCTTGTGGAATGAGGTGGCATATTCCCAAACCTACGTCACGATGACCACAGTTGAGACATTTTCCATGTGAAACTGTGCTAGCTATTCTCATGTCTCTAATTACTATGTCTCCCCAAGACCTAGCCCTGAGTCTCCACAACATTTTAAAAACCTTTAAAACTACAAAAAGGAGCAGGCAGTTGAAAACAGTCTTTAGAAAACATAGTATGAATCATGTTATTAAAAAGGAACACTAAAGGAATGTCCCTTTTGATGTCCACATTTTTATCTTCATTTTTTTAACCTCTAAGGAGGGATACCGTTCTATTATTTCATACTTTTCAGTTTAGTCTAATTAAGTATTTCCTTAATTGCAAAGTATCTGTAATGCAGCATTTTCTTAAGAAAACATTGTGTACTTGATACATCTTATCACTGCTAATAATTAGTATTATTTCAGATAACTTCAAAGTCTGAGAGAGGAGGGGAGGAGGAGAAAATTCCTCTCAAATACTAAAATCCTAGTCCCCTTGTCTTTCTCCAAGTGGTTCCTCTCCTAGACTTACAATTAGAGCAAAACAAACTGTGATGATCTATGGGTGAGTAATAAATGACTGGCAAGATTGGGAGCTACATTCACTCAAGAAAGACTGAAGAGACTTCTATAATGCTTGAACTCTGTATAACTTCTTCATTAATTAAACAATTTCCTTACAAAGGAAAACAAGGTAAGTTGTGTGTGTGTGTGTGTGTGTGTGTGTGTGTGTGTGTGTGTGTGTGCATACCATGAAGATGGTGATGGGTAGTGTTCAGTCCCCCGTTTCCCTGCCAAGTCATGGCCCTGTCCTTGGTCTCTCAAGGAAGGAAGAAGCCTGGCATCAGGTTAGCCTCAGAGGAGCTGACAGGGAAAGAGGTTTAGACTCAGCCGGGAGACTGGGGTTACCCTACCTGTGTAGGGGCAGGAGACTGGGGTAGGGTTAGACTCAGCCAGGGACTGTGTTTTGAGTGTTGTACTCTTCTTTGACAGGAGACATGAAAGAAGAAATGGTGGTTCTTGGATAAAAGGGGTCCTGGGGCCAGGAATTGGGTAGGGAGGGGGGTAGCCAGGAAATGGGGCAGGAACAGGCTGGCACTTTTTAGTAACAGTTATTCTGGACTTTATACTTAGACCCTTTAAATGTTAGAGGGTGTGATTACTGTTGTTTCCATGCAACCTCAGTGTATTTAAATATTATATCATTCCAACATGTTTTAAGCATGTATTAGATCCCTAGAACTGCTATAATAGAGTTCCACAAGCCGGGTGCCCCAAATAACAGAAATGTATTGTGTCACATTTCTGGAGGCCAGACATCTGAAATCATGCTCCCACAGAAACTAGGGGAGTCCTTCCTTGCCTTTTCCTAAGCTTTGAGCAGTTGTTGGTATTTCTTGCTTTGCAGGGCTATCATTCCATTACCTGCCTCTATTGTCACATGCAGGGCATGTGCATGCATGTGTGTGTGTGCGCTTGGGTGTGTATGTTCATTCTCAGCTTTTACAAAGACATCAGCTCTTACAAAGACATTAGGGAGTACTAATCCATATGACCTTCCCTTGACTAATTCCATTCACAAAGACCCTTGTTTCAGTCAGTTTTCTGTTGTGATAACAAAGTAGCTGAGACTGGGTTATTTATAAATGAAAGAAGTTTGTTTGGGTCATAGTTCTGGAGGAAAGAAAGTCTAAGAGCATGTTGGCAACTGTTGGTGAGGGCATCATAGTATGGCAGAAGGTGAGAAGCAAATGAGAACACATAGAAGAGACAAAACACAAAGTGCTGACTCACTTTATTACAATTGCTCTCATGGCAACTGATCCAGTCTTATGAGAGTGAGAACTCATTCACTGGAGAAAATCATTAATCCCTCTCAATAACCTAATCACCCTTTAAACGCCCCACCTTTCACCATGACCACCATAGCAATAAAATTTCAATATGAGTTTCAGGGGGGACAAACCATGTTCAAATTCTAGCAACTCTATTTTCAAATAAGGTCATATTCTGAGGTTCCAGGTGGATGAGAATGGAGAGCACACACAAACACACACACAGGCACAAGCACACACACAATTAAAAACCGCTATCCAATTTAATTTAGTCTTTATGTTGTAGTGAATTCGATTTGGAGACAAAACCAGTGGATTTCCACTGGGGAAAGAGACTGATCTGAAATAGTCTCTAGTCTTTTCTGAGCCAGCAAACTTGATCTTAATTACTCTCTTCTTCTGCTGACTATATTCTTCAAACTACTGTTTTCCTATACATCCTATGTGTGTGCATTCCCTCCTCTCTCTCTGTCTCTCTCTCTCTTTCTCAAGAAGGGAGACTTTGGAGGTTGTTTACATCTTCTCCTCCGGTACCTGCCCCATCAGTGATGAGCACCACACAGATGTAGGCTCTTGATACGCATTTGTAAGGGTTGGCGAGAAGTAGTGTGTGTGTATGTGTGTGTGTGGCGTATGTGTGTGTGCTTGTGTGTGTGTGCTTGTGTGTGGCCTGGAAGACCAGGAGTGACTGAGCTTTTTGTCATAGGGATTCAGTTCAGGAAGGCGGACAGAGGACAGTGACACTGGAACCCGATTCCAGTAGATAACTCCCTGTTGTCCTTAGCAAGGGGGGTCTTATAAAAACTCAGTCATCATGTGCCGAGGACGTTTGGGGCCACATTTTGCTCCATCAAGGGGTCTGCATAGTTCAGGACACATGGAGTGTAGTCTCAGAATTAGTCATAGCAGGATCAAATGTGCAGAGAAAATGTAGTTTCTTAACATTCTATAGCTGATCCGTGGCCCTTATGTGCCCTCTAACTGCTGCACTGTAAGTAATGGGATGTGCTGGTAGGACTGAAGTTTGGTCCAGCCTAGTAAACTCAGGCTGTTCCAGTAAGTCATCTCTTTGGGGTGAGTCAGTTTTTCCAGTTTACGCCATTCTTCCTGTTCCTCTCCAAGATGGGATCTGGGCCTGTGGAGGCTCAAGGACTTTCGGCTGTAAAGGAGAGGGAAGCCCCTTGAGTTGTGCTTGTCTGTAGCTGTCAGCCAGCTGGCATTAGTGGGTGCTTGGGCTGCTGTTAGCCAGACTGTATAGAGGAAGTTCCTGCTGCAGTGTGCAGCTGGGACACCGTGGCATGTTTTCTCCTGGTCTGGACAGGGCTCAAGGACCTCCCAGCTGATTCAGTCTTGTCACAGCCCTCACTGGCACTCTGGCCTCTCTGGGATCTAATGGGAGTCCTTTCCAGGTCCATAACAAGCCAATGGAAGGGAATTTGTCCCTCTGGGGCCAGGGAACAGGCACTGGCTGGGTCCCAAGAAGACAGAGCCTGGAGCTCTGCTTGTCCCATTCCTGGCCACTACATCCTAACTTCAGTTATTCTCAGTTATCGCTTTGGTTTGGACCAGAATAGAGTCCTGAGAATGATGCAAATGTGCTACAGATGGTCCCCGACTCATGATGGTTTGAGTTAAGACCTTTTACTTTAGGATGGTGCAAAAGCAATACACATTCAGAACACACACTACTTCAATTGTTGAATTTTGATCTTGTGCTGGGCTAGCAATGTGCTGTATGATACTCTGTGGTGACCCTAAGCAGTAGCAGCCAGCTCTGGCTCCCTGTCAGCCATGTGATCACCAAGGTAGACTACCAATACTGTATAGCAAATTGTGCAGCTAAGATATGATGTTTGGTTGGTTAGTTATATAAATGCACTTTTGACTTAATGATATTTTCAACTTATTATATTTTAACCTATCGGAGTATGATGCTGTCCTAAGTTGAGGAACATCTGTATTACATTGCTTCTCTGAATCCCAGGGATGAGCAGACCCTGGAGGTGCAGTAAAGGTTTAAACATAAAAGGGAGAACAGCTGGGGATAAAGTGTGGCAGAAGGCAGACAAACCAAATATGAAGCATTCAGCTCTGACCAATGCCATGCAATAGGACTTCCTGCAGTGGACAGAGGCCGACCGTGCACCGGCACAATGGTAACCATTAGCCACACGTGGCTCTCAGGCACTTTAAATATGACCAGTGCTTCTAAGGATCTGAAAATTTAATTTAATTTAATTTAACTAGGATCATTTAAACTTAAATTTAAATGCTTGCATGATGCTAGTGGCTACTGCGCTGCACAGTGCAGCTGTATCCTCTACCTTTTGTGTGGGCCTTTTGGTGGTCTGGGGAGGCCCACAAACTACTTCTCACACTTATGTTTTTAAATGAATAAAATAAAGTAAATGGGATTGACAGTTGTCTAATAGTTACATAGTTAATTTTTTAGTTACATTTGAAAAGTATTCAAATATTTTCATGGTATAATAGTCTACTTATTTATCAATGTATTAAATATCAATTTACCAGTGTGCTAACTATCAGTTTAACAGTGAGCATAGTGATCATAATTTTGATATAGTAATGAAAAAATAATGTTTGTGATATTATATACTATAAAATACCATGAAATATGATTTTTACTGTTGATAAATTCAAATATACTGCTAATATTACTATGGCTTAAGTTCAGTTAGGAATTAGTGAAATAAACACACAATTCTTTTCCCATCAGTGTCCGTGAACCTCCCAAACTCCCTTCACAGACCTGTTGTGGGTGTATGGACCCAGGCTAAAAGTCTCCACTCCAGATTTACACAAAGAAGATATGGGATGCCGGCCCCACACCAGGTAGCTGTGGTTGTAAGACCAGGTTACAGTTTTCAGCAAGCTTGTATTTGAGTGGAGGAGAAGGCCAATGAGTCCAGCCAAATAATTTCAGATGGTAGTAAATGATGTAAAGAAAATATAATGGAGTGATATGAAAGAAGGTACCGATCAGCAAGGTCTCTAGAAGCTGACCTTTGGATTGAGGCTTGGTTGGAAGAAGGAGTGAGCCATAGAGGATCTGAAGGCAGCACCTTCTGAGCATGAGGGTGGCCCTGTAGTAAGAGGTCCTGTGGCTAAAGGGGTGGACGTGATTAGAGAAATATAATCCACAGGGAGAGTATCACAGAAGAGTGAGGTGGGGGGCAGCATCCAAATCAGAACTGGAGCACTGGGTTTGTGAGTTATCATCACAGAATGTCAAGGAATTTCAACTTTATTCGAGGTCCACTTAGGACGAAAGGTGGGTTAGCTGGTCCTCTCAGTAAAGGACAGATTAGATGGGGAGATGGAAGCAGGGAGTTCATGCAGAATGCTGCTGTAGTGGGACAAGTGTGAGGTAATAGTGGTGGGTGACTCAGGACATGGTAATGCAGATTGAGAAAAGTGAATGGACTCAGGACATCTTTTTGGGTATAGCCAATAAACCACAAGTAGAGTGTGTGGAGTCCCAGAATGACTAAGAACAGTGTGGTTTGCTGAAAGAGTGGCAGGAGAGGTAGATGTAGGGGCCAAATCAAGAATTCTTTTTTTGGTTTATTAGGTGCCAGAAGAGGAGATGTTGGGTATAGGAATGTGAACCTCAGTGGCAAGCTTATGATTAGTGCTATAAAGACGTATTAGAGTCATCATTATATAAATTGTATTTAAATGATGCAATTGAGGGAGGCCAACTGAGAACTGCATTTTTACAGAAAAGAAAGGGCTAGTTCTGAACTCTAGGAGAACTGAGTATTTAGGATTATTTTGTTGATTATTTATTGTGCACCCATTTTGGTCTGGACTTTCGGGTTGATAAGTGCTTCCAATAACTACAGTACAAAGCTCTCCAACCAATAACAGCTCCCCTACTGATTTGAGAAATTGACTGTGGGTTGCATTGATGACCCCACAAATACCTCTAATAAAATGCAATTACACTACTTGCAAGACTCATTACCATACACATAACTAATATCGCAGTGATGCTTCCTGGGCATTTACCGTTCTTTTCTGGTGGATCCAGTCTCTTTCACTCTTCTTACATTTGAAAAATTGACCTGTTTTATAGTCCACCTTGCTCTACAGATTTCACAAGGAGCCATCTTATGGTGTGATCTGGAACTTTCTTAGAACACATTTTCAGAGCCTGGTTTGTTGGCCATCCTGGGAAATTCTGTGAGCTACTTATTATCCCTTAATAAACCCTTTCTCTGCTAAACCAGTGTTGATGTTTGAGTTTCCCAGGAAACAGACTCACAGACAGAAAACTGTGTGTGTGTAGGAGGGCTTTTTTTTTTTTTTTTTTTTTTTGAGAGGAGGTTCCTTCAAGATGTGAAAAGCAAAGAATTCAGAGTAGGGCACAGGATGGGATGGGGAGGGGGCTTAGCTGTGATGAGGTTCCAGTAGCATCGTCATCTGATCCCATGGGGAGCCCTAGAGCTGGGGGACCCTTTAGAGTTGCCCCGACTAAGCCAAGGGGACTGGGATTTTTTTTAAAGTCTCCTTCCTTATCTGTAATGATTGAACACAGACTGCCCTAAAGAAGGGACATGAACTTGGATGAGGTAACTCCCTCGGGCTGAGAGCCACTCCTGGTCCAGGATGCAGTGGAGACCGTCAGTCAGCAGCAGTGCTCCCAATCTCCCCCACAAGCTTTACAGTTAGCAAGCCCATCATCATTACCCTGAATTCTAATCTTAACACCACAGTCACTTTCTTCACAATTTGAATAAGAAATTGAAGCTCAGAAACATTAAATGAACCACTAGAGAGGAGTGGAGATGAAACTCAAATCCTAGTCTGATAATGCTAAATCCTTATTTATTTATTTATATTTATTTATTTATTGCCTGCCCTGTATTGAACAGTGCAGAGAACAAGCCAACCTATATGACAGGCAGTCACCTATGAGCCCAAGTAGGGCTTTGAGAGCTTTTAAAATTTTGAGTCACATCTTTTGGGTCTTTCCACAAGATTATTTCAGGTTTTCCTGGGATTTGGGGCAATGGATTCCATTTGGGGCCAGCATTTATGAAAGAATCTTGTTATGGCTTGTATCTAGATGTCTCTCCAAAGCCTCATTGGCTCATAGGTGGGGCTTTTCAGAGCTGGCTGGATCTGTGTTGTGATACTGGGATTAAGTGTGTGTGGTACTAAATTAGCTCACTGATTGGAATTACCATAGTTCTGGGTAGCACCATCCAAAAGGCTGGTGCCCTGGATGAGATAAAAGGAAGTGCAAGCCGGCTGCTTGCAGCTCACTGCTGCTGCTTGTTGCCTTCTGCTTGCCACACCATGAACTGTTTCTCTGCGATGCCCCTCTGCCATGCTACCCTGCCTCAGAGCGAGCTAATATGGACTGAAACTTCTACAACTGTAAAGTGAAAGAAATCTTTCCTCCTTGAACTTTGGGCGTTGAGTATTTTGTCTCAGCAATGAGAAAAATAACCAAAACAAATCTTATCCTATCCTGGGGGGAGTGAGGAGGAAGCCCCTAAAGAGTAGCCAAAGCCCCATGCCAAATGCTACCTGGTCATATTAGGCATTTGTTCCTTCCTGCATTTATGTTCCCTCCCAGGGTCTGGGTGAGCTTTAAGCTGTGCCAGTGAAATGTGCTTCCATGAAATTTGGAAGGCAGAAGAGAGGTGGGACTTTTCCTGCAGCTGTGCAATAGACATGCAAGTGCCAACCAAATCAAGTGGCACCAGCCAGACCCGCCTTCCATTTCCTGGTCACCAGTGTCTGGAACAGAGGTGGCAGTCACATTAAATGTTCTAACTTCCAGCTGCGGCTGCAGTGATTGACCTTGAGCCAAGAGTCTGGTAGCCATCCTTTGATTTCTACTTCTCTACCCTTCCAAATATTTGATACACACTTTATTTCTTCTTTCTGATTGCAATACTCGTAAGGTTTTCTTTTTCCTGTGTTGAACCCAAGCATGACACCAGTCAGCAAGTCCACGCCCACACAGGACATTGGAGGGGAAAAGCTCTTTCCCCAGAGAGCAACATGGAGAGGACCACAGAGCAAACCGAATCCCTGAGTGCTGAGATGACTCCTTGGGGAAGTCAACTAAATCAATTGTAGAAACTAATGGGTTTTACTGTGATGTTTACCTGCATGGACATATCGTGCCTTGATTATGTCTGTTTTCTCTTCTGCCTTCTCTTGGGAGTGAGGCAAGAGGACTACAAATGACAGAGGACAGAGGCTAATCAGATGTGAGCTAAGGATATTTCTTACACTCTTCCCTCCTACCCTCACTCCCTTGGCCTTCCTGTTCCCTGATAGTCTAATTGCTTGTTACATGAGAAGCTTGTTTTGCTGCATGGATAGTAATACTCAACCTTTATGACTCTGATACTCAGTCCCAGCATTGACATGTCCTGTACCTTTTTGATTCGGCATCCTAATGTCATAGGGAGATAAGGTGTGAAATCTCACCAGAACACTTCTGGGCCCACGATGTTGACAAAAAGCTTCTTTAATAAAGCAGATGCTCAGGAGCCCATGACCACTGGCAATCAGCCAAGTGTCAGCCAAAAGCGGAGGCACCAAAAGCAGAGTAACAAAAGAGGAACACTTGTGGGTCATGAGTGCCACCCCTGAGGAATGTAGGAAAAGCAGTTGGCTTTTAGAAATCAAGTCATTTGGATTTGTAGCAATCAAAAACAGAAGGCTCTTTTCAGAGATGTCATTTATAGAGGAGGAAAGGGCCAAAACTGCAGCGTATTTTGCTCTACAAATTCAAGCATGAAATGGATATTCAAGGACAGCCTGCCCACAAGTGCAGAACCTGGGACCCAGAAGATGCTATGAAACCATGGGTTGAATGCTACACAAGGTGGGAAAGAACTAAAGTAATGTACAGGCGCCTTCCTTTTTTAGCAGGAATCACTATAGTACCAAGTTTCTACTCATGAGTCTGTTTCCATGTTCCAGGCAACAGCTGGTCTCACTTTATTGCTGTGGGTACAATGAGTTCTAGTAAATCCTGTGTAGTAGATGTATTCATATGCTCCATCCTTTTTAACAATCTTCTTAATTAGAGTGCTGTCCTTTTAAGCAAAGCATTTATATAGTTACTTTATTGCATTTGACTACAGTGTTAGCTTCAATAGACTTAATATAATTTTATGGGTTTTTTAAAAATTGCTGTACAATGAAGAGAATTTACTTTATCATCAGTATGGAATTATTCCCCTGGACATTTAAAAGCCATTGATGGTAGAGGCTTATGAATTGCCATTGAGAAGGAAAGATCCTAAAGATGTAGTAAATGGTGGTAGCTCTGCCAGTTATTAGCTTAATTCTGGAGCTTCGATTTCCTTATTTATAAAATGAGGCCAGTGTCTTCCTTGCCTGCCTCATGGAACGGTAGTGAACGTCAAATAAGAATTTGTCCATGAAAGGGCATTATCATTTTGTGCATTTCCCGGGCTATTACTACTTATTATGGGCAGCCCCTGTCCACACACCCATGTGAAGGTGGTGCCGGTGCATGGACTTTAGAGGCAGTAAGGTAGATTGAGCCTTTCAGATGCACAAATGATGGAGAGCAAAGGGAGCTTGGATGGTTTAGAAAAGATGATGGGGCATAGCAGAGAGGAGAGGAGGGCCCCAGGCATTTCAAGGAAGAGGGAAGAGGGCCAGGAGCAATGAGGACAGTGTGGCATTAATCAGGTATTAGTGACGGCATGGCACCTGCTGATATTCTGATAGATAAGTCTTTGATCCCTTTTCTTTATACCAAGTTGTCTTCCAGGTTTCTGCCCATCCAGCCTTGCCCAAAACCTCATTTTACATTAAAAATTAGAAAATTCTACATTTCAGCAAACAAATCTTCTATACTGTAAAGCAGTAGGATTCCATTTATCAGAGTTAGATGTTTTCTCCCACTTTAAACATCAATGAAATCAATCTGAATGACCAGCCTTCAATTATCCACACACAACATAGTTACATTTATTTTGAGCAGTATAATTTCCAAATTTTAAGAATTTTAAGAATTATGAAGTCCCTCAGAGTACTGTTTAAATTTATTTTGTTGGTTCTTTGAGGCAGAGTGTCACTGTGTAGTCCAGGCTGGTCTCGAACTCACAACAATCCTGCTTCAGCCTCCTGAATGCTGGGATTACAGGTGTGTGTGTCACCGTGCCTGGCTCCGCGTACCTTTTGAATAACACTATATCACCATTGCTCCAATATACATTTGTATCATTTTTCTTTGTCATTATGCATCACAGAGCTAAAAGCATAACAGTAACTTTTAAAAATCATTAGCCTGAAATCCACTGTAATGTCCAAAATAAATTCAATAGGAAAATTCAGTTATGCCACACCCAGCTGTTTTGCCTACTTCTTTTAAATATATCAAAGTTTCAGTGCATTCTAAAGTATCCTAAAGTAACATATAAAGGCAGTAATAGAATAAAAAGGTCGTTATACTTGGAATCTGGAAACATAGGTTTGAATCCAATTTTAACACTTTATAGCTGGGGAAGTTTGAGCAAGTGACTGTAAATCTTGGGCCTCAGTTTGCCAAGTTCTTAAAGTGAGTGTCACAGCATCTACTTCGCAAAACGAGGCTCAAACTTGATAATGTGGGTAAAAAGCTGTGGAAAAATTGATGTTTGGGCCTTACTTTATTATGTGCTCTAGTCATGGACAGATGTTATTATTTATTGGTGTCTCATTGGTATCAGAAAATCTCAAATACTGATTTAAAAACTTCCCAGCTGCAGATCGAGGTGGGTGGGAGCCATTCTTTCCTTCTTGGCTTCCTTCCCGTCCTCTCTCACTTTAATATTTAATTTAATAGTGGCCATTCCCTTCTTGGCTGACCTCTTAATTAAAGATCAAAACACAGAGTCTTACTGGCAATTTCAATCCATCTATCTGCTGTCCAAATATGGAAGCTTTTGTACATCCCCGTATGATCCTGAGAATCTGTACCCTGTGAATCTGCAAAGGGAAATGTGGAGCACTCTTGCACCTTTGTGTGTGTGAATGAAGACTGTTCAAGGAATACAGCTAAACATAATGTCAATGATTTTCTACACCAGAGTCTTACTGACTCTGAGAGCCTTTTCCCTATATAAATCCAAAGCTGAATCCAGGGCAAGGTGAAGGAAATGTTAAACTCTATGCAGAAAACAATGTGAAAACGTATTCCCATATGTGAGGACCTAGCACAGGCCAAATGTTGGGACTTGTGTGTGTATGGGGCGAAGGGGGCCACAATCGGCACCATTTTTTCTCATCTGTGTTCTGAACTAATTGAGGAATAAAATAACAGTTTAAAGCAAGTAGAGAATGAGACATTACCTTCATTACTGATAATCTTAATATGAGAACATAGCTGCTAGGTACAGTGATACATACCTGTAGTCCCAGCGACTTGGGAGGCTGAGGAGAAGAATCGGTTGAGCCCAGGAATTTGAGATCAGCCCAGACAGCACACCAAGACCACATCTCAAAAAAAAAGAAAAGAAAGAAAAGGAAAGAAAAAAGAGGAACACGGCTAACAGCTAAAAATAGCTCCTCCTAGTACTTTCTAATATTTAAGACTGGGCCTTTTACATACAAGCAAATGGGTTTGATACATGCAATCATGGTCAGATCTGCTGCAAAGGTTTCTCCCACATGTGAGACTAATGATGACCTATCCTCCCTGCAGGTGGACCCACTCCCAAGGGAAAGGGAAAGAGAAGAAACAGGAGTTCAGGAATGCGTGCACAAATCCAACTTTCAAATTCCTCCTTAAGGAGGAGTGAGGACGAGGAGGAGGAGGAGGAGGAGGAGGAGGAGGGAGTCAGTGGAAACCCCTTAACATAGATGGAAACATCAAATCCAGCAATGAAGAATTCCTCTGTGAAAGATCAACCTGTCTTTCATCTTGAAAGTACATTTCTGTTAGAGAAGTTAATGCGAAGTCTACAATATGTAGCAATTGTGCTTCTTGAAGCTGACAACTGGGCTAGAACATCCATACTTTAAGAATGCTTGTATATTGCAAAATATTTGGCTGCCACATGGATCCTCCCACTTCTCATAATGCTTTCTCCTCTAGGCAATCTACCCTGCTCATTATAAACCCATCTATCAACCCAAGCCTAGTGAGACAATGGTTGAAGAGCAGTTGGAAATGGGGAGATTGAGCAATGGCTGGTTTCCAGATCACAGAGTCAATGCTATGAAACAATTTGCAAGATGGCACTTTCCCCCCTCCCTCTGCCTGGATTATTTCTTAGTGTTCCTGATTCTGCTGGCAGGAGTCCAGTTGAATTCAAGAAAGCCATATGAAATCCATCTCGAGTGTTGCCAAAATAAATTGTTAACCTTATCAGATGTAGCACCAAAGAGTGTTCCATCATAGTCAATTTTCTGTTTTGTAACCATTCCCCTTTGCTTCATTCAGGATCTGCCAAGAAGAGAGGAAGCCCATATTGCACATGCCACATCTTGTTATCTGACGGAGGAGAGAGAACGGGGGTAGGTCCAAGGGTCAGGATGAGGGTGCCCCTACCACTAACAAGCAATGTTTATTGTAGTCCAATTTCAAATATCCCTCTGGGTGTATTAAGCATTTTGAGACCTTAACTATATCCTTTAGCATTTGAGAATTTGAGAATCTCATGGAGGTTCAATTTGTGCAGAGTGGAGATGACCAACACGATGCATTCCTGCAGATTTCAATATGGTTTCTTTAGATGCAAATATTATATAAAATGACTGCAATTACTTCCACTATCTAGTTCAGTCATGTGAAACCAAGTTTAGCTAGCCAAGCACTTAGGAGAAATAAAAAAGTAAGTGGTAATTAGGAAAGAGGTGATCCAGATTTTTTTCCAGTATTGGGGAATCAAATCCAGGGGCACTGTTCCACTGAGCTATATTCCCATCCCCACCCCCACTCTTATTTCTTTTTATTTTGAAACAGAGTCTTACTAAATTGTCCACTTGGAACTTGAACTGGTGATCCTCCTACCTCATCCTCCCTAAGTGCTAGAATTATAGGCAAGTGCCATTGTGCCTGGGCAGATTTTCTTTCTTTCTCTCTTTCTCTCTTTCTCTCTTTCTTTCTCTCTCTCTTTCTTTCTTTCTTTCTTTCTTTCTTCCTCCCTTCCTTCCTTCCTTCCTTCCTTCCTTCCTTCCTTCCTTCCTTCCACAAAAGTCAATAGATGAGCAATAACCAAAATTTGTCCTAAGGTAGATTATTTCAACATAAGCATTTTATTTTATTTATTTTTTTGCTGGGGATCGAACTCAAGGCCTTGCACTTGCTAGGCAAGTACTCTAACCACTGAGCAAAATCCCCAGCCCCCAACATATGTATTTTAATAATAACAGATCCTTGAGAACAAACTGAATTCTTTTGATTTGACTCTGCACCCCTATACATTTATAGTATTCTACAGGTGTTAAAATGAGCATGCTGGAGGGCTATGCAGCTCTTAATACTAATTATGGCATAGGACCTTTGTATTTAGCAGAACCAAAAAATGGATTGATAAAGTTTTTTTAAAGGGGGAATTTTTGTCCAAGCCACAGATACTCAGGTAAAAAAATTCAACACTTTTTTTTGGTCTCCATTTGTTTTAGTTACTTTTCTCTCATTGCTGAGACAAAATACCCAACACACAAAGTTAAGGGAATAAAAGTTTATTTGGCTTACAGTTTGTAGAAGTTTCAGTCCACAATCAGTTGGATCCCGGGCAGGTTCGCATGACAGGCAGGCAGAAGGCAACAAGATGAGCAAGGGGAGCAAAAGAAGAAGAAGACTAGACAAGCCTCTTTCTGTCCCTTATATCTTATCCAGCCGATCTGCTTTTAAAGTAGGTGGCTCTCACACCCTTAATCCTAGTATCACATCCTTGATCCCAGCAGAACTGTGCCAAACCAATCAGTGGACTAATTTAGTAATCACACACCCTGGATCCAGCCCCTTCTGAAAACACCCCACCTAAGACCACATGAGGCTTTGGGGGGACATCTAGACGTAAACCATAACACCATTTAACCAAAGTTCAACTGCTTTTCAAAATCAAACACAAAGTTGCTGTCATTTTAAAAGCAGGTTGGTCCTGGTGGCTCCCACCGCATCTACTCTTGGAAATGCAGCTCGATTTCAGTCTCAATTAAGCAGGTCCTATTCACCAAGTTTCATTTTCCATGACTCATTTAAGCACAGTGATTTATGCATGCTGATCTGTTCTGATTTAGAGATCTCACTGCTCTTCTAAATTTGGAAATGAATCCAACCTGAACAGGAGCCCTGACTCCAAGTCTAAAGTAGCTTGGTATGGGGAGGCATTTATTTAGCAAGGCCTACAGGATAAAGCAGTGTGGATACCACCACACTATACTTTCAACTTGAAACTCCCAAATGTGAAATTTCAGTCCATGCTGTAGGTTCGGGCAGTGGGGCTCCTCACAGGGGCAGCGTGCGTGAGGTGGGGAGAAAACGCACACGGTTTGCGGTGAAGTTGAAACCATAAGGAAGCCAGCTGCAAGATAGGTGACTTTTTATTATCACCAGGTGCTGGACAATCTTCTACCGTGTCAGAGATGAAATAACTTTCCTCCGAAGGTCTTTTATTGGTCTAGTTCTGTGCGATTGCTGTTCTTGGTGTTGGATGTAATAATACGTGGTTACACCTCACACGAACAGATGCTCTTATTTACCCTTTAACACATATCACATTCTGCATGGCAGTTACCTTGTGGTGATGCCTTAGCCCCACCACACAGCTCTAGTCACTGTTCATTTTAACAGCAAGTTCACAAAGGTTGTGGCTCACTGTATTTATTCATTTTTTTCTTTAGATTCGGGTTTTTTTCCCAGTCCCCATGTTCAGTAAAAGAAAAATTTTGTTTGCATTTTCCTACTGGCCATTATTATCACTCAATTCATGTCGCAACTATTCCTGAGATAATGTTGTCATAAATACATTGAGTACACTGTCTCGGCAAAAATGTTGAACGCTTCTACTTTGAAAAAGTACACAAAGTGATCGAGGGAGCTTATTTGTGGATGAATAAATGAACAAACAAATCCTGCATTTTTATGCAAAGATTTGAGAGAGGCTTTTAAGAAATATCTACCAGAAAAATGCAAAATGCAAACAAAACATCAAATTGTAGAAAACAGAAGTGAGGGTGAGGAAGCAGACCAGAGTGAAGGAAGAGAGCGAGCTTACACATGCTGTCAAGTCTTCTGTTGTGGACATTATGTCTTTACTTTGGCCAGAGAAAATATGTAAAGAGAAACGTGCCCTGTACCCGGGCATGGTTAATGCAATATAAAAAGGCGTGGCAGAAAGAGGACTGGCTAGAAGTATTCAATGAGCAGGCACATTGCTTGAGGTACTCTGATCTGTAATCTCTGCAATCTGTGACCATAGAGTTAATTATAGGTTAACTCGTGAATGAGGACAATACAACACGATAAATATCACCAGTGGTTCATATAGGACAATCTGCTTTCCACACGAGTTTGCCAACCCGATGGCAGAATAAGAAGAAATGAAAAGAGGAATATAAACAAAAGGCACAGTCTATGTAGGGCACAGAGGAATAAGTGTACAAAGTATAAGAACTTCAGTGTGACTAGAATGGGCCATATAATCCAAGGGCAGCAGGACTTGGGAGTGGCAGGCAGCATCCAGCTCCCGAGGGAGAGCAGGAGGAGGCAGACCATGGCCCTCAGCTCAGATCTGGCTCCCAGTTTGTTTTTGCAAATAAAGTTTTATTGAAACACAGCTATGCCTATTTTTTCCCTATCATTATGGCTGCTTCCTGGTTCATTACAACAGGTTGAGTAGAAGGTAGAAACCACAATATTGTGGCAGAGTACACATGCCTCTCAAAACAGGTAATGAAATTTCAGAGCTCCTAATGTTCCAAGACTTGAAATGGGAGTGAATTGTTCATCAGACTCAGTTGAGAAAGCTTCCAAGCAACTGTGTAAATTCACAGAAGTGAAGAGAGTGCCAGAGGCATTTCTCTTTGCTTAGAAGAGTTATTTCATAGAGCTTTCAGCATTTCGAAGAAATGATAAATTCCCTTTCTGTATTTCATTTCCTTCTAAAAGTTGTGTTATTTTACATTTTACATTTAAATCTATAAATCTTTGGACTCAGGACCCATCCTGAGTCCCTTTTCATATAAGTTGTGAATTTGGGTCAAAATTCTTTTTATTAATTTATTTCTTGTTGTTACTGAGTGTCCAGTAGCTCTGGCATCATATGTTGAGGAAGGAGGGAGAGAGAGAGAGTTTTTAAAATTAGGACATACTGCATCTATCCTGATAATTTTCTTGTGGACAGTTTTCTGGAGTATCCTACTGCCATGTTGATTTATTCATTGGGATTTCTCCAGGTCTTAATTTGTTAATACTATATTTCAATTAATTAAAAAACCAGATGTTCATAAAAGAGAATAATTGTATGTGGCATCGCCATGTTTACAAGCTGTGCTATGAGTATGGCACAGAGACGAGGCACATGGGACTGGTCAGACTCCGATTTGGCCACTTAGCCTTGTGCTTTGGCTCGGATTCTCATCTGTCAAATAGGGATAACACTAGGACCTACGCTACAAAAGTTTGTTGTAAAGGTTAACGAATTATACACTTCTAGTTCCACCGTAAGCCCTTAATAAATCTTCACTATTGCCATTTCTAGAAGCATTTCAGTGGAGTTTAACCCTGACTTCAGACTTGGCTTAACATTATATCCCATTACATCTGAAAGTCAAACGAGAGATTCTCTTCTGCGCCAGCCTGTTAGCAATTACAGAAACAGCGAATTGGGGCCCTTACATTTGAAAATATCCCAGAATTTGTTATTACGTTCATTTTCTGGGCTACCACAACAAATCTCCACAATCTGGTGCCTTAAAACAACAGAAATCTATTCTTTTGCAGTCCAGGAGGCTAGAAATCTAAACTGAACATGTTAGCTGAGCCTCTTGCTCTCTGAAGGTGGTGGGGGTGAATCCTGCCTCTGGCCTCACCCAGCTTCTAGGGCTCCTGGCAATCCCCGGGGTGCCTTGGCTTGTAGCTCTCATTCTAACCTCTGCCTCCATCATCATATTCCTGCCTTCTCTTTGTGTGTGTCTGACTCTACTTCTTCACTGGATTTAAGGGCTGCCTTAAACTGATTTGACCGCATAGTAACCTAAGGAATTATATGTGCAAAAGCCCCTTTTCCAGAGAAGGTCATAGTCTAAAGTTCTATCTGGAAATAAATTTGAAGGGAACTCCTCTCTAATCCCAGTTATTTCTAGGCATATTTTCCTGCCCGTAGCTTCTGGTTATGAGGATCACTTACTTGTCTTCTGACACCATCTTCCTCTCTGTCCCTCTTGGTCTTGATGGGCCTTGAGGTACAGCCATCTCCAAGGCACATCTTCCGAAGTCCAGTCCATCGTTTCACCTCTTGCTTGGCAAGGCAGAATACAGGTGGACGATTCTCTGCACTGGGATTGTGCTTTGCCATTTGGAATACTTTCTATTGGGAAATGCAGTATTTCCTCTTGGAAAATAGATTTCAAACAGCAAACAGTCAATTTACAAACTATTTTTAGGAATGCTTCAGTTCTGTGTTATGGGATGCCTGCATTGTTAATGAGGCTTTGCACAGGGTTTGAGACTCTCATCAGAGCCCCAGTGGGACTCCAGCATTAGCGTAATCCATCCAGATAACACTGTCGGTATGATTTGTAAGAAATGAATATCATCAAATGTAAAAATTTTATTTGTGACAGACTCATAAGATCAATGCATTTATAGACAAAATTCTAACACGAACACAAACATAACTTGAATATGAGCTTTCCTAGTGTGGCTTTCTCTAAAATCAGACCCTGAGATAAGGTTCCAGGTGCAGGTGGTTTATTTCAGAGATTGTCTCAGGATCTAAGAGAGCGTGAGCACAGAGAAGGAGGGGAGGCGATAGAAAGAAAGCAAAATGCGGCCGCAATAGTCAAGGTCAAAGTCACTGCTGCAGGCAATGGAGGCTGTATCATCCAGGACACTGGAGGAACATGGGGAAAAATCCCCCCGCATCCTCCTTTTGAAATTACAAAGGCCTCGGTTTCTCCTGGCTTCCTCCCTGCACAGAACAAGGGCTGTCTCAGGGGAAGTTAGCTAGTTCAACTCTCCAATCCATGCCCACCTGGGAGAAGATGTTTCAACAGAATGTTCTTACCAGAGGGTGCCGGCAGCTCTTATGACTTAACTCACATGTAACCACACTTACAGCTGGAGCTTCGATAGAAGTTGTGCTAAGGGATGTAACACAGGCACCAGACACATATGTTATATTAGAATTCCTCTTTTGTTTGTTTGAGACAAGGTCTTGCTATGTAGTTCAGGTTGGACTTGAACTCATAAGTAGCTCAGACTGTCCTTGAACTCATGGTGATTCTCCTGCCTCAGCCTCCTGAGTGCAGGGATTATAGGTGTGTACCACTACACCAGGCTCTCCTTTTTGTAGAGGATATAACCTTCATTGTGGTTGTCATCTGAAATTTATAAGTCCTATGAATTAGGAAGGGTGTATTGTATATTTCTTTTGAAGTAAAATGTAGCCGAGGGACTGTGACATTACATAATTCAGGTAATGTTCTTGTGGTAGTCATCTTCTCGCACTGGGACACAATATCTGGCACCCCAGTTCAAAGGAGGAGAGGTTTAATTTTGCTCGTGGTTTCAGGAAATTCAGGCCATAGTAAGCTGGCTCCAAGGTAGGAGCATCATGGCAGAAGGAAGTTGCCAGGAAGGCTGCTCACACCGTGGTGGCCGGGAAGCAGAGCAGGAGGTCGGCGCCAGAGAGGAAGGTGCCAAGGACCAGATACAGCACCCAAGGGCACTCTTCCATGCCCCGCTCAGACACACCCAGAAGTGTGCCCTGGTAATCCCCTGGTGTTTCTTAACCCAGCCAAGCTGAGATAGCACGATTAACAGTCACATTCACATCAACTAGGGTGCTTTCGCTGCAAGCACAAGACCCGTCTCAAGATGATGTCAAGAGACAGCTAGAGTCCCCCATGCTGTGAGTGTCACTGTGTGCTGTGAGATATTCATCACGCAGGCTGCAATCCACCAGCTGTAATCTTTGGGCAGGTTGTCCCCTGCTAAAGGTAGCTTCATTGGGGCTTCTCACCGGGTGGTCTGAGAGGGCACAATTCCAGGCGGCGGCTTTAATGTTTGTCTTTATATGTGTTGCATACGCCTGTCCATCTGAGGTCGATATTAACATTTAGTGGTATCTGCTAGCGGGTGCTCACTTCAGGGCTCCTACTTTAACAGTGTGCATCTATAAATTAGAGCTTTGCGTTGTTTTGAAGTATTTGATGTGAGAAAATTAGATTAGATGAGAAATCCATTTACATGAATACAAGAAATTTCAGCGTTAAATTGTTAATGACAGGAAAAAATGATCTGTTGAACTCGTCAAACGTAGTTTCAATTATTGTATTTTTAATTATTTTTTATAATGATTTGACTTTTTTATTCCTTACTTTCACAAAGTCTCTCGTTAACGGTTACAGTCAAGTTTGAAGGTACTGTTACGAATTTTGATTAGCAACTTCACGGAGCCATTTCAAGCATAAATCTCTGGCTTAAAAATGTTAGATTCATGAAAGGCAAGACCAAGTTCTTCATCAAAACGTTTTTATTTAGAATGTTATACAAATTCTGTATTCTGTGTAACCTGTATATTTGCATTTTATTGCCCATATCTTCATTATATAATATGAACTCCCACAAAACTCCTGTGCCCGTGTGACATGTAAACTTTATCATATAGCATTATCTATGAGTGCCATACCATGAAAAACAAGTCAGAACCCCTGAAATGCAGCAACGGCTTGTCCTAGATAAGAAGTTTCAGGTCAGTGCAGCTCCTGGCTGGCTGAGTGAGACGCTTGATGGCGTCACGAATGCTGGTGGTTCTTTCTGTCTCTGCCTCTGCCCTCCTCTGTGCTTCAGCTCTTGTCCTCAGTGTGTCCTTCCTGGTTGCAGGACGGCCGTAGTGACTCAAATGTCAGATCCTGGCGCAGCCATATTGGAGAGCGCCCTCCTCTCCGGCCCACCCTGAAGATGAGGAAGGACTAGCAAACTGTGCGTCCCATCTCGATGGCCATAATATACCCAGATGCCTTCCAGGAGGAGCATCCCCACATAACCAGTCAGCTTGCTTCAGCGATGTCTTCAGGCGCCGATTCCTGCTGATGAAGCAGGAAGGGAGTGTCTTTAACAGACAGGGGCTGTAACCCTCTAATGAATTGTAGCCTCACTCAAAGGAGGATCTGTCCTGTGTATCTCATGCTGTGACACAACATAACTACGTCATGTCTCTCAGAAAGTATTCTTACAAATCCATGATATGGAACTGAATCTCACTAAGTCTCCAGACCCAGCTACCAGTTTAAGGAAATATCAAGGATAGAGGAACTAGTCAAATAAAACAGGAAATCCCTCTAAATCCAAGATGTATTGCATTCTGTTGAGCAAATGATCTTGTATTTCCAACAAGACAGTAGCATGAAAAAAGGGAGGAGGAGATTGTTCGACTAACAGAGACTCAAGAGCTGTAACAATCAGATGCAAAAATCTGACGCTTTTTGGCTCAATTCAGCCAACTACAAAAAGATGTATGTATTGAGACAATCAGGGAAATACATATATGGACTGGATATTATATTGGATGCTATTAATTGTGTTTAAAAGTGGCATGGTAAGGTATTAATTGGTAAAATGACATGATGATGACTATTTGTTTTAAAATACTTTAGGGGTAAAAGTAGTAAAAGGGATAAACAAGACTGACAAAATAGTTGATAATTTCAAAGATGGGAATGAGGAGCTGGTGGTTCATTTCACGGTATTCTCTACTTTGGTGTTGCTTTCAAATTTGCTGGAATGCAGTATAAAAAGTTGAGCAAATGCTGGATAGTTCACAGAATTTGGGGGAGAACCTGAGAGCTAGGTTGGAAGGGAAGCTTCCAGGAACAAAGCCTCCAAAATACACCCCGGAACTGGACTGCGAAGGACATATCCCCACTGGCTGTACCACACCAAGCACCAGAGAGAGCTGCCGCCCATTACCCATGCCTTCTCTGGACTAGGAACTTGCCTTTGAAACCACAGAGAAATTGGTGCTTACAACTGTAGCCATTGAAAGCTAGGTATCTTGATTATTCCTTTGAGCCAGGAAAAAGGATGCAAACTCCACACAGCCTGTTTCCTTATACTGTTCTCAACTAAACTGAAGTCTTACCCATATGCATCTGGCGAGTGAAGTCTATATTGTGTTCTAGCTGCAAGGGAGTCTGTGAGTTGACATTCTGGCTTATCCATTATGGAGGCAGAATTTACAATACTAACGTGTAGCACATCCCAATCTTCCCTCAATATAAAAAGGCTACTCAAAGATAACAGGCAGTCATGCCCATGATCAATATCCACTATTCACTACACCATAATTTTAATGGGTTAAGATTCACCATTGGGTCTGGAGAGGACTCGGTTTTCCCTGTTACACATGGACGGCCTATATGTAATTAATACATACTCTGATGAAAGAAAGGGACAGAGGGAGCAAGGGTGGTGCAGGAGTGGTTATTGGATGGGAAACCTGTAGTGTGTCCCGCAGGTGTTAATGCGTTAGCATGGTACACTTGAGAGTACACTGGCCAGGAGTTTTGCAAACAGTATGGCTTTGGCTTAATAGCTTAACTTGTCATACCTAGTAAGAGAGACTGCTTAGATCAGTGACATTCCCTCCTTCCTTCTTTCTTTTCTTCCTTCCTTTCTGTACAAATGTACCATAAACATTTGTCTCCCAAATAGGAACTTACATGAATGGCCACACCTTTCCTTCCTTTCTTCCTTCTTTCCTTCCTTCCTTCCTTATTTTTTTTCTCAGCAGAACATATATTTTGCTTTAGTTAATCTTAGGTTAAACCACAATCTGCAAATAAATCACAAGCACACTGTTATGATGGAATTTAAACAACAGAACCATGGTGTGAGGGTGGCTGGACCCCGCAACCCTGTTGGTCTCCCTTCTCATCCACTCAGAGGAACTTTTGGAGACTACAGACCTTTACAGTATTGCTGGGGTAGGTGATGTTTTAGTTACACTCCTTACTTCCGTGCTAGTATGCTATTACTCAGTGACTTTCTTTCAAGCAACTAATATTCAACACTTTGTTTTACATTAATAGAGCAAATTATCCTCTGAGTAGAATATAACAAACTAAGAGGAGTCAATTTGTCCTGACACTATTTCCTTTTGTGAGTCATTTGTCTCTGCTCTGTCTTGGTTTTTCGAGCATTAAGATATTCAGGTCCTCAAACTGTCTGAGTGTAGACAACCTGTATGGCTCTGTCTACACTTCCAGAGTGTAAGCTCCTTGGGAAAGAGGCTTCATCTTATGTCTCTTTCCTCTTCATGTTTGTCAGTCTCCCACAATCCCTTGGGTAGAGAAGGTTCTCAGAAAATGTGGGTTGGTTATTTGATGTTATGCAAATACTGTTCTAATAGTCTGAAAAGCTTATATCTTCTTAAGTTGTCTGTAGTGTTTGTACTGAAGGAGTCTAACTTGGAAGTGGGTTCCTCTGGGTTAAAGAACAGAGGCAGGAGCTTTTGGAGGCCACTGGCACACAGAAGCACTTTAAACCCTATGGGGGCAAAACTGCAACTCTTACCATTTCCCCACCTCCTAGTCAACCCCTTGGATCACTCATTTTAAAACTTTTTCATGTATTTCCCCAGATTATTTTCTTTCTGCCACACCCATCTTCAATGAACAGACAGCATTTGTCTAGTTAGAAGCAGTGCAGTGCAAAATTACATAGATGGATGAAATTCAAGGAAAGGTTTTTCCTTGCCAGTGGTGATAAGATGAGCATTTTTCTTACAAGACCTGTCAGAAGATATTATGATGTTATGATGTCTCTTTGATATTCTTGTCTATAATGAAGAAGGGAGCAAAGGTTAGGAAAAAAATTACTTAGCATTCTGCAATAGGCAGTCCTTTCAAATACAATTAGTTTCACACAGTACTCATCTGTTCTTGCATTTGCTAAAAGACAAAGTGGCCTATTAGTTCATCCTGTCTCTTCTCTGCCTTCAAATCACATTCAGGGTTTTAGCAGAAAAGGATCTGAACCACACTCTCTCCTGTAAATCGTATAATTGGAAAGCAGTAAATTTAAAGATCTAAAGGAGCAGAATAAAGAAAGTGTCAAACAATGACTTATTCTAATTAATAACCATTTATGTCTCTCATTTGGTAAATTGCTTTGCAAATGTAATCACCTTTTAGTTAAAGCATATTCATTTTGTGAGTAGAATATGATTTCATTTGTGAGAAGAATTATATATTGCTTTTAATCAACCTGGAACTATTTAGTACAAAAAGAGCTCCATTCTAAAAATTACAGTAGTGTCATGAAGAGTTAATGTGCTACATGGTTTAATAATCCAATCTCACCATAAAACTTGACTTTTTACTTATTTCTAATCAGTAAAAAATTAAACACGGAGGAAAAAGCATTCAGCATGTGTGTGTATATAACACATGCATATATAGTATATTAAAACAGTTATACTGCTTAAAATTATCAAATGTTAGAAGTATTTTTAAGTTATACCTTTAATTGTAACTTGACTCTTATGATTTATTATTTAGAGTAACAAACTGCTCTAATTAGAGCCAGCTCCACATTGTTAGTTTCCAACTATGGATAATTTCTACAGATATTGCCCCTTATATATGTTCTTTTGCTAAAGATCCAGTCAAATTTCTTGTCCATGTTTAATTGGATTCTTTATCTCATTATTAAGGCAAAAGAGTTGTGTATGTATTTTGAATGTAAATCCTTTGTCATATATATGTATTGGGACTATTGCTTTGGAATCTCTTCCTCTAGTATTCATTTTAAAGATTTCTTTATGAGCAGCAGTTTAAATTGTTTTCCTAGCTCAATTTTTCTAACATAATTTATCAAAAATATTTTTCATCTCTTATTGTTTAGCATCTTATTCAAAACTCAAATGATCAGATAAGTGCTGGTCCTTTTCTGGGATCTCTATTCTTTTCCATTAATTTATTTGCCCTAGTACTCCGTAATGTCTTGATGACCATGTTAGTCAGTTTTCCCTTACTGTAACAAATACCCTCAGATAATCAAATTATAAGGAGGAAAGGTTTATTTTGACTCACAGTTGTGGAGGTCTCAGTCCATGGTCTGACAGACATATTGCTTTTAGGCTTGGGATAGGGTTAGGTGTTGGGACACCAATTGTAACAGGAGTATCAGAGAGCAAAACCATTCACTTCATGGTCAAGACATGAAAAAGAGAAAGAGGAAGAAACCAGGTTCCCACAAGCCCCTTCAAGGCCACACCCCCAAAGACCTAAAACCTCTCACTAGGATCCAAACATTAAAGGTTCCACTGCCCCCAATAGCATCATAGGCTGTGGATCAAGCCTTTAACATGGGCTCTGGGAGCACTCCAGATCCAAATTATGTAGATTACAATATCCTATGTTGACAAAGATGTCCCGAAGTCAAGTAATCAAAGTTCTCTAATTATTTCCAATATATTTTTCCAACGTATTTTTAATATACTAAGGTTTTTAACATTTTCATGTAAATTTTGGAAATATCTTGTTAAATTTTGCAAAATTCCATGTACTATCAGAATTGAATTGTATCAATTGACAACTTGGGAAATTGAGTGTCTTAATGATATGAATGTTCTAATTTGTGAGCATGGTTTATCTCTCCATTTATTTGGATTTTTAATTGCGCTCAGTTTTTTCAGTTTTTCAATACATCTCTTGCATGTCTTTTGCTAAATCTTAGAAATCTATTCCAAAGAGTATATTACTAAATCTTTCCTAAGAGTGTATGCTTTTAAAAATGGCTGGAAATACAATTTAAACATTTTTTTAATTGTGTGCTTTTGAAATATAAAATGACAGATTTTTGCATATTGGTGTAAGTACTGCAACTCTACTAAACTGACCTGTTAGTTTTGTAGGTTTCTGGGGATGCTATGAACATCCAAGTCATCTGCAGACGTCACCTGTTTTATTTTTTCCTTTCTTATCCTTCAGTATCTTATTTCTTTTCATCACCTCATTGCACTGGCCCCAAACTCCAGAATATATATACAGTCTTAAGACAAAATAGTCTTGCATTGCTGCTGATGATGGGGGAAAGTTTCTAGTACTTCAACATCAGGTCTGAAACTACCTATATGTTCTTTTGTAGATGCCTTTATCTAGTTGAAAGTTGTCTTTTATTACCAATTTTCTCAGTTATTTTTTCCATGAGTGAATGTGACTTTTTCAAACTTTTTCATCTATGAATGATTTTTCCCCATTACTCTGTTATTATGGTGAATTACATTGATTTTAAATGGTTAAAAATCAGGCATGGTGGTGAATGCCTGTAATCCTAGCACTTAGGAGGCTGAGGCAGGAGGACCACCAAGAGTTCCAGGCCAGCCTGGACTACCTAGCGAGTTCAGGCCACCCTGAACTGAACTACATAATGAAACTCTGTCTCAAAAAAACAAAAAACAAAACAAAACAAAAATGCCTCCAGACATTGCCTCTGGGAACATCTTGCATTCTTGGGAGTAACCCAACTTTGTCATAATGCATTATTCTTTTTTAGATATTGCTGAATTAACTTTGCTGGTATTCTAATAAGAATAATTATGATGGATATTGGTCAATAATTTTACTTTCTTTGTAATGGTTTTTTCAAGGTATGTTGGTCTCATAAAACAAGTTTTTGAAGAGTTTAGCTAAAATGTGTGTTATTTCTTCCTTAAACATTGAATAAAATTTATCAGAAAATTATCTGGACCTGGAGCTTTCTCTGTGTATAGATTTTAGATAAAAATTAAATTTTCTTAACAGATATATGTCTACTAATATTTTCTATTTTATTTTGAGTCAGTTCTGAAAAGTTGTATTTCTTAAGATTTTTTTT